>OU343222.1:256300414-256453271 GCA_910596185.1 Chrysanthemum makinoi | reverse complement strand
GATCCAACATATAAGCCTCCAGACCTAAACACATTCATGGAAAACTTCATCAATCAACTGTCTCTTATGGTTAGTCAAACATGAACTCTTCTCCTACCACCAACAATAACCTCAGAAAAGCATCCAATCCACACAATCAAGCAACTGTCAGAGATGGGAAGGTTATGGTGCAACCAGTTCAAGAAAGGCGATATGAACAAAGGAATTTGGAGCAGGTTAGGATCTTTGGAGTTGGTAGAGGATATGGGGTAAATCAGAATAGGGGAAGAATGGGAATCAAGGTCAAGCAAAGCCAATTAAGTGCTACAACTGTGGTGGTGAGGGACATATTGCTAGAAACTGCACATCTCCAAACGTCCCACGAATGCAAATACTTCAGAGACAAGATGCGCTTGTTCAAGCTCGGGATAATGGAGCAGCTTTGGATGAAGAGGATTGTTGTTCCTTGCGAGGGAAATGCCCAATAAGACTATGATGCTGATGTTGATGTACAACCAATTCAAGAGATAGGTCATAATCATCAAAATGCATTTCAAGTAGCTGACTGTGATGCATTTGACTCGGATGTCGATGATGAACCTACTGCCCAAACAATCTTCATGGCTAGCATCTCACCTATGGTCTCCCCAAAGGTCTCTCCACCACAACAAGATGTTCCATCCAAAGATTCAATCATTTCAGAGGTATTAAAACTATATGATGATGTTGATGAGCAAAAGATGCATAATAAAGTACAGTCTTTTGATCTTATGAATCGGATATTGAAGATGAGGGTAATAGTAATATTGTCCCATATGATCAATAGTGGCAAAGTGAAAGTGAGATTGTACCAAGTAATGCATCTTCTGCAGTCAATGATGTCTATGTTTTCGATGAATACACTGCATGTGCCCCTGATGATTCTATTATCTCTGAACTGAATGCCTATAAAGAACAAGTTGCTATTTATGAACAATGTGCTAAGTTTGAGTTAACCACCCGTGAGCAGGAAATGGATGACCAAATGCGTACAATTATTAGAAATAGTAACTTGAGAGAAGAAGTATTAAAACAAGAGTTAAACTCCTTACAAGAAAATCTTTCTAAAACTGCTAAGCAAAAACAAGAACTTCAAGAAAATGTTAAAATGCTTAAGCAAGAATTCAATGCTAAGGAATCAAAACTTTTGAATGATTTTTCCAATCTAAATACTTTGAAAAACAAGCTGGAAAATAAGTTGTATGTACAAGGGAATACCATTCAGACTGCTCACTTGATCACTAAGCATAGGGTTTTAAGCGATAAGCACAGTATTCCCCTTGTTGAGGAACCAAATCCAGAGGTCATTAAAAAGGCTAGAGATGCTAATAATGTAATCTATGATGGAAATGAGATTCTTAAACCTAGACAGCAAACCTAGTATTGAGGCGAGGAAGAGGATAGAAAACTACATGATGCATCTAGGGAGAAAATGAATAAGAAGCTTAGAAGATTCGTGATGTAAAGAGAATAACATAACTATCAAACCCAATGATTACACTAAAGGAAAATTGGTCTCCTTGAACAAGTTTAAGCCTCAAACGTTGTTAAAACCCGAACAAGTGTTCTGGAAAAAGGATATGGATAAACATGCAAAAGTCAAATGTACTTGTTGAAACAAACTCCCCTTGTAGGAAATTCCCTAAAGCAACTGTGTATCCTCCTAATTCACCAATGCATTTAGTTCCTATATCTATTGCCACTAATAGCAAGACCTTAATCAGCCTGTATGTTGTTTATCAGCTGTTTGTTGATTTTGAGAAAACGTGTAAGAAGAGAATCACACCTACAGGGATAACTGAGGGGGAAAGGGGTTTTGAGCAAACTAAAGAATGCTATTTAACTGAGGTCATGCCTTTCTTTAAACAATTAAAAGGTCAATTTGAGAGTCTTCAAAAAGGGATAAATTCAAATATTAAAGAAATGGAAAAGGAATTTGATGCAATGATAGTTGAGTTCAATGATTATGAACAGGAACTCAAATATAATGAGGTTGAAAGGAAGAACTTGCACATCTTAAATGAGAATTTGATTTCGAGTTGTGTTGCTCAAGATGTGTTTTATACTGTTACTTGAGCATTCTCTATTCTGCTTCTCTCATTTCATTTCATGAATTATCTATTGCATTGAAAGTTTCACATGATCGTGTCATTGAGCTTGAAAACAAAAACTCATAACTAAATGAGAAAATTAATCAGGATGATCACGATAATTTGGTAAAACATCTTTCTAAACTAGAAGTTGAACATTTTGATTTACAACTAAAATATCAACATCTTAAAGAAAATGTCAAAACCTCTAATATCAAGACATCCTCGATGTTCCAGAGTTCGATGCACTTTTGATAAACAAACGTGACGAACAGATTCAAGCTCATTGTAACACGATCGGAAAGTTGAAAGCCCAAATTTCTCAATTGAAGGGTGAAAAGAACAATGTGACCGCTCCCAAATGCCTCCTCTTTTAGATTCTCATTATTCTCAAACTTTTCATCTTCAAAACTTGGTTAATGCTTTACAAAAGGAAAACGAGAGTTTTCTAGAAGAAAATGAAAAAGTTAAACGACACTTTAAAGAGTTATATGATTCAACGAAAGTCACTCGTGACAAAAACAATGAAAAAATAACGTCTTTACAAAAAGAAATTGAGAATCTGAGAAGTCAGGAAAAAGGGAAACTGTCACTTTTTTTTAATGAGAATGTTGCATCAAAGTCATCGTCAGACTTCAAATATACTGTGACTGTTAAATACATTCCTCCTCATCTTAGGAATAATGAACCCGTGTTTCATAACTATTGTGCTCACCTTAAGGATAGTCTAAAATGTCTCCGTGAGATTGTAGAAGAGGATTTCATAAATAAGCCTCTTGATAGAGAAATTAGGTTTGCTTGCACTCGTGCCAGGGCCAAACGATCTCTAGAATAAATGTTTAATTGCAACATGTCCTAAATCCTTAGGTGCGAAAGGTAAAGTTAGGACCCACTGCACTTCTAGTTCAGGAATGCAAAAGTAGCAAAACCAACTAATGTTCCAATTCCCTCTCAGGGTAAGGAGAGTGAACCCAAGCGGGGTGTCAAAGCCTCAGGCAACACAAAGAATGATATAGGACCTTAAGCTAGGAATGTTGCAGTGGAAGAGTAGAAGATCACCTTAGGGAGAATTTGAATAAGCAATCGTGTTGATTCTAGTGTTAGCTCTAAGCATCTTGTAATTAATGCGAAATTCTGCTACTTTTAGCAAAACATGTAATGATGATTGTGTGTGTTTCGTTACTAATCTTGAATGTGGTGTGAATGATTTGATTAATGCTGTTAAATGCCTGTTAAGATAGTTAAATGCAATCAAGCTAAGAGGCTAGAAATGTATGAAGGTTAGAAACATTGGAAACCCACAGAAGAAGCATTTAGTAACATAGGTTATCATATGGATACCTAGGCCGCAATTCAATCTTAATGAGATGTACACTAAATTATCTAGATCAATGCCCATTAGGAAATGGATGCCTATTGGTAGAACTATTCCTTTAAGAAGTGAACATACTTTGAATAGGTCAAATATGGACACACTAGCCTTTGCATCTATCCGTTTCCATTGTTTCTACTTATGATGTGGGTGTTCCAATCAATGTTACTAACCAAATGGAACCCATTCTTGCATGGGGATCCCAATTATCAGTTATCCATTCTTGTCTCGTGTTCAGTACAGGTCGTTCAAATCGTTCGTGGTACTGGACTCAGTTGTTCCAAGCATATGATGGAGTCGCGGCTCATGAACTTCGTGAGTAAATTCATCGGAATTTAGATTCGGGAGCGACCATTTTGGAGCAATTATGGGTTATGGAGACTATGTTGTTGGCAAAAGTGTAATCTCCGGGTATATATTATATGTTGAAGGTCTTGGTCATAACTGTTTTCTCTTTGGTCAATTCTGTGATACCGATCTAGAAGTGGCATTTAGAAAACATACTTGTTTCGTTAGAGAACTTGATGGTGTGGCACTGTTAAGAGGAACTCGTGGTTCAAATCTATACACCATCTCTATCGAAGACATGATGAAGTCTTCTCAATCATTACATGTTGTCAAAGGCTTCAAAACAAAATCATGGTTATGGCATCGATCTCAATCACGGGCAACTTTGTAATCTTTCGAAATGATCTTGTAGAGGCTTACCCAGATTAAAGTATGAAAAATATCATCTTTGTTCAGCATGCCAATTGGGTAAAAGCAAGAAATATGCCCACAAACTCTGATAATGAAGTCCACATACCCTTCATATGGGTATGTGCGGACCAATGAGAGTGCAAATGATAAATGGGAAGAAATACATTCTAGTAGTTGTTGATGACTACTCTCGATTTACTTGGGTAAAGTTTTTGAGGACGAAGGATGAAACTCCAGATGTCATAATCAAACTTATCAACGACTTCAGTTCAACTTACAACAATACGGTTAGAATTGTTGAGCAGACGGCAATGGGCAAAAAGAACAAAGTCAAATTTATTATGAAAGTGTTGGAATCGATCATCAAAAGTGTTCCTCGAACTCCTCAACGAGCGGTGTAGTTGAAGAGGAAAATAGAACTCTTGTGGCCGCAAAGAACAATGCTGATATTCAAAGGTTCCAATGTTTCTGCAGGCTGAAGCCATTGCCACTACTTGCTACACCCAAAACCGTTCCCTCATACACATATCTCATGGAAAAACTCCATACGAACTTGTCCATAAACGAAAACCTGATCGTTCCTATCTTACGTGTGTTTGGTGCCTTGTGCTATATCGAATGACGGTCAAGAATTAGGTAAATTAAGAGCTAAGGCGGACATTGGAGTTTTTGTAGGTTATGCATCAAACAAGAAGGGTTACGGAATCTACAACAAAAGAACTCGAGATATCATGGAAACTATTCACGTCCGCGTTCGATGGAATGACCGCAAATGGCTCCGGGACAATCGGTTCTGGACGCATCTCAATCTTCATCAAGTCTCCTCAGTTCTACTCTTGTACCAAATCCCTCACCAGCAACTCCTTATGTACCTCCTTCAGAAGATGATTTGAAGAAATTGTTTGATCAATGTTTGATGAACACTTGAGAGCCAAGTGCTAATGATCTGTCAATTCCATCAACGGTACGCTCTATCCTGTCAATTAAGTTAACCCTTGAGTCTCTATGTCATTAAGTCAAGAAGCACTGCTGGCGATCATTCTGTCTCATCAACAAATCATCAATCATCGAGTGTACATCATGGAAATGTGTGCGGCACCTATGATGGAGATAATCCCTTTGCTACTCACGAAGATGCTCAGAACATATTTGCTCTTGAATCATCATCGAACCATCTTCATGGGAGAAATCGACTCTCCTACTTCGGTTCCTCAACAACAACCACACGAACACTTTAAAAAATGGACACATGATCATCCATTGGACAACATCATTGGAAATCCTCTCGTCGGTATCACTCCACAAACAACTTGCAATTGATGCCTTATGGTGCTTCTTCAACTCCGTACCTATCAGAAGTCGAACCAAAAGATGTTAAACTGCGCCATGAATGAAGTGGCCGGTTCAATGCCATGCAAGATGAGATTCATGAGTTTGATCGACTTGATGTATGGGAATTAGTACTGCTCTGAGTCTGCTATGATCATTGCTCAAAAGTGGTTCTGCAAAGTAAAACTTGATGAGCATGGTGATGTATTAAAGAACAAGGCTCGATTGGTTGCAAGAGGATACCGTCAAGAGGAGGGTATTGACTTTGAAGAATCATTTTCTCTAGTTGCTCGTATCGAGGCAATGAAATCTTCTTGGCTAATCGCAGTAAGAACATGGTAGTCAATCGGATGGATGTAAAGACGGCTTTTCTTAACGGAGATCTTAAAGAAGTCGGTATCGTCAAACAACTGAAGGCTTTGTGAATCAGGCATCCTACTCACGTCTATACGTTTGAAGAAGTCTCTTTGGTTTGAAGCAAGCTCCAGGGCATGGTATGATGCATCAAAGTTTCTTCTATCCCTGGATTGACAAAGGAGTAGTTGATCCGACATTGTTCACCGAAAGTCGGCAAACATTTAATTCCGTTCAAATCTATATGTTGATGATATTATTTTTGCCTCGACTGACCCCAATGAATGTGACCACTTTTCAAATGAAATGGGTTCCAAATTTCAAATGTCAATGATGGGACAAATGTCATTTTCTTGGGATTACAAATTTCACAAAGTCCGGAGGCATTTTTATAAATCAATCTAAATATGCAAATGAGATTTTAAAGAAATTTGGATTTGATTCTTGTGACCCTGACACTCTCCATGATAGAGCGTGCTACTAAACTGGGAGAGGACCACTTCGGGATCATGGTAGACCAAACGAAATATCATAGTATGATTGGATCCACGATGTGTACCTCACGATGGGCCGGACATTACATTTGTTTGCATGTGTGTGCATGTGTGCTAGATATCGTGCTAAGCCTACAAAAAGCACCTTGAAGCGGTTAGACGGGTCTTTCGGTATCTCCAAGGAACCATCAATATGGGACTTTGGAAGGACACCGTATGTCACTAACGGCTATGCGGTCTGCGATCATGCAGAGGATGTCAAGATACCTCGAATCGCGAGTGCTCGTTGGAGGTGCTTAGTTTTTGGGTGATAAGCGGGTCTTCAAAGAAACAAATGAGTACTTCTATTTCCTCTCTGAGAGAATACATAGCCATGTCATCTTGTTGTGCTCAAATCCTATGGATGAGATCCCAATTATCGAACTATGGCTTTGAATTCAACAAAATCCCTCTGATCTTGTGATAATAAAAGTGCTATTGCTCTCTCATGCAACAACGTTCAACACTCAAGAGGCAAATCACATTCCGACATCATTTCATCGAGGAAGCAAGTGGAGAAGCGGTGTGGTGGAACTATATTTTGTGATACCATTATGAACGCATCTTCACCAAAGCCCTTCCTAGAGAAGGTTTTGAGTTTATTCTTCCACGACTTGGTCTAAAGAGTCTAGCGGAAACACTCAAAGCGTTTCAAGAGGAAGGGAGTAAAGGTTTTCCTTCATCCATCTCTTTTAAATATTTATTTGAAAAGCAAAATACAAAATTACAAAACCTACAAAAAGCAAATAGAAAAATATAAAACTTTCAAAAATCCATAAAAATTTGAAAATCTTGAAAATTTTCAAAAATTATTGTCATTTAGTCATGTTTTCCTCGATTTGATAATATCTACGGTCTTTGTGTTGTCATTCAAAGAATGACACGGGTCTTTAGATGTTGTTGATGTTGTTCAAAAAATCAAAAAAATTTTTTTTGGGAGAGAGTAAAACTATGGTTTATTGTCATTTTAATTTAGTTTTTCAAAAGAAAAACGAGCCATGCTTTATCTTAAATCTTCAAACCTCATGCTCGATTCTAAAACAAATGTTTGTTAAGTTAAAGACAAATGTTTTTTTCAAATATTTTTCCTTCAAATGATTATTAGAAAAATATTTGTCATCTAATGAAAACAAAATTGCTTTGAAAATACACTTGGTTCTACTTTTGAAAATCATCGGCTTTCTGTCAAAATCTCTATACTTCAATCAACAACATATGTCATTGATTGAGGAGGAGAATGATTTCAATCAAAAGTATTTTCAACAACAATTGTACGTGTCGAGAAGGTCTACTCTTGAATAATCAAAAGAACAATGTTTTACAATATTGTATACAATTGGTACAAGACCTTTGTTATTATTATGTTTTCAAAAGATACTCAAGCATGTTTAATCTTTGGAGTCTAAAGTCTCAACTTCCCATCATATCTCGGTTAAATGTTTCTACATAATCAAGTCACATCTCACTCAAAGCTTTCAAAATCTATTTAAATCTCCAGAGATCACAAATCTCAAATGATTTGAAAATTGTGATCGGGGGAGAATTTGGGATTTAAATTGGATTTAAGCGATAATTCGTAAATGGTTTCATAAGTGCTTAGCAAGCTTTCCTCCCCACATGTGCCAAACGATTTCAAATTTTCCATGCCATGCACATGTTGGGGGAGCATCTATTTCAAACCAAGGATTGAAACGTGATTGATTTGTTTCAGTAATGCGATTTTCCCTAATATGTGCAAAACACTTTCAAATCTCTATGCACATATTGAAGGGGAGCAACTTTTTGAAAACCACATCCTTCAAAATACCTTAACAAAGTATATCTGGAAAATGCTAATTTTGACCGGAGAAATGATGTTGATATCTTTAGAAAATGGTAATCAAAGAAGTGAATCCTTCCTCTTGCCTCCGTGTGCCAAAACGATTTCAAATACATGATGCACATGCTGAGGAGGAGCTTTTTTTTTCTTTTTTTTCTAAAAATATCAAAAACAATTCAGGTACAAAATGCTTTGATAATATATCACAAGTATCTGGATTGATTTTCAAATGGTTTTCAATTGGTTCCAATGGCAGATGAACAATACCAAATGGACCGACCAAATTTACTTTATGTATGGTGATATAAGGATGGTTAGGTTAGGTATTCGTTCCCACGATCTCGCCAGAGAGCAGGAATCTACCTTGAGGACAATCCACTAGATAGTGTAGAAGTCCTTAGATGATGAAAAAGGAGAAAAAGTGAGATATGGGAAGAATGTGGACTGAGATAGAGCTAGAACTGGAATAAACCCAACAAGGTTCTAGTTACGAAGTCTTGGTAAGCACTAAAGGGGTTGAAGAATGAAAAATAAATGAATGAGAAAAGGGTGAAACCAAATAGCCCTCCAATAATTCAACCTTAGAAACCGGGTTCAATACATATGCTTCTGGTTGTTACTAAGGTAACACCGATATTGAAGACAAGACGTCTGATGAAAAGATTTCATGATCCAGAATGTGAGCATGTCGGTCCAAAAGTCACAACTTCACATAATGCCAACACCACAATGGAAGAGTCGAGATTTATGATAGTGATCTAAACAGGAACTCTATTATCACGTAGATCAGTTAAGACCTCCACTTGGATTGACCAAACATGCAAAATGAAGAATCAATGACTACGAGCTCTGAGCAAAGAACATTTTCAAGAATCCAAGAACAATCTTAATGTAATATCTGTTTGTATTCAATGTAATTTGTATTTGGTGACCTCTCCCTTGGGGGATGTTAGGATTTAAATAAATCCAGTTATTAAGTGTCGGTCACCTCAAGTATATGTAATTGTTAAGCTTCGTTGTAAGTAGTTATTTAGATGTTATTTAGATTTGGTAACTTATACAGTGTGGAGGACCGAGACTGGTCTTTACCATTGTATGCTGATCCACTTGCCCGTGATTGAGCTTTTATGTAGACTAAATACCCTCTACACCTCCCAAGGTAGAGGTTGGAGTGATAACTTCATCTTTCATTTCTCACTAAGTTCCCAAACCTCTAACTATTTCTCTCTGCAAACCTTATTGTATACACCCTATTTGATCATGATTTGATGTGTTTGTGAAATCCAATATGTTACACTTGGGGAGTAGTAGGACCAAGAACTGTACTTGGCCTTGATGTCAGTGTCCTTAGTTGTCACCGGGGTGGATGTTTTTGTCTCCCTATGGGTGGCTTGTCGCCGATTAGGCTTTGCCCAGCACATTAGGTATCTCCGAGAAGCCACCTCGGTAGGACTTGGTTTAGTTTAGTCCCGTCTGGAGACTTCCCCTTTCTCTTTTTTGCAGGGCGGTATGGAACCTTGAGTCCCTACGGTTTTATAAGCTCTAACTTCATATGGGCGTGAATTCTATTTCAGTTGTTGACAAGGGATGGGTCTCTTTGAATTTGAGGGGCTTGGGATTGATGGTGGCGCCAATATTTGTATTCAGAGGATAATTGCAACCGATGTAACACTTACAGTACATGAGACAAACCTAGGGTATGGTATTTGCCTAGTTTTTTGCTTTCGTTAACAGTTCTGAGATCCTTGTAAATGATCTCCACATGTCAACATTAGCCCTATATCATCAATTTGTATGCTTCTTCATCAAATGAATAGAAGTTAACTTGTTCGGTAGAGAGTGGTTCCAGCAGAACTTCGAATCAAAAAGTGAAGCGAGATCTTTGAAGCCATGGGAAAAGTTCTTGGTGACTAGGGTTACGTCCAAAATTTTGGATCTAAAACAATTTTTTCTAACTTCGTGCACTAACGATGGTTGGGTGGGGTGAGCTTAACATATTGTCGGATTATAGTCTAGCCTTGTTGATGTACAAAAGTTTTATAGTTCGGGGTGAATCATTGTTCCGTTTAAAAATAGTAGAACTTGATGAGAAACTTTCCACAGTGAAGCCGAAGATGCGTCTCATCGGTTGTGGTTATTGGAACTCTCCAGAGCTGCGATTGCCCAAACTCTCGAAGGGTTTTGTGCATTGATGAAGCGGTTGAACAAAGGTGCGTTTCGATTAGGGGGGTTAATAAAAATTTCATGATTTCCGCCTTTCTTTGGGACATCTATGGGTATTTAAAATTGCCTACGTTATTTGTTTTGGCTTCAAGCGTTTTCAGGCTGCCAGCAGTTACCAAAATGAAAGAACGTGTTCTTACCATTTCCATTGAAAGATTTTAGGGGTTTTGGATAAAATTTTCTTGCGACAAAACAATCAAAGGTGGCGAAAGTCTTTTAAGTTTTGTGATGAAAAACCTTTTGTAAAATTGTTTTGAGGAAGATTTGCTTAAAGCGGTTGATGATTAAAGAACCGCGAAATGTTTAAGGGTTGAAAAAATTTTCAAGTTTTAGATCAGAAAACAATTTTAATGTTTTAATGTGTTTGAGGAGGAATATTTATAAGAGTGAATGCGAAGGTGCATTGCATGTGAGGATTTTAGCAAAGTCGTTTGTTTTGAAAGCGTTTTATTTACCTCATTTAATCGACCACTCCATTACTGCGGATTTCTCACGGTTTCAAGAAACAATTGCTTGATTACAAAGTAAAAGATAAATCACTGGGAGTTGAAATATCTTGAGGATATTTTTTTGAGAGCATTAAAATACTGAAGTGGGATGGAAAGGTTGTGAAGGGACCGTGACATGGATGGCCAGAAGGATATAGAAGACATATTATATTAGAATTGGTATTTTGTACAGGGCATTAAGTAGCGAAATACTTATAGCATTTGGTTACTCATTCAATGCTCAATATCAATGTTGAGAATGATAGCTTACTCATTCGATGAGAAAGATGATTTAGGGGTTTTGTTCGAGGATCGGGGGACCATTTGGAAAAGAGTTGGTATTGATTATCCTAGGTTAACTTTGATGTCGAGCATTCTAATTAGAACTTCCGATCTCTTGAAGGTAGGTTCATCCAAGGGTTTGGTGAAGAATGTATCGGCAAGTTATACTGATAGGGATGATGGAGTTCAATATCTCCTTTCATGATGTGAAGGACTGATGAAATGATATCGATTATAAATGTGTTTGGTTCTTTGGTGAAGGGCGGGGTTGTTGGAGATTGCCAATACTCCTTTGTTAATTTATCTAAAGATGAATACCGATTTTGTAGTGGATGTCATAGTAGTCTGCGAGTTGACTTTCGTCCATAGCACATTTGCGGCTTTCTGCGCTACATACTAGAAACTGGTAAAGAACATAGCAGTAATTGTTTGGCGCAGCACTCCGACAAACCGGTTTTCCTCGAAATTGGCTGGACCTTGAGGGTAATCTTTTACGTCATGTTGCTTTGTAATTCGGAATTCGAGAATATCCTTTGAGGTCGAATACTGGACATTTTGGATAGTAAAGTCCAAAGGCTTGAAGTTCCCTTCAGGTGTCGAGGATTCTTTTTAGGCTTTTGATTGAGATGGGATTTTAAATTGGTTGATAATATCTTGCTATTAGAACATGCGAGAATTATGCTTCAGTGCAGGCAGTTAGAATACCGATGATCCCTCGTCCACGAAATGAGTTTGATTATTTTCGGTTGAGATCATGTCCAATTATTGGAGGGACCATTGATCTTCTTTGAGAAACCTGATTAGAATCTCATATTCTTCTTCGAGAATTTAACGATTGATGGTTATTCGCTGTCGGTTTCGATTTGTGATAAAGTAATGGTTTCATCATGCTCATTTCAAATTTCTTTGTCATGAGTTTTCAAGCTGTTTTGCAAAAGTATAATTTGTTGAGCTTTGATGATGTCATCAGCAATACACTTGGACTAGTATCGCATCTTGTTTGTCCTATAGATAAAATAGTGTGTTGTTTATCTTTCCTCGACAAAACTTGTTTTGAATTAGGAGGAAAGTGAGAGTTTCATACCATGCTCAAGGAGCTTGTTTAAGAGTCCATATAGGGCTTTGTGGTTTCTTGATTAGTCAGTATTCATTACTCTGAAAGCCGAGGAGGTTCTGAACATACGCATCTTCTTGAAGTTCACCATTTAATGCACATCCATTTAGTAAACTTTGAATTTCATGTGAGTTTAAATTCAAGGAAGATCTGATAGCTTCCATTAACTTGCAACGAGGGCAAATGTCTCATCATAGTCAATGCCTTCTTGTTGACTATAACCTTTGGCTACAAGTTTGGCTTTGTTTTTAACGGCGATTACGCGTTTTCATGTTGAGTTTTTCTTAGAAACCCAGTTCATTCCTATGACAATGACATCGAGGGACATTTGATCAAGGTCATGACCTTGTTTTTATCAAAGCTGGTGAAGTTCTTCTTTGCATAACTGGGAACCCAACTAGGATGTTTTAGAGCCATTGACACTTTTAGAGTTATTTTGATAGAAATGACATCATGTAGCATTCATTGGTTGAAATTGCTGTTTACTTTATTATACTTTTGTGAGCATGCCTTGATGGGTTCACTGATGATGTTGAAGCTTAATATCTTGATATCTTTAATGACTTACTTTGTGGTCTAGGATCACGAGCTTGATGAGTGTTTGGAAGCTTCGAGGAAGAGTTAGTCTTTGGAGCCACATAATCGCTTTAGATCATCTGTTGAGATGCTTTCGGAGTTGGGGATCATGAATTCTGAGTTCACGAACATTTGGTTTGATAGCACTTATCCCGAAGGGATTGGTTGATTATCAATGAATTCGATTGTTGGTTGAAGAAGTAGGGTAGACATAGTATGAGATGTCGGCATCAACGATATGAGGTGATTTGATGTTGAACTATGTGAGGGAGGTATGTGATGAGTTATCAATTCTATTTCACTGAGGTATTGGTAAATCTGATGCTTCGAACTTTCATCAAAGGTGACATGAAAGGTTTCTGACTTGTAATGTATTATGAACACCGAGGCTTTAGAGATCGATGAATAACCTTGAAATACCCATCATAATCTTTTGCATCAAACTTTCCTAAGTGATCCTTGTGATTGTGAATGACACGGACACCCAAACATGAAAGTAGCGATAATGGGGAAGTCTTCCTTTGAAGATCTCATATGGGGTTTTGTTATGTCTTTTGACAATGATTGACTGTTTTGAGTGTAGCAAATTTGTTTGATAGCCAGTCCGAAATTCTTTTAAGTCTTGCACCAATTTAACATAGTTCGGCAGCCCTCAATGAGGATTATGTTTTCCTTCGGCTACCCATTTTGTTGAGGTGTATGGGAATGAAAAGTTTTGGGAAATTCCCTTTTATCACAAAAACTCTCAAGCTCTTGATTTCACGAACTTCAGGTACCATTGTCGGGTTCGATTTGTTTAAAATAATGTCATTGATTTTCAATCTTCACGATGAATCACATTATTGTATCAAAGCACTTTTGACTCTTTTGGAAAAATATACCAGTGTATCTGAGAACTCATCAGCAATGACAAGTGTATACCTCATGCTTTGGATTGATCTTGGCCTTCGAGATCCATGTCGCGGAGGTGAAGCAACTTTGATAGAGAAATTTTGTTTTTGTTTTGAATGATGCTACATGGTGTTTGCCTTTTCCTGGTGAGCATGGTTTGTCTTTTGAAAAAGCGGTGATGGTAAACCAAAGGACTTTGTTTTGTTTTGCCAAGTTGTTAAGGTTTGAAGTTTAAATTGAGAGTCTCTTGTGTATGCCATAGCCGGTTAGCGGTTCGATGTCTTTGGCAAAGACAAGTTCCATTACGAAGATGTTGACATGTCTAACACATATACATCATCGCTCTCTAGGAGCTATCAAAACAACTTCTTTCATTGAAAATAGTACCTTGTTTGTCATTGGTATATGTATTAGCATCACATAAGCCGGTATTAGCGATGATTATTATTTGGACCATTGACATAGCTATTCTAGAAAACTATTCCATTGCGGTTCGCATTCCATAACCTTGATGCTGGGACATGATGAGTTATCACGAAATACTACATTGGGTCTGGTTCCACTACGTACTTGTGCGGTACTCCCTTGACACCAGGTCATTATTCTTGAACATCCATCAGATGCGAAATGGAAAACCATGGCGTGTCACAAATAGTAAGCGAAGTTGTTTCTCTTGGCGACCAGCATGCTAGTGGGCTTGGTCTCGTAATTACTGTTTGAACTTAATTGATTCATGGTGGTTGTGAAAGATGTGCTGCTACCAGGTTTTACATGCTTCGAGAAAGAGCTTCGATGATGCGGGTTGTTTTGAACTTCTCCTTGCTTGGATGACTTCTATCATCTTTGAGATTTCTCATGGTGGATTTCCGCATACATCACTGTGAGGTTATGAGATAATCATCAGAAGATAATCATTATAGCCTGAAAATATTGAACAAGGAGGAAAAAGGCTTAGCTTTGGGTCTTTGACCACTGCTTTGAAGATGAAGCATCACGATAACCAGTGGTGTGAGTTGCTTCTTGAATGAACATCTTGTAAGTGGTCGAAGTTCTATGATCTTCCTTTTGCGAGATCATGCAAAAGTTGTAAGTACTCGATGGAATTTATATTGGCACAGATCCACCTGCTTGGGCTTCTTTGTTAGATTTTGACCTTGATGAACTAGAAGTGACTTAGATTCCTTGATTATTGAATCGAGGAACTTTCTCAATAGAGTTCATTTTGTCGGTCGAACTTCCTCAAGTTGATGATTCTTTGAATTTGATGCCTTTGATGAGGCGAAGATATTGAAGTCTCAATGGGAACATAGTCTTCTTGGGTTGGTTTTGTTGGTCTTTTCAAGATGGTTCTACCAAGTCAGACCTTTCTTTGGTGAGTGAGGGTTGAATTGCAAGAATAAGCTTCGAGCTAGGTGCGACACCACGAAGGTTTCAAGAATTGGAAGAATGGTGCTTGAGATTGACTTCAAACTTCGAAGATGTGTTCATTACTCTGGGGCATCGGAAGTCCAAACATGCTCTTAGAGGAGCAACTTCGAGCTAAATATTCTTCGAGAATGTCGAAATTTGGAAGCTTTCTTGGAATTTTACCCTTTTCAACCCAACCAATGGACTTGGGCATTGATCACTCACTTGGAGAGCATGCGGCCAGGAACACAAATGGTTTTCGACCTTGGTCTTTATTGTGAGAATCGAGGGAGATGATCTTCACTATGATTCTCTTTTGCTCTGGGAACTTGCTCGGTGTCAAGACTCTGATTCTTAGCGGTCAGACTTTCAATGATATCTTTTCCTTTTAAGTTCTTCCTCAGAGTTTGATTTCTTTTAACTGGTTCGGTTGTTTTGAATTTGCGAGTTAGTAACCCTCAAGCTTGGCTTGTTTAAAACGGTTCATCCACACTTGTTTAATTCAAAACAACTTGTTGTATTTAGAAAAGATTTTCGTTGCTCTCTACAAACTTAAGGTCAACATTGATATAATTCATAAAGGACTGCCAATTTGAATCATCATCATAGAAAGTAAAATATTTACCTTCTTCTTTGTGATATTTAAGTCGTTTAGGTACTCCTCACTTGTTCTCTCATCTGACCTCTTCATGGAATTTTCGAAAATCTTGAACCCTTTGATAGAATAAACAGTTGACTTACTTGGTGTTGAAGTGGTTGTCGAGGGACTTCTTGACTTCTGAGACTTTTTAAG
Organism: Chrysanthemum makinoi; assembly: GCA_910596185.1. Lineage (NCBI taxonomy): Eukaryota > Viridiplantae > Streptophyta > Magnoliopsida > Asterales > Asteraceae > Chrysanthemum > Chrysanthemum makinoi. Next base: position 256,437,283 of record OU343222.1, on the reverse strand, counting down.
TCGGGGGTATCATCTATTTATGAGGTTATCCTCGTAGACAAATTTCCGTAGATTTCGGAAGCTCAAGAGATTGAATGTGATTAGCATTCCTTAGTCCTGAGAGGCCACTTCTGAGAAAGGCCTTTTATAACCAACATTGATTTCATGTTGAACAACTTTACACCATCATTTGGCGGTTCATTTAACAAAGTTTTATATATCGGTGTAAGTTTGAGATAGAGTTTGAGTCTTTAATACGAAGGTGTTATCTACGAGTTTCGAAGTCCATAATCTGTTTTCCTTGGTATCGAGGACCTTCGCGTGGACAAGGTCATTCGGGTTTGTTTCCATTTATCTTTATGACCCGATGGCGGGCTTCATGACATCTGTGGAAAGACAAGATATGATGATCTTTTGAGCCTGGTCTTGGTTGACCACTCTTCTCACTGAGTCCCGGCCCGGAAAGCGAGGTTTGAAGCGAACCTATTTGGGATAAATGGACCTTCATTATCATTTAGCGATAAGGTTCCATCCAGTCAAATCAAAGTATTAGCTTTTTCCATTTGTTAATTTGCAACTTCTAGTAGAGGCGGCGGCGGCATAGGCTCCGCCCTTTTTATCGACAAGTTGGGGCACATCACTTTCGACCAATTAGGATCTGATTTGCGTTTTAGCGGCTTAAAAGGGTTTTATAATCAACAATCGATACCACTTGTTGTTCCGTTTCCTGTCGTTTAAAAACAATAAAATAACTAATTGTGAACTGATGGCCTAGAAAAGATGCAAGTAAGATAAGTTTCAATAAGATAAACACCAGCTGATAATTTTCAACATTTATATTCTTTATTAAAGCGATAAAAAGAATACATAACCCAATTGCGCTAGGAATAGTACTTGGGATTGAAATGAAACAGTTAGGTATAACTCCTCGCTAAGCAGGCTAAGTCTAAGCACAACTACCAGAGGAACCACTAGCTATCTCAGGGGACATAGTTGTATTTGGAGGTGAAAAGATTGCTTGTGTGTGTGATTTACAATTAGTGCAAAAGCTTAAATCTTTCTTTCCATCTCTTCTATTTGTATAAGTATGTTTTAACATCACGTAGGACAAAGCGGCAGGATTCTGAAGACAAAATACTGATGTATTTTGTCTCTGTTTTAAATACATTTATTTGAAGTGACAAATTGCTTTCATTGGCGATGCGGGCTTTGATAGTTAGCGATGAAAGTTTGACTTTGGTTGATAAGGACTTGACTTATCATTTAAAACTTATCCGCTTGTCACTCATTCTTCAGTCTTCATAGCCTTGGTCTACATCTTGAGTTTGTCTTCGGTGGTAGTAGTTGGTGAAGAGTTTAATTGTGAGTTATTGTCATCGCTCCACCCGTCCACCATCTTCTTTAACGACCATCTTCACGGCTCAGTTTAGCGCTACGGTGGAGACTTCTTTGTCTCTTCCTTGATATCACGAAGGCTTGACTCCGTGACTATGCGCTTTCCGTGAGACTTGTTAATGTTTAAAGGACTAATCTAGGGTATTTTTCTATTCAAATCCTAGAAGATCCAAGGGTTTTGGGTATTGGCTGAACCTTGAGCTTTTAACGATTCTATGAATGACAAAGACTTGAGTTGTCTAGTTATACATGATGGGAGTTGCGTTGTTGTTAATACGGTATAACTATCACTTTTAAGGGATTCGTTGTAGTGCTCGAAGTGTACTTAAGATGTGAATAATTTGAGAAGTTCATATACATTTAAGGATGGTAGGATGGGTATATGACTTCTTTATTGAAATTTTTGAGTATTGGTTCTTAAATGCGACAATAGTGCAAGTTTAAGTCACAAGATTCGGTTATTTTACTTGATCTCAAGTTCGTCTTCCTCCCGGGTAGTGCGCTACAAAGAAGCCAGTCGAGAATGATAATGGGGTCGGTAAAGGAGTTAGTTGAGAGGAGCATAAAAGAAAGTTTTGTTTTTTTTTTTTTTAAGCGGTTATAGATATTTATGGTACTTCACATATGTTTGATTAATTGGACATGCATGGTTGCGCTGTCTCCAATTTCATTATCAACATACTACGTATGTTTGATTCATTAAAACATGAAGAAAGTGTGGTCATACTATGCTTGCTTTAGCTTCTTTGCTAAAACCCTTTCCTTTCATGAATTTCTTCAATCAGGGGAAAGAAATGAGACGATCAGTGCTTCAAACGTCTTACTTCGGTGTTATCGTCTCAACTTTCACGGGTTATTTTGTGTGAAGTTACCTACATATGATGTTATGATGCCTCACACACGCCATTTTATCGGTAATTGCCGTACCGGAGTTGTTATTAAGATAGACCGCCTTGATGGGGAAGTTGTTTCATTTACGTCTTCGTGTGGTTTCTGTTTGGTTGAAGCATCTACATGCGTTGAATCTTGTTGATTTCTTGCATGTTACCCCGACGGAGTTTCCATATTGATACAGCCATGAAACATGAGGCGGAAGATAACTTTTCACATACATCAAACCATTAACACAAAGTAGCATATAGATGGAATTCTTGAGAGAGAAAGTTAGAGGTTTAGGGAACTTAGTGAGAGAAAGTGAAAGATATTATTATGAGCTCCACCTCTCTACCTTGGAAGGTAGAGTATTTATAATCTTACATAAATCGCATGGCACATGTTTGTGGATCGGGCATACAGTGGGTAAAGACCGTCCTCACTCGTGTTACTTAACTAAATACTACTTAACTTAATATTACTATGACTCTGAGCTTTCTAGCGATTACATATACTTGAGGTGACCGACTCTTTAATATCAGGAATTTCTAATTCCTAACAATCTCCCCCTAAGGAGGTCACCTCAAACATATACTAAAATGACATTGAATACAATCAGATATTACATTAACATTTGATCTTGCATTCTTGATGTAGTACTTTGCTCGGCTTCGTTGTCATTGATTCCACTCATTGCATGTTTGGTTAATCCAAGTGGAGGTCTTTTCTTGATCCATGTGATAATAATGTTGAGCCGACTTTTGAGATCATCGGCTAATAGAAAATCTACGATACATCCATTGTGGTGTTGGTATTATGTGATGTTGTGACATTGGACCGACATGCTCATTCGGATCATGATATCTTCTCATCGAGTAGCGGAAGCATTTGTTGATTCATGATATTGGCGGCGGCGTGTAGAAGCATGGAGTGAAAATATCAGAGTCAATGATGCACTAATCATGATTTCTTTTGAGATGAATGTGTTAGGTGAGCATCGCGGCTATGGATTGACGCTTCATTACGATCGGTACAAACGTCGGGTGTACCGCATAAGCGGTTAGCAATAAAGCGAAAGTGTCTTTGATCACTTTCGATGAATTGAGGTACTACGGCCCACGGTTCCCAGTTGAAGTCATGCAAATGTCTTGCACTGATCGGTATAATTCGAAGAATTTCCTTGGCAGGTTTTGCATTTGCTCTAGTTTGTTCTCAAACCGAACGTCTCAAAGAAGACAACACGAGTGAGTGAACAAATAATTTTAGTCAGCGATTGATGAAAAGATTTGAAATGGGTGTATTGCTCAATAGAAATTGTGTTTGCAATAAAGCGAAGGTTTTAATGAAAATCAATTATCAATCATAAAACACCTTTTGATTTGAAAAATTAGTACCACGGTCGGCGTGCTTAATGAAAAGAGTTTTAAAGCACAAGACCGGTTTTCAAAGGTATCCGTCAATCCATAACTTTGAACGGGTTGATTCAAAGTGATTGAATCGCCCCATTGTTTTAAGTTCGGTTGTCACATGGTTGATCTGTATAATAGATCTCACATGCCACCTACCAGAGCTTGTTAGATGTTGGCTCTAGAAGGAGTTCCATCTTCATTGTGAATATGTTTGCATATCACTTTCGGATGTTACGGCAATACCACAAGGATAATGCGTAGGAATCTCAAGATATAATCTCTCTTTCCACATTGTGTGAAACAGAGAGTCTTCATTGAAAGTGTCCTAATGAGATTTATTGATGATCTCGTGGCTCTAGACTCAATTTGTGCATATTTGGATCATGTGCCGGAGACTAGGAAGAGGGTCTCCTTCTTCAATATCAACAATCTCTAAGAGAAAGTCGATAGATAATGTCGGTTCCCGTGAGAATGAAACAAGTCCTTTTAAGAGGAACTTGAGTGGTTTGGGAAGTTGAAGTGCAGTGCGTCACTGGGTCCATGACGTCTTGTCTTCAATCCGATGTTACCATCATTAGCATATGAATTGAACCGGTTTACGCCCTAAGGTTGAATAAAATGGAGGGCTATTTGTTTTCACCCTTTTCTCATTCAATTCTTTTTAATTCTTCAACCCCTTCGATTCTAGAGACTTCATAGCTAGAACCTTGTTGGGTTTATTCGATACTAGCTTCATCTTAGTCGCACTTTCTCTTCCCATATCTCATTTTTCTCCTTTTATCATCATGCCTAAGAAATCTACACTAACTAGTGGATAGTTCACTGGGTAGATCCCTCGATTCGTTAGCGGATCTTGGGAACAATACCTAACCTTATCATCCTTATATCACCATACAAAAGTAAAGTTGGTGGTCTGTTTGGTATTGTTCATCAGCCATTAGAACCAATTGAAAACCATTTGAAAATCAACCCAGATACTTGTGATATATTATCAAAGCATTTTGTACCTGAATTGTTTTTGATATTTTTAAACGAGAACTCCCCTCAACATGTGCATCAAGTATTTGAAAATGTTTTGCACGGAGCAAGAGAAAAATTAACTTCTTTGATTACCATTTTCTAAAGATATCAACATCACTTCCCAAATTGAATCAAGTAGATAAAGCATTTTGGGGAAGGATGAGGTTTTCATGATTTTGCTCCCTCAATATGTGCTTCGAGGTTTGAAAGGAGTTTTACACATACTAGAACACACACATTGAGATAAATGATCACGTTTCAAATTATAGATGCTTCCCCTCAATGTGTGCATGGAAAATTTGAAATCGTTTGTCACTACGGGAGAGCAAACATGCTAATCACTTAATAAACCATTTATCGAATTATCAGTTTAAATCCTATTTAAATCACAACTTCTCCCCGGATCACAATAATTAAAACATTTGAGATTTGTGATCTCTGTAGATTTAAATTGATTTTGAAAGCTTTTAAGGAGAATTGTGACTTGATTATGAAAGCGTTTTAAGCGATAAGGATCGATGTTGAGATTTTAATCTCCATTGGTTAAACATGCATGTACATCTTTTGAAAACAATTTAATGCCAAATAACTTTTTAATTTAATTGAAATCATTCTCCCCTCAATCAATGACATAGGTTGTTGATTGAGAGATAAGATTTTGACGAGATAAGTCGATGATTATCAAAAATAGAGAGTAGAGTTATTTTTCAAAGCATTTAGTTTTCGTGAGATAAATGTTATAGTATCAGAGCATGGAATTTGAAAACATGGTAAAACATGGCTCTGTTCTTTCTTTTAAAACAGGGTTATTGCACGAAAATGACAATAAACCATTGTTTCTCTTTCTCCCAAAATATATTTATATATTTATATTTTTAAATTGAACAACATCTAAAGTCCCGTGTCATTCTTTGAATGACAAGACACAAAACCGTAGATATATAATCAACCGAGAAAAACATATGACAAATTGACAATATTTTTTGAAGATTTTTGATTTTTCTATTTGGTTTTATAGGTTATAATTTTGTATTTTGCTTTTTGGATAAATATATACAAAGATATAGATGAAGAAAAGACCTTTACTCCTCGTCTTCCTCCTGAAGACGTTTGAGTGTTTCTGTTTGAAGGCTTTTCAAGCCAAGTCGTGGAAGAATAAACTCAAAACGTTCTCTTGAAAGAGCTTTGGTGAAGATGTCGCTAAGCGATATTGAAACCGACCTCACAAAATATAGTTCCACCACACCTTTTCCACTTGTTCCACGATGAAATGATGTCGAATGTCTATATGCTTTGCTCTTGAGTGTTGAACGTTGTTGCATGAGAGAGCAATAGCACTTTTATTATCACCGAAAGAGAGGATTTTGTTGAATTCAAAGCCATAGTCGAATAATGAGATCTCATCCATAGGATTTGATCACAACAAGATGACATGGCTATGTATTCAACCTCTGTAGAAATAGAGTACTCATTTGCTTCTTTGAAGACCGACTCACAAGCTTATCACAAAAAGCGAGCACCTCGGATGTACTTGGCGTGTATCTTGACAACACTGCGCATGATCGGCATCGCAAGGCGTTAGTGACATACCGATGTCCTTGCGGGTACCATAGTCCCATATTGATGGTTCCTTGGAATCTGAAAGACGGTTTAAGCCGCTTCAAGGTGCTTTTTAGTAGGCTTAGCATGGTATCTAGCACATGCAAGCGGCCGAACAAGATGTCTAGTCTAGGCTGAGGTACATCGAGGATCCAATCATACTACGATATTTCGTTTGGTCAATCATGATCCCCGAGTGGTCCTCATCTAGTTTGGTTCGATCAATCATGGGGGTGTCAACAGAGTCACATGAATCAAATCCAAATTTCTTTAAAATCTCATTTGCATATTTAGATTGATTTATGAAAATGCCTCGGGACTTTGTGAAATTTGTAATCCCGAAGAAAGCGACATTTGTCCCATCATTGACATTTGAAACTTAGAACTCATTTCATTAGAAACACGATCACATTCCATTGGGTCGGTCGAGGCAAAAATAATATCATCAACATAAATTTGAACATGAGTTAAATGTTTGCACGACTTCGGTGAACAATGTAGGATCAACTGCTCCTTTCTTGAATCCGGATGATAGAAGAAACTTTGATGTATCATACCATGCCCTTGAGCTTGCTTTAAACCGTAGAGAGGCCTTCTTCAGCGATAGCGTGAGTAGGATGCTCTTGATTCACAAATCCTTCGGTTGGTGGCGTAGGCGACTTCTTTAAGATCTCCGGTTCGAAATGCCGTCTTCAGCATCCATCGATACACTACCATGTTCTTACTAGCGGCGTTAGCGAAAGATTCGATTGCCTCGATTCGAAAGCAGGAGCAAAAGATTCTTCAAAGTCAATACCCTCCTCTTGACGGTATCCTTTAGCAACTAAAGCGAGCCTTGTTCTTTAGCACATCACCATGCTCATCAAGTTTTACTTTGAAGATCCATTTGAGAGCTATAATCATGCTACTGATCAGGGCGGTACTAACTCCCATACAACAAGTCGATCAAACTCATGAATTTCTTCTTGCATGGCATTGAACCACCTGTCTTCATTCATGGCGGTTTTAACATCTTTTGGTTCGATCTTAGAAAGTACGGAGTTGAAGAAACACCATAAGGCATCGGTTGCAAGTTGTTTCGGGTTGATCTGAGGGCGAGAGGGATTTCCACTGATGTTGTCTAATGGATGATCGTGAGTCCATTTTCTAAGGTGTTCATGTGGCGGTTGTTGAGGCGAAGTAGGCGAGTCGATGTCTCTGAAGAAGATGGTTCGATGATGATTGAGGAGTGCAAATATGTTTTCAAATGGAGCATCTCGGGAGTAGCAAAGGGGTTTACTTCATCATTGATGCCAGAAACATTTCCATGATGTACATTTGAAGAATGATGATTTGTTGATGAGATCGCGGAAGGATCGTGACGGTTCTTGACTTAAAGATATTGAGGCTGAAGGATTGACTTCATTCACGAGAATATGAGCATCCTCTTTGCGAGATCATCACCTCATTATTGTTTGAATCATACAGTTCATCAAACATAGGATCAAACAATTTCTTTACATCATCTTGAGATGGAGGTACATATGGAGTTTCTTGAGTAGAGTTTGGAACAAGAGATGAACCAATGGGTGCTTTGAAGTGCGGGTCACCCGTTAGGAGTGTCGGAGCCATTTGACCGTCGACTCATCAAACGTAGCGTGAATGGTTTCCATGATATTTCGGGTTCTTTTGTTATAGATTCGGTATCCCTTTTTGTTTGGTGCATATCCTACAAATACTCCAATGTCGACTTTAGCCTAAGTTTCCCTAAGTCTTGACCCTCATTAGTTGGATAGCACAATGCACCAAACAGACGAAGGAAAGAGAGATTAGGTTTTCTGTTGTGGACAAGTTCATATGGAGTTTTTCCATATGCGGTGTGGATTAGGGCGATTTTGTGTATAGCATGCGTTGGCGATTGCTTATTGGAAGAAACATTGGAACCTTTGAGTAAATCAACATTGTTCTAGCGGCTTCAACGAAGTCGATTTAGATCTTTCAACTACACGTTGTTGAGGAGTTCGTGGAACACTTCTTTGATGGCTGATTCCAACGCTTTCATAGAATTCATTAAGTTGTTTGTTGACAAACTCGGTTCCATTGTGCATTCGACAATTACGGCGGTTTTGTTAAGTCGAACATGCACTTTGTTTGATGAGTTTGATGATGATATCAGGAGTTTCATCCTTTGTCCTTAAGAACTTGACTCGGGTGAATCTAGAGTAATCATCAACCACAACTAACACATATTTCTTCCCAAAGATATTATGTACCCTCATTGGTCCACATAAATCCATATGAATCATATGAAGAACTTACGTGGCGAGTTAGTAGGTTTGGGTTTATGGGCATATTTCTTGCTTTTTCCCAATTGACATCTTTGAACAAAGATGATCCTTTTCATACTTTAGTCTAGGTAAACCTACAACTAGGTCCTTTATGGAAAGATCGTTGATGGTGCCGAAGTTTAAGTGATTGAGACGACGATGCCATAACCATGACTTTGTTTTGGAAGCCTTTGATAACAAGCAGATTGGAGAAGCCCTCATCATGTCATCGATAGAGATGGTGTAAAGGTTTGACCCGCGAGTTCCTTTTAACAGTTCCTTACCATTAAGATCTCTAACAGCGGTATGTTTTCGAAGGCAACTTCTAGATCGAGTCGCGAATTGACCAACGAGCAGTTATGACCACCCTTCAACATAGTAGACTCTCGAGATGACACTATAACCAACAACATAATCTCCATAACCCATAATGCGAAATGATCATTACCAAATCTAACGATCCCGATGAACTTGCTCACGAAGTTCATGAGCGCGGCGGTCTCCAGTCATATGCTTGGAACAGCGACGGCGAGTCCGGTACCGAGCGATTTGAACGATGCGGTTGAACCTGACAAAATGGATAAGCTGGATAATTGGGATCCCCATGCAAGAATGGGTTCCACTTGGTTAGTAATAACGATGAATTGGAACACCCACATGAGTCGAAACATCCATATCGAAGTAGAAGTAATGGAATCATTGGGAATAGATGCAATCTTGGGTGTGCGTATTTGACCTATTCAAAGTATGTTTACTTCTTAAGGGAATAGTTCTACCAGTGGGCATCCATTTTCTAGTGGGCATAATCTTAGCGGTTTGAGAACAAAACTGATTATTCTTATGGCCAAAAGGTATCCAATAATAACCTATCTTTATAAAAGTTCTTCCTGTGGGTTTCCACTTGTTTTCTAACGATCTTTCGTTTTGCCTTTTTGCCTTATTTGCGATTATTAGCATTACAATTTTAGCGGGCATTTGACAGCATTAGACAAAACATTCACACCACATTCATGATTAGCAACGGAATTCAAGCAGACATCATTACAAGGTTTGCGAATAGTATCGGAATGAATTAATTACTGATGCGCCTAAGGCTAATACTAGAATCAACACGATTCGTTTTATTCAACTCAAGCCTAAAGTTCCTAGGTTGGTCTTCTACTCTCTTCCATTGCACATTCTTAGCTTGCGAGGTCCTATCATTCCTTGTATTGTCTTGAGACTTTGACACCTTTCGCTTTAAAGTCACCGATTACTCTTGTAGAGGAATTGGAACATTAGTTGGTTGATCTAATTTTGCATTCACGAACTTGATGTGCAAGGATCTGAAGTACTAGAAGGCACATTAGTGTATACTTTAAGACTGTGATTTGAGCTTTTGCACACACTAAAGTTCACTTTCTTAGCACTAACATATCCGGAATCTGAACTACTTGAAGGCACATTAGTGTTTCCTTTTTTAAGACTTGGCATAGAACGGATTTCCTGCTTGGCACTAGGCATAGAGGCATCACACTTTGCCTTTTGCACTTAAGGTTAAGGATTTTGGACATGTGGCAATTACACATTCTAGCAACTCTTGAGATCGTTTGGCATGGAGGCAAGCAAACCTAATTTCACTATCAAGAGGTTTGTTAATGAAATCCTCTTCGACAATCTCACGGAGACATTCTAGACTATCCTTAAGGTGAGCACAATATTCATGAAAAGCATGTTCATTATTCCTAAGATGAGGAGGAATATATTTAAGCTATCAGTGTATTTTGCAATCTAAGGGTGATTTTGAGACAACATTCTTATTGAAAACAAGTGGCGGTTTCCCATTTCCACGACTTCCGATTCTCAATTTCCTTTCGTAAAGACGTTATTTTTCGTTGTTTTGGTCACGGGTGACTTTTATTGAATCATATAACTCTTTAAAATGTCGTTTAACTTTTTCATTTTCTTCTAGAAAACTCTCGTTTTCCTTTTGTAAGGCATCAACTAAGTTTTGAAGATGAAAAGTTTGAGAATTGTGAGAATCTAAAGGAGGAGGGATTTGGGAGCCTTTCTTATTGTTCGTTTGACCCTTTAATTGAGAGATTTGGGCTTTCAACTTTACGATCGTGTTGCGAGCTTGAATCTGTTCATCACGCTTTGTTAATTTGAAAAGCGCATCAAACTACTGAGCATCGGCGATGTCTTGATATTTAAGGTTTTAACATTTTCTTTAAGATGTTGATATTTTAGTTGTAAATTAAAATGCTCAACTTCCAGTTTAGAAAAATGTTTAACCAAATTGTTGTGATCATCCAGTTCAATTTTCTCGTTTAGTTGAGAATTAGTTTTTTCAAGCTCAATGACACGATCATAGGAGACTTTCAGGGAGCCCGCAGAGATAGTTCATGAAATTTGGAAGCATTAATAGAGTAATTTGAAGCGGTTGAAAAGATATCTTGAGCAACATTCATAATAAGAGTCTCATATAAGGTATGCAAGTTCTTCCTCTCAATCTCATTATATTTTAGTGCACGCCCATAATCACTAACTTCAACTACCATTGCATCAAATTCCTTTTCCATTCCCTTAATATCAGTTTCTATCCCTTTTTAAGACTCTCAAAGTGATCTTTTCGAAGTTTAAAGAAAGGCATGACCTCAGTTAAATAACATTCTTTCATTTGCTCAAAACCCCTTTCTCCTTCGTTATACGGTGGGTGTGATCCTTTCCTTGCAAGTTTTCTCAAAATCAACAAATAGTTGAAATATAACATATTGACTAATTAAGGTCTTGCTTTTAGTGGCAATTTTTCTAGGAACTAGATGCATTGGTGTATTAGGAGGATACTCGGTCGCTCTAGGCATTTTCCATAAAGGGGGGTTTGTTTCAACAATATTTTCGCTTTTCAACTTTTCTAAATCCTTTTTCGAAAATTGTTGTTGAGTCAACAATGTTTGAGGCTTAAACATGTTCAAGAAAATCCAGTTTTCCTTCTTGTAGTCATGGGGAGTGATAATAATCTTTTTCTCTTTGCATTTGGATCATCTAGTTTTTGTTCATCCTTTCCTAGTGACTTCATCGATTTCTTATCTTCCTCGCACTCAGCAACTAGGTTTCGCCTAGGTTTAAGAATTTCATTACCATCATAAAGCACCTTATGAGCATTTCTAGCCTTTTTAATTACCTCGGGATTCGGTTCCTCAACAAGGGGAATGCTATGCTTATCGCTTAAGACTCGATGTTTAGTGACCATGTGAGCGGTCTGAATGGTGTTTCCTTGTATGTACAACTTGTTCTCAAGTTTGTTTTCAAAGTTTTCAGATTAGAAAAATCTCTCAAGAGTTTTGATTCCTTTGCATTAAATTCTTGCTTAAGCATTTTCACATTTTCTTGAAGTTCTTGTTTTTGTTTAGATGTTTTAGAAAGTTTTTCTTGCAAGGAATTTAATTCTTGTTTCAATACTTCTTCTCTAAACTTACTTTTTCTAATTCCTGTACTTACTTGGTTATCCATTTCACGCTCACGGTGGTCAACTAAAATTTAGCACGTTGTTCATAAATAGCAACACGTTCTTTATAGGCATTTAGTTGAGAAATAATGGAATCATCGAGGGGCACATAGCGTGTATTCATCAAAAACATAGTCATTGTTGACTGCGGAAGATGCATCACTTGGTACAACTTCACTTTCACTTTGTTTCACATATTGATCATATGGGACAATATTGATATTACCCATATTTTCAATATTTGATTCAATAGTTCGGTTGATTGTACTTTGTCATGCATCTTTGCATCAGCATCATCGTATAGTTTTAATACCTCTGAGATGAGCTTGTCATGGGATGGCCCAACTAGTGATGAAGAAGAGACCTTGGGAGAAACCATTGGAGAAATGCTAGCCATAAAAATTGTGTGTGCGGTAGGTCCATCATCCACATCGGAGTCGTATGCATCACATCGGCTGACTTGAAAGGCATTTGATGATTGTGACCTATCTCTTGAATGGCGTTGCTCATCCACATCTGCATCATAGGTCTTGGCATTGCCCTCAGCAAGAAGCAACAATTCCTCTTCATTCAAAGTAGCACCATTGTCGAGCTTGAGACAACATCTTATCTCAAGTAATCGGCATTCGTGGCGCTTTGGAGATGTGCAGTTCCTTGCAATGTGTCCCTCTCCACCATAGTTATAACATTTGATGAGCTTAGTTTGACCTTGGTTACCATTCCTTCCTCGATTATGGTTTCCAACATAACCTCTCCAGCTCCACCTCGTCCACGATCATCTTGTCTTTCTGACTGGTTGCACCACCGATCCTTCCATCTTTAATAGTGGCTTGATTGTGTGGGTTAGATCTTGCGATTGAGGTTGTTGTTGGTCTGTGGGAGAGTATTCATGTTTTGACTGATGAGAAGAGCTAGTTGATTAATGAAGCTACCCGTGTGAGCATCGGCATCGGCTTGTTTGAACATAGGATCGGGAATGAGTTTGTGATTACCATTACCCAAGGGTATGACTTGTGATGCTTTGGTTGTGATTCCGATGTTTGAGTAGAAAGCGGTAGAGTCATTAGACGAGCTTCTCTCTCCACGTTGGTTTTGGTGATTGAGAATTAATCTTTCAAACATAGCATGTCTCTCATTCTGAAGGAGGAAGGCATAGAGTTGCTCATAGTTTGTATTCTTCAATCCTTTAGTGAGCTTCACGATGGTAACAAACTTGTGTCATTCGGGATTCATGTTGTTCACAAATTTTGAGTTCAACTGAATGTTAGGCATAGTCATTCGGATGTTCCTCATGTCATTAACTAACTTATGAAATCTCACATAGTACTCATAGACACTCTCATGTGGTTTCATCTTGAAATGCTCAAATTCGTCATAGAGTTGGGATTCTCTGTCTTCCATAGTTAATTCGAAACGAGAGAAGCATCTTAACATTGTCCCAAACGCCTTAGCATACGTGTTATGATTGATCAACTTGTAGATATCTTTAGGAAGACCTTGAAGAACAATGTTTGAAGCCCTGATATCTGCATCAAATCTCTTTTTATCCTTATCATCAAGCTCATCATACATCTTAGGTGTCCATTCCGTGACAGAGTATCCATCGCATTAGTATCAAGTAAGTCTCTAGTCGTCTCAACTCGATATGGTCCTTCATCAATGGATTTGAGAATGTTGACACCATTTTCCTTTCCAAGGCAATACAGTCTAATTCGTTGAGCCCAAGAGTAGTAGGTTACATCGGCATGGGTGGGCAGTATCGAGCAGGCGTTGCTTGAACATCCTCGACAGCGATGGAGATGGCGGTGGGAGCGTTGGTAGACATGTTAACAGATTATACGGGATTTTATAACTCTATGATTAAACCGGGAAATAGATTCTTTCACGGGATTTTCTGAATCAAGAGAAAAACCGTAAACAATCACTCAAGACTCTAGAAGATAAAATACTAAATCGCTAGAAGATAATGCACTAAGTCGCTAGAAATTAATGCACTAAGTCGCTAGAAATTAATGCACTAAGTCGCTAACCCTTAATTAGCTACACCCCTAAGTCGCTAGAGTCCCAGAGTGACTAACTTGAGAAAAGCAAGTCGCTAAGTAGTAACTCAAACTCCCAGACAAAGTCGCTAACAAATTTTGGCAACAATTAGCTACACAAGTCGCTAGAGACACAAGTCGCTAAAGAGCAACTACGCTCTTGACCAAGTTAGCTACCACAAGAAAGCTACGTAGTGGAGAATCCACTACTTGTACTTTAACTTCGCTAGATCTAACTCGCTAGCTCCAACAGCAGCGTAAATTAAGCTACAAAATGTGAAGCAAGTCGCTACCAAGAAAATATTCCGTGAGCTAAGTAGCTAGCATGAAAAACCATATAAATCTCACTTTTCAATCCAAAAACAACCCAACCAAGATGATTCAAGCATACCAAATGAAAACCTAAACACTTTTGATGATTCTAAACATAAAAGTACCAACAAAATTCAAACTTTAACACAAGAAATCAACCAAATGATGCAAAAACCACTCAACTTTTTCAAACTCAAAAACCACCTAAAAACCACTAGAAATCCAAAGATGTGCAAGATATGATCTATAACATCCCGCGATTTTCCAGATATTTATTTTTTGAGGAATTAAGTCTGTTTTTCATTTACAAACTTTCCTGAGCTTATTTTACGTGAAAGCGAAAGTTATCTCATGTAACATGAAAATAAGATGGCAACGTATTATGCAGGAACAACCATAAACCTATTAACCATTTTGATTTGTTTGTTATTTCATTTGCGAGAAAATAATGATGCGAATACTCATTCTTATTGCAATAGTTATTCTAAGCTTGATGGCTATTTCACGTAATTTAATTGGCATTATACTTAATTAAACCCGAACTTGATGTTTACAAAGTTTCTGAAAATCTGAAAATGGTCCCGGAATAAAACTTTCACGCACCCCTTGGCTTTTGGAAACCTTGCACTTTCTTTTGTTACATTTTCTTTGAATATATAAAAACTTATCTTTTGCCATTAGGGTTGATACATTTTTATCTTTCCATATCCTCTCCTCTACTTTTTGGCGCCGCGCTTTGCGCCGTCAAAAATCTCACGACCACGCGCCACCATCAACTGGCACTCGCCTTACTCGCCACCATCCACCATTATTTCAATTTCAGATTCAAGGTTATGAAGGTAGTTTGAGCCTAGATCGTGTTAGAGTGTATCTTTGGGATGTGTTGGTGAGGGTTTTAACCACCACCCTGGCCAGTGTCACCACCCACTCAGTCCAGCCGTCACGCGCCGCCACACTCCTCCATCTCTTCAACCGGCGCAAAGAAGACGAAGTTTAAGGGTATCACTCGAGGTTGGTTTAAGTTGACGATAGTGTCACATATAGGGGTTGTTTGAAGGTTCAGTATTGTGAATTGGGTTCGCGTTTTCCTCCATCCGTCTTGTCCCTTCTCCTTACTTCTTTCTTTGGTATGTCGACATCAAAATCATGTTAACTTTTTTTTTATATTGAATCAGATATATAGATCGATCGGTTAGTTTTCGTGGAATGCAAAATGAGTTTTAAAAATGATTTTATAAATGAACTCGTGTGGTAAGAATCTGATTTAGAGAGGTGTTTGTTTATTATTATGCGCCGAGTCAACTCAGCCAAGTTAAATTGACACGGGTCGTGTGGTTATAACCGAAAACCCACGTGGGCTGCCTTGGGTCGAAGTTGAGTAGGTCGCGACATGTTTTCGATGTCGGTTATCAGTAAAAACAAAGAGAGTGTTTATAATTGTTTAGTGTTAGGATATATGTTAAGTGTGTTGTATGATTCATGTGGTAAAAGTGAGATTCGTGATGTTTCGTGGAAAACTCCGATTTTAATCATGTCTTGTTTGGATTTGACCTGTATAACCTCGTGAGCATTTCATAGTTTCATTTTAAAAATCGGTTCGTGTGATATTGGAAACGATTGAAACAAGTCTTGGTTGAGTCAGTTTACATCTGGATCGAGTCGGGTCGACTCGTAGCTATCTATAGTTTGGGTCCGCGAGGTTGAGATTGTTGATGTCATTTAGTGTGTTGTTAATATGGGTTGGTCATGTTGTTGTATAGGTGTTTGGAGCAGATTTGGGTGTGGGTAATGTTGGTTAAGTGTTACTCTTCTTTAACAGAGAGAATGTGTTTGTTTATTGGCTTATAGTTCGCAGGTTTGGGTCGACTCGTATAGGATACAAGTAAAATGATCACAAATATTTGACGGACTTTGAATATCGGATTGAGATTTGGATCATTTGGAATTGTATTATTATTATTGGACAAGTATTGGACGTATTGGATTCTGGTATTGGTTATTTGGACATTATGGACCCTTTGGTACACGCGACGGAAAGGTATGTTAGACTCATAAGAGTATAACATACCTGTACCCGAACTTTACAAAATGGTCGATAAATCTAAACAACTAATATATACACGAATAATATGTTCAATTGTATATTATAAATTGTAATATTTGACGAATTGGGAAACTTAACGATAAATTTTATATATTATTCAAGAATCGTTGTGACTTGGAAATGTTTTATAAATGGGCACTTCATGCCAAAAATTTCGTAAAATCTTTTATAAACTTAAATCATTGTGATTTCTTTAATATCCTAAAACCTTTTCAAAATTTATACGTTTTGACGATATACCAACTATTTTGGTAATATTGGATAAACAAACGCGTCATTTATAATATACTACACTTATTAGAGGTACTTTATCATAAACTCATCTAAGTACGAGTAACGTTTATGAAACTTTTATTATCAACCAATAAATGGAAACTATTCTTTTATTATTATAAACATGTACATATGGGGATTTTGGGGAAGCTATCGAGAGTTAATCTATTTATATTTAATAAATAAGATGTTGTCATTTTCTAGTCTTGGACTAGCTTGAGTATTATCGGTATTTATTGACTTTATAAGTATCTTTTCTTTTTGGCGTGAGTTATGGTCAGTATGTCTCGATTTTGTCGATGTCTAGTTTTCTTTCGCGTGAGTTGTACGTCGCGTCTATGTTTCTTACCACCACACGAAACGTTAAAACTAAACTTTTTGAGATATTGATCTTTGAGATTTTTGGAAACGTTTGACACAAGTACTCATAAAACTAAGGCATGTCTTTTCGGATACTATATTATTTTACTTTTTGAGACGTATTTTGAGATAATACGTATACTATTAGGTCGTGACGATATAGTACCTTTGTACTTATACTCTTTGGATATCGACGTGCCTTCCTTCATGATTTGTTTGTGCTTGCTCTTTGATGCGATCTTGTTAGTTGTGATTCTTGCGTTGCTTGTATCAAGGTGAGTTCATGGCCCCTACTTTTACTTGCTTTTAAAAGCTGTTTTGGGGAGAATACATGCTGCGTTTTACTAAATGCAAATGATTAATTGATTTGAATACGCTATTGATAACTGATTTTGATGAAATGCGTGATTTGGTTTAAATATGTTTTATGTGGACACAAGTGCTTGAACTGTTTTGGATTGGACCTAAAAATGTTTTTGTGAGCTATTACGTGCTAGGTTAAGGTTAGAAACCCAAGCGTTGTTATGAATGTTACATCCCGGCTCGGGATGGTGCGAATGTTATGGATAGATCTATTGGGAATGGCCACGTCGGACTTTGGTTGCCCAACTTGCCAAGGAATTTACTTGGATTTTTGGATGCACCAACTTGCCATGACGTATAACATGTCGATTGTTAGTATGTTTAGAGATAGTCACGGCTTCGTGTTATCTAGTGATGGTTTCATGACTTAACCTGCGTAATAGTTAAGCTTGCGTGACACTATATTCGTTGTAGTGTTTGATTTTGATATGGTCCAAGTGGTTGTTTATGAACTATTTTTGTGGATAAATATTTTGATCTTGTTAATTAGGGTTATGCCTCGGTTATATTTGACTTGTTTATGAGAATTGTATTGCACGCGAAAACCTTGTGGTCCACTTCTATTCTTTTTAAAGGTAAACCTTGTTTTAGCGACATTGTGGGCCTTGATGATCGAAAGGATCTTTTTTACTCGCAATACTTTTATGAAAACCTATGAACTCACCAACCTCGTGTTGACACTTTTAAGCGTGTTTACCGGTATTGAGGCGATTGTTTACTTTTACGGCTTGGGCAATGGCATGGCATGGTCATAGGCGACTCGATATTTGTATTTGGGGACCGCTTATTTATTTTGGGCCTATTTCCGCATCAAATTTTATTGTAAACTTTGTTTATAATGAATAAATGATTTTTCTTAATATAAACCCGTTGTTCTATCCTTGTCTGGTGATACCAATTAGTAGCACCCAAAACTTGTATGCTTCCGCTAAAACCCGATTTTGAGGGTGTTACATGATCCAACCATGGCCCTTGATACCAATTGTAAGATATAACTTTTCACATACACATCAAACCATAACACAAAGTAGCATATAGATGGAATTTTAGAGAGAGAAAGTTAGAGTTTAGGGAACTTAGTAAGAGAAAGTGAAAGATATTATTATTAGCTCCAACTCTCTACCTTGGAAGGTAGAGAGTATTTATAGTCTTACATAAAGCATGCACCAATGGATGGGTGGATCAGGCATCTGATGGGTAAAGACCGTGTCCTCTCACGGTGTTACTTAACTAAATTCTACTTAACTTAATATTACTATACTGAGCTTTCTAACGATTACATATACTTGGTAGGCTCTTTATCGGGAATTTCTAATTCCTAACAAAGACAGATTTGCCTGGTGTGGTTTACTGATCATCTACAAATTCCGCTGCGCACTGAAAACTTCAAAAGTTAGAAGACATGTCTACTACATCAAAGTTTCGAATCTGCTGAAAACGGTTGTCAGTTTGGGGGGAAGCTGATTCAGAAACTTCGCCAAAAAGAAGTGTACGGAGAAGCTGCTAAAGACATACAACATGAATTGGGGAGAAGTTAATCCAATTCATGCATATTACATCATTTGCCTACAAGTGAAGAAATAGTTCTCAAGTCGAGGTACAAGATAAAGATAAAGAGCGTCAACTGTCGTCATCCTCAGCATTTGAAGAGCTTATGAAGACCTTTCTTTATTTGTTTTTATACTAGTAGGAAATGTTGTAAGTAATCCCTTATGTAGTCCCATTGGGGGAAGATTGTTGAGATCGCTCCTAACACGTAAATGGAACGACATTTACGGGATTACATTATCAATCTTATTTGGCCAAAACACATGGACTAGTTAGGTAATATTGTAATAGTTATATTGTGTTAGGCTATAAATTTTCATGGAGGGGTGAGACTCTTTGTGTAATTTACCTTTCATTATCAATAAACACATAGTATTTCCATTCTCTCTTTACTTCGTCTCTCTAACTATAAAGATGGTGTTCTTCCATCTTCCCCGACCTCCTGAATCACCATTTCAACCTATACAACGATCCTACAGCTTCATATACGGCGTATCACCAGAGTTGGATATGCGGTATTCTTCTGAATAACGATTCTTTTTAAATCTTCTAAGAATATGGCGTATCACCAAATGTGGATACGGCGTATACAAGATACGCCGTATGCACCTGCTAGACTTGTGCATTTCTTCAATTTAAGTTTCAAGTTTTGTTGCTTTTCGGGTATTTTTCATTATTGCTCCATAGTACTTTCAAACACAAGTAGTAAAAATAAGAAATCATCTTCTCACCCACTTTAACCCAAAAGCACAACACAAACAACACGACTGTCATCTCAACAAAAAACACAAGAAGTTAATAACACACATTCTCCATTTTTCATAAAAAAGAAGCCTTGTTAATAATTTGTACACCAAAAAGCCTCCTTCTTTTGCTTTTTTTACTCACCTAATTGCACTTTATACAATATATATTTGATTTTTTTTCCCAATTATTTCAAGAAATCCATTTTTTCATATGGGTTTCATGTTAATAAAATTGAAATAACTCTTTGTGATAAATTCCCATCTGGGTTTTGTTTAATTTGATGTGGGTATTGTGAATTGGTATCAAGTTTGTATTTTTATTGTCTTTTTGTGAATCTTTTTTGTTATTTTTATATATTTTGCCCCATTTTGTGAATCTTTTTTGTTATTAGTGAATAAATATGAGGGAATTAAATTGGAGGATTTAATTGAGTTTGATTATGGAAGAGAAGTGTGGTGATGATCAAGGTTCTGGATGGCTGCAAGTGAAAAAGGTGTTTTCTTTTTATAAAATTTGTTAATGTTTTTGATAAAAGTTTTGTTGATGCTAGTGCATTTTGTTTGTTTTTGTGTTAGGATGAATAAAAAGTATGATGATTTTGATAAAAGTAAGTGTTTTTATGTTTTAGTGATCTTTAAAAGTGTAGTGTTTTGATATATGTTTTGTTGCTCTTCTTTACGGTACCACATTCATGTTTATGTTGATATTGGTGCATATTGTTCGAATTAGTATTTGGATGAATTATGATCATTTTGATAAAATTTATTAAATTTAAGCTTTGGTGATCGTCAAATGTGTAATGCTAGAATAATGCATTGATTTTTTCTTTAATTTAGGATTAGTGTGAATGGTATGTTTGTTTTGATCTTTGTTCCTAAGGCAGCACACTGTTTTCTGTTAATATTAGTACATTTTGTATGTATTTGTGTTAGCGTGAATTAAAGTTTGAAGATGTTGATAAAATTTAGTGTTTTTTATGTTTTAGTGATTTTAAATGTGTAGGGTTTTGATTTTTGAATGATGTATTGATATGTTTATTTAGGATTAGTGCAAATGCTGCATATATGTTTCGATCTTCGTCTTTCTGGTAGCAGATTCATGGTTTATGTTTAATATCAGTTCTTTTTGTTTATTTTAGTCTTGATTGAACCAAAAGTCTGATGATTTTGTATCTTATTGGTGATTTTACTCTTTGAAGTCTGATGATTTTGTATATTATTGGTGATTTTACTCTTTGAATGATGTACAGTGTAAAATCTATGTCTGTTTTGATCTCTGTTTTTGTGGTCTATTTGACTTGTATTGGTCCCATATATATTTTATAATGATCAAAATTTGACCTTTTGGGGTTCTGTAAGTGATCGAGGCTTTCCCCGAAGAAACAAAATATATTGCTTGGTAAATTACCTCATATTTTGGATTACATTGTGCCGCCTGTGGTTATTTCTTGAATTTTTAATGTGATCCAATAAGCATTGATCTAATTAACTTCACATTTCTACATGAACGTTGACGATAAGCCAATTCAAGTAAATGTAATTTGATATACTATATTGGCCTTTTTTTGTTATTATAAACCTATTGTGCTAGCGTTTCATTCATGATGTTCATAAAAAATATGAAGTCTTGGGTATCTTCAAATGCTTAAGGTTTCTCCCAAATAGATTATTGATTGGTACATTATCTATTCTTTTTGTTTACGTGAACTTGCGTTTGACGTCATGCCTATGATCTTTTTAGTTAGAATGAACCTGATCAAGTAATATAATTGATATGCTAGAATGTCCTTTTTTAATCATCATTATTGACCTAATATGTTAGGGTCTCATTCATGAGGCTTTGATAGTTATAGTAGTTCGGACGAAATTGGTTAGAGCCTAGATTTGATGAAAACTTAATTGGAGAAAGTATACCATATGTGTATCACATTCCTTTTACTTGTACAAAAACACAACCGTCAAAAATAAATACAAGATAGTTATACCACATGGGGTTGCTTATTGTAGTGATTCTACTTGATAGTTGCTTGTATTCTTAAATTTAAAATCTTTTTTAACTCTTTCCTTTGTTACTTATTACTTATTCAGAAGCACAGAAGCAATGCAAAGTTTTCTTTTCAAGGATGGGTAGGAGGATTCTCTAAGAAACCGAATACAAATGTTGTGATCCACGAGGCTCGTCATATGCATGACTCTGGGACTCCAAATGTTACGCATAGTGAACCTATATCAATAAATAATTATTCCTCTACACCTAGTTCTGATAATTCGAATAACGCTAATGTTCCTACTGAAGATAAGTGTTCTGATAATTTAACTAACAGTATTATTCCTACTGAAGATAAGTTTTCTGATAATTTAGATAACACTAATGTTCCTACGGAAGATAAGTGTGTGGTTAGTCATGTCGATGAAGTTAAAACTAGTTATGATCACGAGCTTCCTCAAGTTCATAAACTTGATGCTTTTCCAAAGATTAGATTTGGTAATCTGGATGATGGTGTTTTAGCACACACAGGTGGCAATCCTGCCATTATTGACATAAAATTTGGTGAAATTGGAAACATGCTTAGTAAGGATGATTCTGTTGAACCAAAAGAGAAAGAAATTATACCAGCCGTCGAAGAGGACACTGAATCCGGGGAATTGGAAGAGGTGAAGGAGGTATCGTCAGAAGACATCAAGGTCGAAATTGTAAATGAGGAAGTGGTTGTCAAGGACAGTAAAACTGAAAATCTTGAATCAAGTGGCTCAGAAAATTTAGTTACCAGTAAGGATTCAAGCTGTCTGCAAGAATCTGAATCTACTTCAGATGAAAAAGTGGAAACTGAAATAACTAAAAATTCTACTGAAGATTTTAATGACCAACATAGTGCTTCGGTCCTCAATGAATTTTCGGGAGTTCAGATGATGAGTGCAATTGGTCCAGGTGAAACTGAGGCTGGTGAGGGTAAAGAACGGTTTAGGCAACGACTTTGGTGCTTTCTGTTTGAGAATCTCAACCGGGCTGTTGATGAATTGTATCTTCTATGTGAACTTGAATGTGATGTAGATCAGATGAAAGAGGCAGTTCTTGTTCTTGAAGAAGCAGCATCTGATTTTAAAGAGTTGAATGTTAGAGTCCAAGAGTTTGAGAAAGTGAAAAAGTCAAGTGATAATCCACCAATGACCATGAAGTCTGAGCAGCGCAGGCCGCATGCACTTTCATGGGAGGTTATAATACTTCCTACTACCGTAGTCAACTATATAGCTTGCTTTTATTCATTTAATCTGATGTCTGAGTGTTTGAAAAGTTATGATTAGGTAATAAATTGATGATTAATTTTATATAACACTACGTATTAATTAATAACTTAAGTGGACATTTTTGGTAAAAGAAGACGCGGCTTGTGAATAATAGAACGTCCCAAAATAGGTTAGAAATAGGTAAGTTCATCCTACTTGTAGATAATCCGTTTTGTAGCTCATATATTTATCTTACTTTCAATTAAAGGCAGAATGTGTGTAAAGTACATGTAAAATTAATTATGATGACTTAAAGTCGTGTTAATTAGATGATTGTTTCTAAAACGCAAATCCAAGCACTCTCTAATCCATATGATGTTTGCAGGTTCGACGTATGACGACTTCCCCACACAGAGCAGAAATACTGTCTTCATCTCTCGAGGCTTTTAAAAAAATTCAACAAGAACGAGCAGCCACAAATAACAGCTCAAGAAAAATGGGTTTCACTGATTCTTACAATCGTTCTAGAAGTGACAGCATTTCGAATAAAAATACATCTAGAACTGATCGAGCAAGTGTGGCTAGAGAACCAACAACAGAACCTAGAAAAAGAAGCGGAGTTGCGGTTCTTCCTAAAGACAACCCAAGTAGGGGAAAAAAGAATCCCGACCCCACAAAGAACAAAAAGGAACCAATTGTAACGGATCAACCGAAAAAACAGAGTTATTCATCTGAAAGAGAGAGAAGAAACAATCTTAATGGAATGACGTCTAAGTCAATGGATGCATGGAAACAAAAACGAAACTGGGAGGACATACTAGCAGCAACCCATTCTGTATCTTCACGTTTTTCACATTCACCAGGTATGGGTAGGAAAAGCACAGAGAGGGCCCGGATTCTACATGATAAGTTAATGTCACCTGACAAGAAGAAAAAGACGTCGGTTGATTTAAAGAAAGAGGCTGAAGAAAAACATGCTCGGGCTATGAGGATTAGAAACGAGTTAGAGAATGAAAGACTACAAAAGCTTCAAAAAAGCACTAAAAAACTCAACCGTGTGAATGAATGGCAGGCTGTACGTAGCACGAGACTGCGTGAAGATATGCACGCTCGCCACCAACGTAGTGAAACTCGTCACGAAGCTCATTTAGCTCAAGTTGCAAGAAGAGCTGGCGATGAAAGTACTAAAGTCAATGAAGTTCGGTTCATTACTTCATTAAATGAAGAAAACAAGAAGCTTATGTTGATCCAAAAATATCAAGATTCAGAATTAAGAAAAGCTGAGAAGCTTAAAGATATGAAGTCAAAGCAAAAAGAAGATATGGCAAGAGAAGAAGCAGTTTTGGAAAGAAAGAAACTTGTTGAAGCTGAAAAATTGCAAAGGCTTGCAGAAACACAAAGGAAAAAGGAAGAAGCATTATTGAGAAGAGAAGAAGAACGAAAAGCTTCAAGTGCAGCCCGTGAAGCAAAAGCTATGGATCAGATGAGGAGACGTGAAGTTTTAGCAAAAGCCCAACAAGAAGAAGCCGAACTTTTAGCCCAAAAATTAGCTGAAAGGCTTAGAGAAAGTGAACAACGAAGGAAATTTTATCTGGAACAAATTAGGGAAAGAGCTTCAATGGATTTTAGGGATCAATCTTCGCCTTTATTAAGACGTACTCTGAACAAAGATGATCAGCAAATGAGCGGTGGTGTCGGTGTTGAAGGTATCATGCTCCCTGATAGAAATGTAGCATTGCAGCATTCTTTAAAGAAAAGGATTAAAAAAATTAGACAAAAACTTATGGCTTTGAAGTATGAGTTAACTGAGCCTTTTATGGGTGCGGAAAGTGCAAGTATTGGATATAGAGCAGCAATAGGAACTGCACGGGCAAAAATTGGGAGGTGGCTTCAGGAGCTTCAACGACATAGGCAGGCAAGAAAAGAAGGGGCAGCAAGTATTGGGCTAGTCACTGGTGATATAATTAAGGTAACTGTTTTTTCCATGTGAAAATTATGTGCAAAAAGTTATAGTGGAGGTGGAAAAATGGGTGGATTGGATTACGGGTCAAAACAAGTAAATTTTGGGTAATGCTTGAAACAGGCTGGGTTATATTGGGCCATAGCACTTATTGTTTAAGAATTTAAAAATTCATGAATGATTAGTGTGTCAAATATGATGATTATGACACATACTAAAGTAGTTCAGCAAGAAACTGATAATTTATTAAATAAAAGAATTTAGGAGGTTTTATGCGTTGAAAACATACTTTGAACGCCTTTTGACCATTTGACGTGTTTCCTTTTTAGGCAACTTTTTAGTTTACGTGCTTGACGGTTGAAATCGCCACCTCTAGATTATATCGTGATATTTAAATGTTTCTGGAAGTCAGAGTTTCTACTTTTCAAATCTAACATTGTATGGCTTTTATTGCAACCGTACATTCATATTTATTTTAAGAATTCTAATCCATTTCGAGTTTAATGGTAATTCTTATCGTTTATTTCATAATCGTAGCAGTTTTTTTAGGTTATATTTTGGCGGTTGAGCTTTTGATTTAGAGTATGCTACTATCTTTGTGTGTGAAAGTGAGTGGAGTATATGAATTTTGTTTTGAGAATTACATCTTGGTAATTTGTGGATCAGTTTCTAGATGGGAAAGACCCTGAACTACATGCTTCACGCCAAGCTGGACTTCTTGAATTTATTGCTTCGGCTCTGCCAGCTTCACACACATCCAAACCCGAAGCCTGTCAAGTAACCATATACTTCTTGAGACTTTTAAGGGTAATTCTGTCATTACCCGCGAACAGGAGTTGCTTTCTAGCAGAAAATCTTCTGCCACCAATGATACCTATGTTGGCTGCTGCCCTTGAAAACTTCATAAAGATCACAGCATCATCTTCAAATGTTGGTGGTAGTAAAACACTAATTGAGAATTCAGATGCAATAACTGAAGTTTTAGACGGATATTTGTGGACTGTGACAGCCATTATTGGTCACTCAAGCTCTGATGAACGCGAACAACACATGCAGGATGGTTTAATAGAGCTCGTTATAGCGTATCAAGTTATTCATAGATTAAGAGATCTTTTTGCACTTTATGACCGACCACAAATAGAAGGATCTCCATTCCCTTCATCTATTCTTTCAAGTATAAATTTGTTGGTGATTTTGACTTCCAAATGTAGGGTTATTTCTTCAATCGATTGGGAATCTTTTCCAGTTGAAACAATGAATCTAAATGAAAGTAAAGAAATTGAGGAACTTGGGGGTTCTTTGTTTGATTTAAGTGGTGATTGCGAGTCATCTACCAAATGGTTGCAAGATGTGCCAGAGGATCGACCATTGGATGATTTATGTAAGAAGGATGAGAAGAACCTGACAGATAGTGGCGGAGAACAAAAGAATGGAAATAAATTGAGACATAAACAGCCTGTGGCATATCTTCTTTCGACTATATCCGAAACGGGATTGGTCTGTCTTCCCTCTTTGTTGACAGCCGTGTTATTGCAGGCTAACAATAGATTGCCGTCTGAACAGGTAAATTCCGGTTTTATTCTAATGTTTTTTGCTGTGGCATAATGTTTGAGTTGGGTATAAAGACAAAATAGGTTCGGGTCAAAGGTCTAGTCGGGTTGGGCCGACTTGCAAATGCTTAGTTGTCTTCTCTTAAATTGTTTCTTACAAATAATTAATGTTCAGATTGATTTTTACAAACTGTATGTGTAATGGTTGATGAGATTCAAATTATTGTCTAAATGGGTCAGATGGGTAAAATTTACACAAAGTGGGTTGAATTACTTGAATATCAATGTGTTTCCACCATTTCAAATAATTTTTTTTAACCCATTCAAGGTAAAATGTAACCCATATCAAACCTTTTATTCAAAAATGGGGCAAGGTTAGCACCTGCATTTGCAAATAAAAATTGTAATTAAAGACACGTTTTTTATGGTTAATGTAAATATATACAGTATTTGTAAACTGTCATAGACAGTTGAGTCCATCTCTATATATGGTTCATAAAATATGTATAAGTTTCTCGTTTCATTCACAAACTAGTAACTATGGTATATACGTTAGGGAAAGTTTTATGAAAAAGGAAGGTACTTTTAGTCTGTTTCTATTGATGCAAGGCATCATTGTTCCTCTACCCCTATTTCTTGACCATTTATATTTCGCATATTTGTTTATTATTATTATTATTAATGCGTGTACATCCTTTTTATATTTTATTTTGCAACTTTATTATTAAGCTTGTTTTTTCCTCTACCTCGCTCTTGAATTCCTTTTATTCAAGTTATTACTAAATAATACTGAACCTTATTAAAATGAAAATCTTTATTGTTAAACGGCAGGGTTCATATGCTCTTCCGAGTAACTTTGAGGAAGTAGCAACTGGAGTGCTGAAGGTTTTGAACAATTTGGCTTTGATTGATATCAACTTCATCCAGATGATGCTAGTAAGTATACCTTATTGTCTTTGTTTATCTATATCCTCAGAATTATTGCAGCTCTGGAAGTGTATAGTATAATAATGCTCTGTTATCAAAGTTGATGATGTGTTTTTTTTTACCTAAACAGGCAAGGCCAGACCTAAAAATGGAATATTTTCATTTGATGAGTTACCTTCTTTCTCATTGCACCAGCAAGTGGGGAGTCGCTACTGATCAGGTAATGTTTAAGACCCTCTAATTTGAAATCATTAAATCATTGGGCACAATCATAAGGGGCTGTTTGGATGTGCAATTTAAAACTTACTGTAAAAATATGCAGTAATAGAATGGCTGTTAGAAATGTTTTTTTGGATGTGTAACAGTTAAAGAATTAAACCACCACCAAATGGCCTAGTGGTAAGGTCCTTGGTTTCTTCACAAGAGGTCAAGGGTTCAAACCTTGCTTGGTGTGTACTTTTGGGGGTGGCCAGGGAAGGTCGGAAACGGTCCGGGATTAACCCGGTGAGGCCGTGTACATCTGAGTCAAGAAAGCTCGCCCTCCCTGGGTAACCTCAATAGGGAAAAACCTCATCCGTTTACCCATTTAATAGTTAAAGAATTAGACGATTAAGTGCTCAGCAAACTATGATTATTTAAAGAAACCAAAAGATTAATGAACAAAAATGATTTTTTTTGGAGGAAAAGTGAGAGAACTATTGTGAATTGGGAGTGAGTGTAGACAGTCATAACGGGGATGTAGTTATATTTTACCCTTTGATATTTAGATAATCAGATCACTGATACGAACCCATCCATACTAGTTCACATCAAGCCACAAAGCTAGGTATAGAACTCACTCCAAAAAGCTAGCTCAAAGGAGGAGGGGACACCTAGACTTTATAAGCCACCAACCAAAATCCCATACTTAATCTGATGTGGGATCGTAGCAATACCCCACGCTTTGAAGAACCAACGTCCTCGCTGGTCACGGTTGGCACCCTTCTTTTTCGGGTCCAAGCCACCACTCCGAGTGTTGGAACCTCGAACGGTTATGAACCCATCCCATACCAGGACACATCAAGCCACAAAGCTAGGTGTAGAACTCACTCCAAAAAGCTCAAAGGAAGAGGGAACACCTAGACTTTTATAAGCCACCAACCATACTTGGCCGATGTGGGATCGCAACAATCACTAAAAAGTGTGAAAACATAAACGGTTAATCCACACTTTTAAGTTATTATTTGATAATCAGTTTCAAAGTGCATCATGAAATGTTATTATGGCCATCGATAATCTTCAATAAGATCTGAATGTGTGGCTGTATTTTTTCTGTTCAGACTGGTTTGCTTCTGCTTGAATCTTTGTCGCTTCTTGGTTACTTTGCCATGTTCCACTCGGAGAATCAAGATGTTCTTCGATGGGGGAAGAGCCCCACGATTCTTCACAAGGTTACTTAAAATGCTATGATAGCTTTATAATTTCCATCTATTATTGGTTCTCTTTACATATGATAGGGTCCCACGATTCTCAAAATTTGCTTTGGTTGCACAGGTATGCGATCTACCATTTGTCTTCTTCAGTGACCCTGAGTTAATGCCAGTACTGGCTGGAACGTTAGTAGCTGCTTGCTTCGGGAGTGAGCAGAACAAAGAAGTGGTCCAGCAAGAACTAAGCATAGAGATGCTCCTTTCACTGCTCAAATCCTGCAAAACTGGCTCACCAACTTCCCAAGTTAACCCACCCATCGACGAGTCCACTGAGCCAACTCAGTCGGGTCCTGAGTCAAGAAAGATTCCTGGTGACTCATCTCAAAGATCAAACCGTAACAATACAAGAATCACACGTGGTCAGTCTGGAAAAAGTGGTGCCATTGGGAACAACAATAGAAGTGCCAAGATCCGGAATCAGAAAGATAACACCAGACCAACGAGGGTTTGTGAATCGAATACAGAAAGTTGCTCAAATCTGATGCTCCATTCAAGATTTCCTGCAAGCTTCATTGACAGAGCGGAAATGTTCTTTTCGACTGAATCACCAGTTTAAGTGTAAATGAAAACTTGGAGGACTTAAGAAAGGACAACTTTTGAAAACCATTTCTAAAAATTGAATAACAAAAGGTAACATAAGCGTTAGATCTTTCTTGGCTGCGGTTTCACATATGGTTTTTCCCTTGATTTAGGTGTAAAATGCTATCATTGTCAACAAGTCTTCAAATTAACTAAGACGAAACAGGGAATCTAATTATACGAAAGATCACTAATTTGCAATCAATTCAAGTAGTCATTTTCATAATACAGACAGATGCTTGAGTAACGGATCTGGTTATTTGTTAGTAGTTACTATGTCACAAAGTTGTCATATAACTGATATATCCGCAAGTATGCAAGAACATGGTTGAATGTGAAAGCACTCGTTTTCTCAACCCTTGTAAATCACGATTTCACTGATATGGCTAGGCTGTTTTTTTGCACAAACTATGTAGCTTGTTTTTTACATATGCATCCAGTTTTCCCCTTCTAGTTTGGAAGCTCGTAATGTGTTTTTGGCTTTCTTTTAGAATGTGTAATATTTAACCTTTCAGGTTAAACATTTTTTTTTTGGGTAACTATGGTTTCTTACCTTTTGGCCGACTAATCCACAGGGTTTGAACCCACCGCCACACAGACTTAAACAAGGTAAAACCCTCCAGGTTAAACGTTATCTTGTTAAGATCCAAATTTGACCATGTTTATTCACAGGCAACAAGTATTTATTCAGGTATTATTGGTACAATAAATCTTGATCACCTAAAACATTTAAAAACTTTTGTGGTATTTCTGATACATGAAAAGCAAATGATAAATGACCTTGCATTATTCCATGGTCTGTAACAGATGAACAAATGGATCATCTCCAAGATATTTGTAATAAATGGAAGAATCTATCAAAGA
This sequence comes from Chrysanthemum makinoi, assembly GCA_910596185.1. Taxonomy (NCBI): domain Eukaryota; kingdom Viridiplantae; phylum Streptophyta; class Magnoliopsida; order Asterales; family Asteraceae; genus Chrysanthemum; species Chrysanthemum makinoi. The sequence goes on along the minus strand of OU343222.1, from coordinate 256,406,896 downwards.
TTATGTTAGAAATTTAGTATTTAAACAACATTTAGCATCGTAGAATCTGAGCTCTTCCCTAAAGCGCAACCATGATCTCTCTGAAGGCGAGCGCAAAAAAATAAAAATAAAAAAATGTCTGAGCGGGTTTATAACAAAAACTTTTTGTTTTAAACATTGTCAACGGGTTTATAACTGAAAGTATACTAAAACTACAAAAGAATGACTGTCGGCACGTTCGGGTGAACCCTCTATGGCATATATAACCCCACACCTGCTCGTTTTGCAACTCCTCATACCTCCATTAACAAAGATGCAGCAAGATCTGTGTACGTATGTCCATGTTATAGCAAATAAGAAGTATGATGGTTACCCATGAGTTAATCACACATTAAAACTCATTTGTCGAAATCATTTCAAAAGCGCCAACCAAAGCTTGTACCTTGCTCTTCCTGGCTCTAATAAGCTTGCTAGCAGCCTCTTCAATCACATTATTTGTGCGCATTTGACTTTTATTCACTTCTTGATCACACTGTTTTAGAACAACATCTACAGAACTACTCTCCTGACTGGGTAATATACCATCCGAAGACATCCTCCTTAAACTTACACTATCTTCAACACCATTTTGGTTTTTGTCTAACACTTTTCCTTGACTAAACTTAACTTTTTCTGGACCGTTCTCAGACTGTTTGTTGACAATTTTTCCATGCCCAAACTTAAGTTGTCTTGGACCACCACTCTCTGGCTGCGCGTTGGTAGTCTTTCCATGTCTAAATTTTAGCTTTTGAGACGTACTAGTTTCATTTTCCTTGACTAACTTTCCTACCCGTGTCAGTTTTTCTGTTTTCTTTACCCCTGAAGCTGCTACACTACAGCTATTTTGACTATCACTTGGCAGAATTTCAACTTTTTTTGATGTTGAGGGCATTTGTGGCCCATTTTGACCATTTTCCAACGCCTTTTCCTTTTTAACGCTTTGAGTTTGCTCAGTTTTTTCATGAACAACTTCTTCAACAGGTTTCTCCAGGTTTGAGTTTATTGAATTCTGGTCTACCTCTGGCTTTGTTGAATCATTACGGGATTTTGAAGTTTGAACCTTTTTTGAATTCATGCCATTTCCAGCCATTTTAACGCTACTCTTGACTGATTTTACATCATTTTTTAATTTAGTCTTTTTGTCATTCTTTTTACTGCTTGTGTTCAGACCATTATCATCATGCGAATCAAGAATATCTTCCAAACCACTCGTGTATGTAACTATGTCACTAAATCTTCTTGTAATTTTATTAGGTGGGATATAAAATGGATCGGTTTCTTCTGACTTTGACTTTATATTTGACTTTGACTTAAAACCTTGTCTTTTGGATTCAATGGGCTGTGATCTAACTTGATGTTTAACAACTGAAGTATTGGTGACTTTGGCATGTTTTGTTGGAGATCTAGGAATGGGAGTAAAAATTTTCTTGTTTCCCTTCACAGAATCAATATGACCTTTTTTTGATCTATGAGTAGGAGGTGTGGACTTGGGTTCGTTAGACTGGTCTAGATGTGGTTTGCAATGGTCGTGACAGGAAGGAAAAGGACCACTGAGATATCGACTTAGAACATCTTCATAACCATTTGATTCAAGAAAAAAGTTTCCAGTTGAGTGTCTTCTTGAGTGCTTGCTGTGCACATTTTTTTCCATGCCAATGCGAAGCAAAGCCTACATCAAACACTATAAAATAACTTGTTTTGTTAGATGCATGTATTAGTAACATTTTATTACCATTTCCTACAATACATCATGTATACCGAGTCATGGCATACTTTAATTTTCATCAACTTCAGACAATGTAAGTTTTTCATTTTATGCAATTTAACATGTTTAGTTTCTCCTTGCCTGGTTGTGCACTCATAAACAAGATTTGTCTTTACTTATCAAACAATGATTTTATCAGTAGATATTGCATTTTATTCTAGATTGGCCCTATAAGGACACTGTATAAACGAGAATTGACCCTAGAGCGGTTGCCTTAAAAAAATTGTTAATATCTTGTTAGATCCTAATGACTAGCTAAATGATAAAAGCCGCAATTTGATTAGTATTAAAATCGGATCTTCTTTTCATAATCTAGGTAACATTTGTGATCGTAAATCTAACATATTCCACAATAATCCTAGATATATTCATCGGTACATGTATGTGCATGATACCAACTTTTTCGACCATAATCCTGAAGATAATAACAAAGTATGCAACTGCTTTGACCCTTCCGACAGACATAAAGTTATCGTTAAGGATCATCTTTTGACGATTGCTTTTCACATTCAAGGAAATCTTGGTTATATTATATTGGATTTGAGTAAAAAAGACATGCAAGAAAATCTTTTATATATTGCTTCTAAATCAAAAGTCAACGAATTCAAGATACCTAATGCAAGGTTATAGAAATGAATAAGTTAATAAAATCCGAGCACAACAACGCACCTCTTGTGCCTTTCAAAAAAAAAAAAAATACGACGCACCTCTTGTGGAAAACTTTGTAGAAATGGTTAAAGCAGGAAGAAGGGCAAGAATGCAAATAAAAGCTAAACATTTGAGAGGAAGAAGGTTTTTGTTTTAGGAAAGATGGAGCGTTTGAAATGAACATTCTTGTTGCATGACATCCAAACTATGCCAATTAAGCCACACACATTTTGTCTTTCTATTTTTAGTAAGGCCAAGCAATAGGTAAAAGCCTCAAATGTATCACTTAACTATGTTTCAAACCTTAATTTGGTTATCAAAGATTGAAAAAGACCCAAAGAAAAAAACGGAAACTTTGCAAAAATATTTAAACCATCCAGCAGTTATATTAGATTATCTCAAATGGGAATCTAATCCCATGAACATGCAGAAAGAGTTTTAGTTATTGTATATATGATATGTTATGCATATAAATTAGCTTTTACACACTATTCAATTATTTACTACCTCCATCAGGTCAAAACTACTCTTCACTACGAACCCTTTTGCTTCTTTTTCCCTTCTTGATTCTTCCCCAGTTGACAACAAATGCCCTGGGTTTCAGATATCTATCCTTCTTTGGTGTCAAGCATGTCCCATGTTGGCTTGGCATTTGCATCTCTTTTTCATTTTTATGTCCAATAGCCAAGTCAGCATTGACCGAAGTAACTATATTGGCAAACCAAAGTAGGCAGCCACTAGCACCACGAAGTGATGAGGACGACGTGAGGTCCAACTTCTCAGCTATTGATCTTGCTTGATCTACTTGTTTTCCTTGAGCCATGGATGGGTTCATGATTGTTGGCGTTACAGCTGCATCTTGCTCCATGGCAACCTTAACACGAACCTTAGCAACTTCACCGGTCTTCTTCCCTTCAAGGTCACAGTTCGGATTCTTTACCTGTTCTCCTGTGGACTCAAATTGCTCCTGGGTCTGACCTATCATTGTTGCTTTACATTCATGCATTAGTTCCAACTGTCTCTTGTGAAGTGCGTGTAATTCTCGCACCTGCCAATATAAATTAAGTACCTTTGTCATGCTTATCTTAACAGTCATGAAATGTAATAACTAATAAAATTGCATTGAATTAAATGTTACAATTGTTATACCTGACACTTGAACAAAGAATCTTGCTTGACCATGATCATTCCTATTTGTTTATTACATGACTCAACAGACTGGTTGATGCCATATGGTGTAGTCACTTGACCCTGGATATGTGCCCCGATCATTTTTCCTGCTAACTTAACCTTCAAAATTAGAAGTTCGCCATTCAAATATACTAAAACAAGTACAAGGTACAAATTAAACTAACATTCCTGGTCGATTTTTAGCTATATTTACTGATTAAAGTCTAAAAAAAGGATAATATATGTGGAGGGAGCCCAAGAACATAATCTTTTTCACTAAGGCCACACGTTTAACTATTAACTAAATAGGTCATAACGAATATCCTATTCTGGCCATTTGTTCAATAGTAACTGTAGGGAGACAATTTGTTTACTGCGTGTATGTTTACTTTAACATTACTTGGAGCAGTACTTATGAAAGCTATAAAACATGATCGATACAATAATGGATACTGCAATAATAAGCTTTTACTATAATGATTTTGTTAAGCTAAGGGACAAATGCATTTCTATATATGCTGTTTCATCGACCAGCAAGAACCTAGTCGACGTCATGCCAACTAAGATGCATGTGAAGTTTAATTGACACTAATTGAATATTTCAGTTCACAACCATTAGACATTTAGACGCTAAAATATACTCCATATATTGAAGTGAACTTTAACTGTAGAGGTTTCCATGTACATCTATCAAACTATCAAGTTGACAGTTTTCCAAAAACAACAAAAAATATCAGTACGGTATTGGTTTAAACTTAATCTCCCTAGTAAGTGTAGGGCGTCGACTTTTTCATTAGCTATCTGCAAGTATTTTTACTTTAATAGTACGCTGAAGCATTGAACAATACTTATGATAGCTATAAAACACGATGTAAGAGTGGCTACTGGCCTACTGCAATAAACTTATACTATAATGATTTTACGAGTATTAAACTAAATTACGAATTCATTTCCATAAACTTTGTTTTATAACCCAGACTGCGACTCATGCCAATTAAGGTGCATGTGAAGTTTAATCAACACTGAGAATATTATTGCAGTTCACAATCAACAAGCACTAGAAATGAACTCTATATATACTGCAATGATGCAGTATCAAACTTTTAACTCATTAAGGTATGGTTGCTATTGTTAGAATAAATGATGAATGCATTACCATATACATTGTTTTATCACCAAGATACGCACTTAGCTGGCGTCATGCCAACTAATTAAGGTGCATGTTGAATTTAATTAATCTTTGTTCCAATATACTACAGTAATTCACAACCATTTTAGCAAATTTTTCCTGAAGAAACCATCAATTAATCCATATTAGCTAGATACAATACCCATAAGGTATAACGTGTATTAATCATTATAATTAAGGTAATCCAATTAAAACATCAAAATAATACGGGATCATGGATCAGGATCGTGGTTCACTCGTACCTAAATTGGGTTTGGTTGGCCAGGGTAGGTTTATTAGGATTACTACGATAGGATGTTCCGGGTAATGTGGAACCATCCCCAAGGTGTCATACTGGTAAGGTTTTCCCAGAGTCTCAAAAGAGACCATGGTTCAAACCTCGTTGAGTGAACATCTTGGGATGATCAGAGAGAAAAACTGGAAACAACCGAGTGGCTACCAGTTTGGCAGCGGACATCACAGCTAAAAAGGCTCAACTCCCCAGATAAACCTAACCTGAAATGGGATATTTCTTTTTTTACACGTTTGTCAAAAAACTAGCTCAAAGGTGAGCTGGTGGTAAGGTGTTCTCCAAGTCTGAGAAGAGATCAGGGTTCAAACGTTGCTGGGTGATCATCTTAGGACGACGATGATTCATTGTCATTTGTTATTCAAACGATTTCTTTTCTGAATATGAATATAAACATCAGTACTCCAGTTTATTTCTGCCACGAGCTACTAATTGGTGGTGATGGTATATTTTTGGCCACCTCTGCCTGATTCAGGAGGAGTTTTTGAAGCATAACTTGAACACGAATTGGTGGAATCCATTGTTAACGCATCCATTGAAGCTTCAGAGATGTTGGAAAACACGAGGGCCTTTTAGGCTTATATTAGATGAAGAGAGGAACACTTAATAGACATTTTTACAATGTAACTTTATTGCTTAACTTTGTTTGATTCTTACAATGTTACACCACCACCTATTTATACTTGTCAACGGAAAATTCTAGAACTGAGATACTTCCATGAATCTTCTTACATAATCTAGATAATTCTTATTACATCATCATCCTTGTCTAAATATCTAATTCTAGATAACTCCTACTTAATAAGTTTATCTAGATATTCTTAACATCATTCTAGATATTTCACCTAGATATTTTCTATGCTATGATCATTTTTCGTCATTCTAGAAGTTTCTTGTTCATGGGCTCGGGCTTTTATTGATAGTCCAATCTTTATTAGATTAAATCAAGTTTACGATCCAACGAGGGATGCATAAGTCCCCTTCGTCATGTGAAATGTAGCAAACATCTCTTAAAAACCATTCTCTAATGTCATTTTCATCTATTCTTTGAAATGCTTTCATCACATTGAGTACAACTTTTATATCTAGATTCGATACTTTTTTTGAGATTTTGTTGGTTACCTAGATGCTCAAGACTATGGGTATCATTAAATAAAGAGGTATGAAAAACCCAAACAATGAAAAGGAATCGTCGTCTTTCCCGTTCACCCAACAGAATTCTCTCAACATCGGTAATAATAACAATCATACAAATTTGCAACCATCATGTCCTTAATTTCACCCACACCCATCATGAAACTTGAACAAGAGTGTATAGTTTTTGACAAAATTCAGTCGCGTTAATTTGTATGTGTATTTATTTTTATGTTTTTAGAGTGAATTACATAAATGGTCACTACGGTTTGTTGGTTTTTGGATATTTAGTCCATGATTTATTTTATTATTATTAATATTATTATTACTATTTTAATCAAACCCAGTCATTGAGCTTTCAAATGTTTACGAATTCAGTCCAATTTCGTTACATAAATGATCACTGTGGTTTGCCAAAATCAGGTCACTCAAATTTACCAAAAATGAACCGGATCCATAACCATTTGAAACATTAATGACAGAACCTAGTGAAAAAGAAGTTCAGTGACTAAATATGCAAAAACCAACAAACAATAGTGACCAGTTATGTATTATTATTATTTTTTTTAATCTATGATTGTGATTTGAAGGTAGTAGCCGCCGCTTGTGTATATGGATCTTATTCTGTTTTTGTAAATAAACTATTATAACGACGGTCAAGAAGATTATTAGCGATTTTGATTTGATTTATCGATGGTTCAACGGCATGTCAATGGTAATAGTTCCGGTGTAGATGGAGGTGTTTTGATTATGTGTGTGTAATTGACTTTTGTATCTCATTTACTTGAATATCTAAATTGAATCAGTATACGTGTTTTTTAAGCAAATCAATTGTTTTTCTTACATCTTTCAATTGTAGCTCGTGCAAGTTCAAACAATTTTAAAAATATATCAGTGACCATTTTTTGAAATATTGTATTTTTTTTTATGTGTTAGCTCTAGTGCTCACACGGTCCGAAATTCAGACCGGCCCGACAAAAACTGGACCGGACCGAAAATCGAGATGGCCTAAAGCACCGGACCGAGGACCGGACCTAAAATGTTCGGTCTAGTTTCGGGTCGTCCAGTCTGGTTCGTCGGTTCAGTCCGGTCCAACAAAGCATATTGGCCAGTTTTGTGTAAGAACGACCGGACTGAGGACCGAGAATGAGAAAATGGGTGGACCAAAGACCGGACCGAAATATGTTCGGTTCAGTCCGGTCGGTTCAGTTCAGTCTGGTTTTCGGTTCGGTCCAGTCTGCGATCTATTTTGCTCACCCCTAGTTAACTCTATTTTCTAATCGGCTTCACTTGATCTAATTACATTCATTAAAAGATAACTATATAATATTTGCGCAAAGCAACGAGAACAAATAGTTCATTGTATATTTTTTTTGTTTGGGTTTGGCCGTAAAGCGATTCCTTTAGTGGTGGTGTAGAAGAAGAAGAAATGTGGTTGAGTAAGCGAATGTGAGTAAAGCTTGTAGATTAAATTGTAAATAATTATTTAAATAAGTAATGAATTACATTGTCTTTTATAAATAACGCCGGTCAAGAAGATTATTAGCGATTTTGATTTGATTTATCGATGGTTCAACGGCATGTCAATGGTAATAGTTCCGGTGTTGAAGGAGGTGTTTTGATTATGTGTGTGTAATTCACTTTTGTATCTCATTTACTTGAATATCTAAATTGAATCAGTATACGTGTTTACTAAGCAAATCAATTGTTTTTCTTACATCTTTCAATTGTAGCTCGTGCAAGTTCAAAAAATTTTAAAAATATATGACTGACCATTTTTTGAAATATTGTATTTTTTTGATGTGTTAACTCTAGTGCTCACACGGTCCGAAATTCAGACTGGCCCGACAAAAACTGGACCGGACCGAAAATCGAGATGGTCTAAAGCACCGGACCGAGGACCAAACCGAAATGTTCGGTCTAGTTCCGGGTCGTCCAGTCTGGTTCGTCGGTTCAGTCCGGTCCAACAAAGCATATTGGCCAGTTTTGCGTAAGAATGACCGGACTGAGGACCGAGAATGAGAAAATGAGTGGACCAAAGACCGGACCGAAATATGTTCGGCTCAGTCCGGTCGGTTCAGTTCAGTCTGGTTTTCCGGTTCGGTCCAGTCTGCGATCTATTTTGCTCACCCCTAGTTAACTCTATTTTCTAATCGGCTTCACTTGATCTAATTACATTCATTAAAAGATAACTATATAATATTTGCGCAAAGCAATGAGAACAAATAGTTCATTGCATTTTCTTTTTTTGTTTGGGTTTGGCCGTAAAGCGATTCCTTTAGTGGTGGTGTAGAAGAAGAAGAAATGTAGTTGAGTAAGAGAATGTGAGTAAAGTTTGTAGATTAAATTGTAAATAATTATTTAAATAAGTAATGAATTACATTGTCTTTTATAAATAAAAGTATTTTGATAAGACAACTTTTTTCATTGTATAGCAACGGAACTTTCTAGCGGAAAATAATTGTAGTTGAGATATTTTGGTTAAGTGTTTCGTGTAAAGTTTATGCATACAACGTAAAATAATAAAAAATTAATTAAAAATGTTATAACATATGATATTAAAATACTCACTTTTATACAAACATACCTTACAAAATACCCACACATACTCACAACCCGAATTATTAATAATTTAGCATTTAAGGAGGCCCACTTTGCACACAAATGAACTAGGTGAGCCGTGAGCCGGTCACCTTACTCTCTATTTTTTTTTTAATCTGACGCGTGACAGGGAAGGGGCCCTAATGGCCTTGACCCGTGAGAAGCAGCCTCACACCGTGAGGAATGGCTCCATTGAGAGCAGCCTAAGGTTAAGATTCGGATTTTGTGGTTATTAAGATTATTTCTAAACTAATATTCACAGGGGTTAAGGTTTACTCATTTTCAGCGCAATTTTTCATTATGAACTAGGGAATAAAATTTGCTTTAAGTTAATTCCCTACTAGAATTTTTGATCCAACTTTTTTTTTTTTTTTTAATTCGTAGGTTGTTCAGTTGTTAGGATCAACATCATATAAATTTTTCCTTCGGAATTGTTATTTGGTTATACGTTTTTAGATACAATAAATTTACGAATGACAATAAGTTGACATTTACGTCTTGATACCCAATGGTTTTGATAGTTTTTGTAAATAATGACTTTTATTTTAATTCAGATAGCGCGAAGTTGGAGGGAATTTTGTTTGTTTTTAATTCGTAATTATTGTTTAACACCAAAGAATTTTTAAATGGTATCTAAATCAAGTGTAAATTGAATTTTACTAAATGTTATGTATCTAGGCTATAATTAAGATTAACGATAATTTAGCAATTTAAGTATAGGAAGGGATCTGGTAAGAAGAAAATCTAAAATGAGAATAATAAAAAAAAAAATTCTAAAAACACATTTTAAATAATAGAGAAAATTTTAAAGGAAGATGCCTATGTTTTTGTAGATGCATCCAAAACGTGTGGATGGAATTTCTTCTCAACATTCTCATTTTAGTTTTCATTCTCATTTCATCCTGACTCATTTCATTATATCTAAAATATAATTAAGAGTTTTAAGTCTTAATACATTATACATAGTTGATATAATACCTATGACATTTAGATTTCCATTGTATAAAGCCCCATATTTGGCAAACAAAACATCTAAAATTTAGAAACAATGTTTTTTTTGGAGTGGGAACTTTTATTAAGAGCTAGCAAGAAGCTATAATAAGATGATACAACGATGTTTATAAGCTAAAATTGGATTAACAATCCAATCATTGGAATCCGGACATGAATTTGTTTACTTTTTTCTGTGATCCATGGATGTGATAAGATTCTAATTCAGCACCTAGGATCCAGGAGGTTTAGGATCAAAGCAACTCCTATTCTGGTATTACCATATAATCCATGTGGTTGATCAAACGATCACGCCGAAACAAACTGTTTCTTTAAACTTGAGAACAACGGTCTCAGCCCCAAGAAAGCAGACCTAAAACGTCTTTGGGGTAGTCAATGCTTTCTCACCAAGAGAAAATCGATTTTAGAAGATTGGAAGCAATCATCCATTCAATAACAAAGATGATGTGTTGTTTCAAGGTCCCAACCACAAACATGACATCTTAGTGAATGTAAATCAATACCACATGCATCTTAGTTGCAACGAGTCAAGGGTCGATCATGATAAAACTTCCATGAGTGGATACTCACCTTCATCTGTAGGACTTTATTCTATATAACTTGACCAATGAGGGAAGGGAGTGTAGACTCCTCAGTTAGTTGACACATGGAGAAGACACCACATACACTGGATTATTTTTAGCAGGAAGTTCACTGAATTAGATGAGGAAGAAGGGACGGGTTTTGCGACAGCCATAATAAATCCTTGAATTGGTCCATCTTCCCATTCCCAATTGGTTTTCTCTAAGCCCAAGTAAGATTAGGAACAATGTTATATAGAAATTGAATCCAAATCTAACATAGTTAGAAGATTAATCTAATAAAAATAGAAGTTGAATCGGAAGGTTATGATCATATACAAAATCATGGCTAGATCCTCAATTTTCTGAGATCGTACTTTAGAATCACAAGCCATCAAGAATGGAATTATACCGCATCAGAAATGCGAAAGTAGTTTGCAATGCGGGTCGTTATAAGCGAATTGAACTTGAAATTTCTCATATTTAGTGACGATAGTCACTAATCTTATACCATTAGAGCAGTCAAATTAATTGTTCATCTAATCAACTTATACTTTGTTGATATTGTTAAACAAAATGATCAATTATCGCCAAGATGGAGACTCATGCCAATTAAGGTGCATGTGAAGTTAGACACCAAAATTGAGAATTTACTAAAAAGTGCAAGAAATATTTTAAAAGGATAATCATTTAAAAATTTATCTAACTTGTCACGTTTTCCATTTTTATATAGCGAATAATTTTTTTTTGCAACTTCATGTATTAATATGCCATTTTTCGTCACTTTAATATATTAAATTGCCTTTTTTTTGTCACTTTGGTGTACTATAATACACTAAGTTGATGAAAAAACGCATTTTAATATATGAAGTTGCAAAAAAATTAAAAGAAAAAAAAATAAAAAAAATTTGCTCCATAAAAATGAAAACGTGACAAGTTACATACATTTACAAATGATTATCCTTATTTAAAATTGACAATTTACTAAAAACAATGAGAAATCTCGTTAACTTATGATTACTGCAAAAAATTGACACTATAACAATATTGTTAAACGAAATCATTGAAGCACTCTTATATACAGTGTTTTCACCAATACAAGGGTAAATCGCACAAAATAATGTACTATACTTCAGGCTAATTTGAATTTAACGTCTACAAAATTATTTATCAATTTAAGGTATCAAAGTTATATTTATGTGTAATATAAGAGTTTTGGAGTTTTCTCAACTTTTAGAATGATGCAAGCATTATCAACATGATTCTGTAAAAACCATCAATGGATCCATATTTACAAAATGCAATACATATGTAAGATAGATAAAATGACAAGATGCAAAAACCATCAATGCCGAAATCTCATGATTTAGGCAATCCAAATTAAATATCCAATGATACATGATAAGTAAACAATATCAACATTTAAGTATGAGTTAGTAAATTTAATAAACAAAATTACCGGAAAAACTAGATTACTACAAACATATGGACGTTTAGTGATAAATTCTAACTAAATTAACTACTTTTATAAAAGTACTAATGATTATACATCAGATCATAGATACACATACTAATAAGCATACAAACATTCATAATATTTTTTATTAATAATAATCACTAAACATGACTACTAATTTTAGAACACGCTCCGAGATTTGGCATAAATCGCACTCAAAAAGTTTTAACATAGGTCGTAGTAATTGGGTTTTTCACTGTTCGATCTTCTTGTTTGATTGTTCTCTAAACACAAACATTATAAATTACACAATAACTATAAATGTTGTTTTACAAAAAGAATATACGGTTTATGGGATATTGTTATATAAAATTTAAGATTAAATATTTTATAAAGTTTTGGGCTTAAACGTAAATTCTGTTAACCAATAAAAAATATAACGATATTTCAGATTCTACCCTTTAATTTTTTTTCTAAAATTTTTTTATTTCTAAAAAATAACACCTCTTTTCTTTTTATATTTCTTAAACTTTACCATTAAACTTTCAAAAATGACTTCTTTTTTTCTTTCGTTTTTTTCTTTTCTTTTTTTAACACATGTACTTTTATGTATTTGCCAATTGAAAAGTCAAAAATTGAATTCTGTTAACCAATAAAAAATATAATGATATTTCAGATTCAACCCTTTATTTTTTTTTCTTAAATTTCTTTATTTCTAAACAATAACATCTCTTTTCTTTTTATATGTCTTAAACTTAACCATTAAACTTTCAAAAATAACTTATTTTTTTCTTTCTTTTTCTTTTTCTTTTTTAACACATGTACTTTATGCATTTTGTTTAGCTACACACAAATTTAAGCAATGTTGACATCAAAAATTCAATTTTTGACTTTTCTATTGGCAAATAGTAAGTCTTAATTTTGAAATTAAGCTTTATTATTGGTTGATGCAAAACACTTATTTTCAATTTTTTCTTTTCCCTTATCATAAAAGTGATATTAATGATATATCTTCAAATATGTATCCATCATTCTCAAATAAAATTCATACTGCAACATTTAAGAACAAAGTGCAATAAATTTTTTCTAAAAAGACTTTTAAATTTTAAAGAAGCTTTAATGGAATAATAAATTTAGTAATTTACATTAATTAAAATAATCATGTCATGAGTTAATTTAAATTCATTATTTACATACTAATATAAATAAAACTACATAAATCACATGATTAATAAAAAATGGAATAAAAAATAAAATTTGTAAAGATTATGATTAACAAAAACCATTACAAATCTAAATAGTGATGAATTTATATTTACATAAAAATCAGGAACAATGACCGTATCACATATACATATGCAAAAGTGAACATACATAATTCATCAAGAATTCTAAACCTAGATTTTAACTAATAAAATAAATAAGACACATAATGTTTTTTATAAATAGCAAATTCAAAGCCTAAGTTCAATCAATCAACAAAGAACACATAAAAATGTTACAGTAAACAAAATTTTATCCATGAATAATGAGGGTTTCGAGTGAACTTACTAGGTTTTGTAATCCAAAAATGTAAAGTATTTATGTCAAGAAATGAAAGGAGATTTGAGAATTTTTCTTGTTTTGACAAATGAGTGTGAGATTTTTTGAGAATATATTTCTGGTGCAATTTTTTTTTTGTTGAGGCATGAAGGCAATCTATGTTCCATATCAGTATATTAATTACTAAACATTAAAATTAATGTTTTGTTGGAAAACATTTATGTCTTTCCAAGTCAACTAAACTATAAATAGAACTATCTCTTGTTTTATATTAGTTAGGACCAAACACTTATTTTTCATACAAATAAAAATAGGCGAGTACCCGTACTTAACAACGAGATTTAATAACGACAAATTGTTATAGTTACGATGTTATGGTTTAATTTTTCTTGTAACGTTTATGCATACAACGTAAAATAATCAAAACAAAATCTACTTTGGTTTTTAGAAAAAACATTCAAAACTTCACAAAGTTGTTAAATTGTTGTTTTGGAAACAACATTAAATGAATATATCTCAAAAAGGTTCACTAAGTTGGCGAGTATATCTCATTTTGACGCTGTTGAATATTGATCAAGATCAAGAGGTGTTGAATATTGATCAAGATCAAGAGGTAACAGTTAATTTTGATTGTCTAACGAGTGTCCTAGGGGCACTGGCTAAGCCGCATTCACTGAACACAAACTTTTTATCTAGATTAAAAATTCTATTTAATGTACATTAATGAAAGTTATAAATAACCATAATTAAATACATATAATTTTTAATTAAATAAACTCAAACCGCAAACTAAAAATACAAAATTACGGATTATGTTTTATATATTTTAAAACACAACATGTTAATTTTCTTAAATATTCCATACTTATATTTAGGAAAATATTTTCATTAAATATTCATATAAATTTTTGTTTACGATATATAATAATTTGTAGATTTAAATAATATTACAAAGATTATTATGAAAATAACATTATAGTAGAATCTTAGGATCCCGATTCCTACTTACGATATTGATCTTGTAAAAAAAAAAAAAAAAAAAAAACGATCTTGCGTAAGATTCCAATCTTAAAAACCTTAGTTCATTAGTTCCAAAAAATTAATTTTTTTACCTAAATACTTTGTGCTATATTGAGATAAAATTTTCACATTATTTTCAAGTACAATAGAAAGACTTTTGATTCAAATAAAATCATTAATAAATTACATTACATTACACTATATAACATGATATTATATTTCATGACATTTATTACATTTAAATTTTAAATCATATTACAATATATAACATTAGATTGCAAGGTCTCATATATATGCTTTAAATTTTAAATTTCACCATACTCATTATATACTTTGTCCACGTACGAGACATTGACATAAATCTTACATAACTTTTTTTTCTCACATAAGTCGTAGTATATATAAATTTTAATTATTTGTACATAATTGTATATTATTTAATTTTTATAAAACAACTTTTTTAAAATATAAATTACTATCTTGGTTTGCCAAAGCTTGTCTGATGCATACACATGATTGTTAATAAGATTTATCTATAACAAATTTTATCCTTATATAGTTGTAATACATGTGTAAACGCAAATTTCACAATTTTTTTTTATTATTATCTTTTAATATAAGTTAATATGTTGTATAGATTTTTTTTAGAAGGATATGAATTTGATTAATTGGCACGCTGTTGAGGCTGATGTTGTTTTAATTTAACTATTGATATCATGTTTTAGACATTATGCATGTTTAATAACACGTGATGACCCTTGAAAGATTATTTTTCCAGATATCCATAGTAATACTTTAAAGAGGAATTACATGCGTCGTTGCTATATGTATAATCTCGTGTAATTATTTTCATCTCACGATAACCCGTGAGAACGTGCCTTCATTATGATATTTATATTCATTTTAGCCATATTTACCTTTTAAACTCGTGTACGTGCGGGTTAAACTTATAAAGAGAAATAACATAAGTCATTATTGAATGTTGATTGTAAAAAAAAACTAGCCTAGGCATCCTGACTTAATCTCATAAAGAAAATAACACGAGTTGTTCATATATGTACAATCTCGTGTAATAATTCACATATCACAATGACTAGTGCTTTTATTCTGAATTTTATAAATCATATCTATAAATATTTTTTTTTGTTTTTTTATAAACATATATAAAGTCTAGGAGTTATTTATAAAATTTATAAAGTTCTTTAAAAAAGCATAAGAACTGATAAATTTATTTAAGTTCATATAATTTATTTAAATTTTGACAACTAAAGTTTTATTAATTACTCTTTATTTTAACAAAATAGACACATGTGTGTGTGTCTATCTATATATATATATATATATATATATATATATATATATATATATATATATATATATATATATATATATATATATATAGGGGAGGGTTAATGTGAGATCAAACTTAAGGTTGTAAAAATAAGATCAAGTCTAAAAAACCACTAAAAGGTTTATAAATAACATTTTTAGCAATAATACATAAAAATATAATATTTTAATACAAATTAACATTTTAGAAACTAATAACCAAATGATACATGAGTTTGAATTAGTGATACACCTGATACACATTACACTAATAAATATTCCAAAATCTGATACACATACAAAAACCTGATACACATTACACTTCTAATCAAAGTGTATCGCCTAGGTTTTGTAAATTTTAAAAAGAAATCTATCAAAACTTTAACATTTTTAGTTGTAGCTAATAAAAAATTATTTTTGTTATAAGGAGAGTGTCACTTGTCAAATTTTAGATTGATCTTATTTTAACAACTTTAAGTTTGATCTTATTTGATCTAGATTATATATATATATATATATATATATATATATATATATATATATATATATATATATATATATATATATATATATATATATATATATATATATATATATATATATATATATATATATATATATATATATATATATATATAAGCACTTTTTTGAACCCACTTTAAGTGCGAGAACCTCTTTTTTACAACTAATAATACACAATGTACATCATTTAATGCTCCATAGCATTTTGTTATTTTTATTTAATTCAAAAGAGTAGAATAGTAAAATACATTTTGACATTATTTCTCTTTTTTCATAAATTTCCGTTTTTTATAAATCTTAATTTTTTTTTTTTTTTCAAATAGTCATGGTGCATACATGTTTTTTTATACCTAATCATTATCTTTTTAAAATCTCAAGGTGCATACATGTTTTTTTTTGAAATAGTCAAGGTGCATACATTTTTTTTTTCAAAGAGTCAAGGTGCATACATTTTCGTTATTATTACTACCTCCGTCCCAAATTATAAGTCCAGTTTGACTTTTTGACTCAAATTTTGACCTTAAATATTTTTGTTTGTATTATATAATACTTGATGCAAAATATATAAATAGATTGTGTTTTAAAATGTATTTTCATTTGGTATAATTTTCATCAAGTGTTATATAATACAAACGAAAATATTTAAGGTCAAAGTTCGAGTCAAAAAGTCAAATTGGACTTAAATTTTGGGACGGAGGGAGTATCATTTTTTTTATTTTTTTTTTCAAAAAGTCAAGGTGCATACATGTTTTCAAATAGACAAGGTGTATAGATTAGTCAATGTGCATACATGTTTTTTCTTTTAGAAAACACTTTTTTTAAACAACCTATCAATATTTTCTCCTCATCATTATTTTTTTTGAATGTTTGAAACACAAATTAAAGAACATAAATCATTATAAAAAGAAAAACAAGATTGATATACTTAAATGTTACATTTCACTTGATTACAAGTACAAAAACACATGCAATAATCATATATCTTCAAAAGTCGCAAATTATCTTCATGTATATTCGTGTTCATCCACTTCTCGGTCTTAAATGATATCATCATCTTCATCAATCAATCTGAAACAAGCATACACGAAGACAATTAAACCACAAATAAATAAGAACGAAAATTAATCACAACAACTATCATAACGCATATGCACAATTAGGGCTGAGCGTCGGTCCAAAACCGACCCGAACCGACAAAACCGAAAAACGAAATTCATAAAAAACCTAAACCGAAACCGAACCGACGGGTCGTCGGGTCGGTTCGGTTTTGTGTCGGGCCGTCGGTTCGGTTCGGTTTAGGTGTGTTTACGTATGTTTTTGTCGGTTTTGGGTCGAACCGGACCGAACCGAAACCGAAAACATATAAAACATGAAACCGAAACCGAACCGACGGGCCGTCGGTTCGGCTCGGTTTTTTTCGGTTCGGTCGGTTTTGTCGGTCCGGTTCGGTTTTGGACCTTTGATGCTCAGCCCTATGCACAATCTTGTATATATTAAACTAATGATGTAAACATATTTTTTAGTCATAAAAACTATCAAACACATATGCAAATTCTAAAACATATATGCATAACTTTTCCATTGATTTTATATCAAACATAAAACATATATGCACACCCTTTTAATTATTTTTTTACAGCCATAAACATGTATGTACCATTTTTTAAAGGGAGGTGATTTGTACACTCTCAAAAATGATTGACATCAATTATTTGTAGTTATGATCACCAAACACTCATCCAATGACCATCAAAACATTATGAACTAAATTACTAGTAGCCTCTTGTAATCACTAGTTCACTTAAATCTTTGTCTTTTACCGAATATTTAATACATAGATTTGGTCCACTGGTAATGTAGCCATATTTGTTTAAAATATTTTTTGTTTTTTTTTTTTTTTTTTCAAATGTCTTTAAAATATAATGTGTTACTTTTCTCAACAATTATTTCTTTTTAATTGTTTTTCTTTAAGCTTTTTTTTTTTTTCAAATGTCTTTAAAATATAATGTGTTACTTTTCTCAACAATTATTTCTTTTTAATTTTACGAGAATGATTGACACCATAGGCGGAGCTTTTATAGATTTGACACAATGCTACTTTTCTCAACAATAAATGGTTTACAAACAAACTAATGTTTGTTATAACAAACCAATAACCGAACCCAAATCAGAACACCAAGTGATCTAACATAAAAGAGTTGTTATAATTTTAAGACAAACCTGTGAGGCGAGATCTTCAAATCTTATTCAGTAGGCTTACGTAAATGATCTAACATGAACACGAACCCAAATCGAACACCAAACCCACGTTTCACATGGTGAGACAACAATAAAGGACCAGCAAATATAAGATCGGCATAAAGATTCACGAACAATAAACAACCCTATCTTCAAATGGTAGAAATCCTAATAGCTGATTAGGGTTTAGAATGAAGAACACGATGTAGTAAACCTGAAAAAATAATGGACATATTGGTGATTTTTTTTGGCCGAACATGGAGTGAGGCGACTAGAGGGTTTGCTTGGTGGTTTTTAGGTTTTGATGGGAGAGAGATATGAGTGTAGATAACCGGTTCCTTCCACATTTTTAGGGTGAATAAGAATTTCCCAAATTACCCTTTCAGATTTACAAAGTTTTTCTAATCTTTATTTTAATTACATTAATGGCACAATTAATCTCATCCATTGATGAAAAAATCTAATGGTTTAAACATGGTTCTCGCAGTTCTCGCACTTAAAGTAGATTCTGAAAATAAAGTTACACTATATATATATATATATATATATATATATATATATATATATATATATATATATATATATATATATATATATATATATATATATATATATATATATATATATATAGGAGGCATGACACGTAGATTATTCCACAATTGCCACCTCAATGCCATGTAATTCATTTTAATGCCATGTGTTGTCTTTAATTTAATTAGCTATTATGTAAATTTCGGTTTTTTTATAGTTATTTTCGAAAATTATTTAAAAAAAAGGAGCCTTGCAAGGATTGAACCTTGGTTATTTGGATAAATAACAAGTGTGTTTACCACTTAGGCAACAAGTTATTTTGATAATTATGTTGCATATTATAATCTATAAATGCCTATAATTATATTGGAATCCTATACTAAATACAATTTTTAGAAATCTGTAATTTATTGAATTTTTTTTGTGTTATTATACATATCTTTTCCTATTATATGAGATAAGTAGGACAATCCCTAACTCTAATCCAACATATACGAAAAAAAATCTGCGGTTCAATAATAATATACTTTATCTCAAAAACCCTAATATCCTTTTTCCTGACAATCTCCTATAATGATCGGTGTACGAATTTCTGTGTTTTCTTCATCACAGGTTTGCAAGAAAACATTGATGTTCAATGACTCTGAACTTTCCGAGCTTGGAAAAATCTTATACAGGGAGTGCATGAACCATAATTTTCTTACTTTTATGTAAGTCAAAGTTAAACTTCACCCTAGACAATATTTTCATTCATCGTGACACTATAGGAGATTATGAGTTGGTTATTGTTTGAACTTGCAATACACATAGTAATTAGCTTATTTATATGTTATCAAGGATGTAAGATTCTTATGATTTGTTTTACATGAATTATTAATGAAGTTCTTTAAAAAGATCATATTGTAGGAGTAGCAGCTAATTTTGGTCTTCCCCTTTCTGATGTTGTTGCTGCCATGATGTTGTTATCATCATATTAGATGGCTTGGAATAAACATGATTTGAGGTATATGGCTACTATTTTGATAGATAGTAATAAGATTGTGATTTTAGATATTAACCATTTATGTTTTCCTTCTAATTTACTTCTCCAGTCATGAAATACCTAATACTAATTAACTGATCGCTGCTACCATCCTAGGTATGAGCAGCCAGTTGGGTATACGACTCACTTGATTGAGTTTGGTTTTCTTATAGATAAGCCTTGCATCGGCCCTGTAAAATCTTTTTTTGACTCACTTTAGGGAGTTGCATAAGGGCTCCATATAAGAAGATAGTGTCGGTACTCTTTAACAACGTCTGAGGTTTTTTATTTGTTTTGGCTTTTAACATTTAGATTGTTTGATTATCTTCACAGGAAGTTCAGTTATGCTTAATAAGTTTCATATGGAGCCATGAAAGTTGGTCCATTCGGAGCAGGGTTGTGTACAGTTATGGTTCCGCTGCATTGCTACAGAAGTCAAGAGCCTCTTTTATTGGAGACATGGCCGACCCTGTTAAGTTGTAAGTACAATCTGACACATGCTTTATTTTGATTGTGTTTTCTTAACCAGACCAAACAATTGGCTCTTCATTGCTTTCTTATCTGAGTTTGACCAGGAATTTTTAGTTTGACCTTGAATTCGTTTGATGATTGTTAACTTATAGTCTGATAGGATCCGAGCTTATAAATGCTTTTGAACATTCTCAAGTGGACGCGTCTAAATGGCCATGTCGGATAGGTTGAGTAACATGTCAAAAATGGGTTTTGGGTTAGAATGGGTAATTTATAAGTGCAGGTTGGAACGGGTTGAGTCAAGTTTGGCCGACCGAAAAACTTATATTCGTCAATTTTATTTCTTTAGGAATAAAGAAGTTATTCTCGAATTATATACAGTTCATTATATCTTTTCTCAAAAACCTTAACTTCAGGGGAATGAAATATGTTCAACCACTTAAGTTTAGAAAGTGATAGCAGATAGGTATGAAGTAGTGTTAGAGCTAAGTTTCATTTTTGGGCTCACAAGATCACAAGAATATGCGACTTGCTTATGAATTGATCAACGATTTGAATCCTTCTGATTAAAGGTATATATTCAAATTCTATTGGCCATTTAATTGAATTGTTTTATTATTTGTGCTTGAATTGGACTGAAACGAAATTACTATGTACATGTCCCATTTTTTAATTTCTAATGAGGCTTAGCAGGCGATGAAATCGTTCAGCTGCTCGAGGTAAGTGGGTCTCATTATTTTTTATGTGGTTGGACTATTGCGTATTAATATAGATGATAATTTAAGCTATACCAACCCTTTCCAATATGATGTTAATTGTTACAGGTATTAATTAATGGCGAGGGTCTTTTTACGTCACTTACTGATATATCTGCAAAGAAGGGCATTTTCTTTAAGCAAACAAGTGGTAAAGTTAGGTGCGGGTGTCCTGTAGCTGCAACTAATATTGACACAAGTTCGACATCAAATGATACGCAACATGGTTTTATTTCTGATAATACTAAAATGAGTATATGTACACATAAGTAGACTATCTCTTTCGTGGTTCAGTTATTGCAATCCAAGATGTACATCAACATGTGTATATTGTTGTAGAAGGTGGAGAAAGAAATTACCATTTGGCTAGTGCAATGCATTATTCACTTGCTCGAGAGACGGCTCTTTCCAGGGTTTGCAATCTCTACTCACATTATAATTCATGCATAAAATTTAATAATTCTTATTCCACTATAATTAGCCGATTATACACCCTATTATTAACTTCATAGTCATAATAATCGTTAATGGATTTTATCGACTTATAATACATGAGATTCATTCTGTAGCAACTGACGGAAGCAGCTCTGATAACGCTCAGATTGTGCATGTTTTTAGTAGCGTTATGTGTGCTTTTGTATATGTTATTTGGTTATATTTGCGTAATTATAGTGCTTAAACGCATCAAAAGATGTTTGTCTAGTGTTTATAACCAAGTGCAGGAAAACGGAAAGAAAGTAAAGAAATGTTCAGCAAATAGAAGATTCCCGTTTCAGTGAAGCCTAAATCAGCATCTCAAGGACCTTTGAAGACCATAGTGATTGAAGAACCAAGTTCTACAAGATTAAGAAAGAAAAGATCAAGTTTCCGTAACTCAGGAAATCCAACCGGATCGGTCGCAAGTGCAACCGGATCGGTTGGAATATAACCAGAAACGCCAAATGCCATCACCAACCGTTCGGTCGCCACCCGCAACCGGAACGGTTGGCCCTTTTGTAGAAGACCAACCGGATCGGTTGGTCATATAACCGATCCGGTTGGAGAAGCTGCATCTGCCAAATCTTCATCACTAAGTTTCCCCTTTGCATCCAAACGATTCTAGGTCCTTCTCTTGATGTATTCTAGTCCCTTCCTTACTCCTTGGAGGCCAAGTTCAGCAATTAATACCCTAGGCTTTGGAATTAGTATAAATAGAGGCCATTTGTGAGCATATGAGACACACACTAAAAATACAAATCTCTCTACTCATCAAACAAAGCTTTAAGCTCTCTAATTCGTCCTTAGAAGTCCAAGGAAGTTTGGAGTTCCAGAAGTTCCACATTTGGAGGCCAAATCACCAAGAAGTCTACCCCAATACTTTGGGAATCATTACTTCACAATTTGTAATCTTATTCCAAGCATTGTAAGACTTTTAATCATGTTTTCTAATGTTCAAAGTTCTGAGTTTATGTTCATGTTTGCTATGAGTGGCTAGTTTCTTTATACACTTGCTTAAATGATGTTGATTATCATATGATTAGTTAGTGATTGTATTAACATGTTTTAATTTAATTTCAAGTTGATTCTAAGATCCAATTGTGCTAAAGTTTCGTAGTGACATTTGTTAATCAAGTTTGACTAGTTGATAGTAATCGTAGAGGTCGAAAGAACTTATTGTTATTCAACTAGTCATAATCATTTTGTCTATGGATGATTGTTTTTACCCATTATTCTTGATTATACAAAGGAACTAAGGTGTGGTTGTAATAGAAACACTTTTTGATTATCAAATTGGATTGGTTGGAAACATCTAAAAGGTCGTAAGATTAGTTGTTGAGAATCAATTGTAGCCTTTTGTCTATGATCGGTTACCTTTTGTATTGACCATTTTTTAAGCAATTTGATGAAACAAGTGGATGTTTTTGTGTTTAAGTTTATGTATGTAGACTTATGAAACTTGAATTGATCTTGAATTGATTGGTTAAACGTAATGCTTGTTTTTATGAACTAAAATCTTAGCGAAGGTTTAACTTGTAAGAACAATAGATTAGTCTTCCAACTAATTATCATAACCAACATGTTAAGAGGTTAACACAATCACATTAATCTATGATATGAAACTAGTTTAAGCAAGTGTAGTTTTTAATCATCTGAATTTCATTATATCTATTTGCTTTGTTATATGTTTTAGATAGACTCTGTTGATTCAAACTTGTGCTTAGATTCACTCAAATCCCTGCTAACGATCCCGACTTACCTTCATAATCTTACTATAACGGACGAGTATACTTGCTCGTATGTGTTATTGGTAATATTGGTAATTCATCTTTTATAAATTTAAAACTTGTACACACGTAGCACATCAAGTTTTTGGCGCTGCTGCCGGGGATTTTATTGTGTTTCAGCAAGTTTTTGAATTTCCCTCAGTCGATTCAACCAAAAATTTTCTCTCAGAAACTTGAACCGGATCCGGTTGTCATTCAACCGAATCGGTTACGATTTCACCCATTACCCAACTGGTCTAACCGATCGGTCGCAATCCGCAACCGATCCGGTTACCCCATCTGCTTTAGAAACTGTTTTTGTTGTTTGTCCGTGTGTTTAGATATTGCCTGGATTCTCTAGGACATTGTATGAACACTCGAGCAGCGGGAATAGAACCCATTACACCTCTTACCAACCCCGAATGTTTGATTCGAAGAAGAAGAAGAACACCTTTCATACCATTGGAAAATCGTGTACCAAGAGTACCAAACCCACCTTTCATACCATTTGAAAAAGCTAAGTTGTCTAATAGCAGCTGAGGAGCCCCTGCCACGGGACCCATCTGATACTTTGAAACCAAATCAACGTGCATCAGCATATCGTGTATGATTTGAGAAAATTTTGATTATACTGGTGTATTAATATGCAGGCGTTTCAATCTGCACCAGGCCCATTCCATCCCCACTTGCTGGCTCGATGTCTAATCCCCCACAAGTATCTCATCCAAGTGTATCTGGTAGTGCAATTGGTCTTGGTGGTCCATCTATGCCAGGTCAGTTTGCTATTCTTGAATAGTCTAAATCGATAATTAGCTGTATAAATCTTTTGTTGAACAAAATAGTGCTTTAGTGTGCTTTGTCATTGCAGTTGTAATATTCATTTTTGTTTTTGTTAATCGTTTGGCAAGCTATAAAGGATAAAGTACGAGTGTATCTGTTCATTTATCATGTTATAACGGGTGTTTCTTTTTTATGTTAATAAGTTTTAATGGGGAGATAGTGGTGGGGCCACACATATAATATGTTTCTTTTTCTGTTAAATAGTCTATATGGAGAGAGAAACCAAAGGGTGCCCCTCCCCATTAAGACTTATTAACAGAAAGGGACCCACCCACTTAATCCAGAAAAAAAAGAAACAAGCACTTGTCTTATCTAGGGCATTTTGTAACCTATAATGTTATAACTTAAAAATGAAATGCCGCATATTATGCATGAATTTAAAACCTTTTATATAACGAGATGTTAAATTCTCCCTGAGTTGTTGAGTTTATAATAGCACTTCCACAAGTTAAAAGGCATGGCATGATGTAAGTTGCTACAAAATTTATAAACGTTAGACCAGGATGTCTCTTGAATCGAGTGAGCCAGGGGTCTTGAATTGACCATACTTGTGGCCGAGGTTTCCCATGTTTTATATCAAATAGAAACTTAAAAATGAGAAAAGGATTATGATATACTGGTACTAAAAGTTAGTACATGATTTTGTAAATTTTGAATATGTCAAAGAATATTTAAAAGAGCCTATGACAATCATGATGTTGTGTGTGGTCTTGTGATGATCATAGTATCATACTCTTATACAGTACCATAACTAAAATTAGATTATCCAATGCTCTATATTCTTTAATATCAATAGCATTAATACACTATTCATATAGTTATCACTAATAATATAAATGCATGTTAATCCAAGTTATGATAAAAATGGATCTGATTTCAATACACATAAGTAGACATATTTATCTTTTGCTCATCTGATATTATTTTGGTCAATAATTTGGGTTGAAAAAGTGACCAATGCATATCTAATAAGTGCAGTAATAACCAAGGACTTTATACTATGTTGCAAGTGCTCTATTTGATTATTTCCTAACACAATATTTGATGAACTCATTTAACAGTGGCGACGTTGATGTAGTGATACGGGTCACATGCTCAAGGTACAATGCAAATAAGATGAAGCTTCTTATCCTATAGAGAATTTATGGCTACAGTGGTACCATTAAAATAAGGTGTATAATAAATAGATTTTTTATACCTTGATAACATGATCTGACATGCTTGCCTATTGACGATTACCGCTTGAGTTGAGGCAACTGATGGTCATTAATGTCGTTTTAGATGGCAAGTTGAGGCTTCTTCTGGTTAAAAGGATTCCAAGAATGCCAAGCCTAATGGTGTTCATGGACTATGTGAGCATTTTAGTAGAATGTCCAAAAAGGTCAATGTTCCATACAACTTGTCAAATGCTTATTTTTGTGAGCTAATGTACTTCTAAGTTTCTAATTATTAGATTAAAAAAATTGTTGGGTTGGGTATTAGTTTAAAATGGGTTCGTTTCAGATTTTGATGCGTTGGCTATATCTAGGGTCACAAGTTGCAAACCTTTGGTAATTTCGATATACGGAAAAAACGTAAATAGTAAAAAGATATAATGAGCATCGTTTATAATGAACTTTTACCAACAAAAAAGTGAGAGCGGCGATCCTTTTCTTAAAGAAATATGTTTATTTCTATTGTTCAATGAAAAGTTTATTACATATGATCTTTTGGAAACGAAAACTAGAACTAAACTATGCATTCGATCCGATTTTACTTTGTGTGTTATTATTAGATATAGTTTATTTTTTAATTTTTGATCAAATGTGCAATGCCAATTAACTATTTGTGCAGATTTTATAATGTACAAACGTTTCCTAATGGTTAATGATGTGGACTGCATTTAAAGTCAAAAGGGTATGATGGTCGGTAAGCTTGCGTTTGGGATGAACAGATTAGGCAATGCATGGATGTCAGTGATGCTTGATTCATTTGCTTGCTGTCTTGCTATGTTAAGTCTCACAGTCATTGTCAATTGGACATGGCTATAAGTATATTAAAGTCTCCTAAAATCAAATAGTTGTATAGACTTGATAGTGTCACCTATATGTTGTAGTTGGTTAAGTAATAATTGTGTGAGTATGTAAAGTAAAATTTTGTTCATTTTTTTTTGGAATGTCAGTAGTGTTTTAATGCTTTATTCTTGCTGAGATATGTGCTGTGGAGAAGTATGACATATCTTATTTTATTCATTATGGTGATTCTATAATTGGTGTCGAGACGATTTTGTTGTATTGGTTTTAGATGGATAATGTAAGTATCTTTACATGTTAGCCTCCGTTGAATTTTTTTTTCTTCCTTATTTCTTCCCGGTTTAACATTCTATGTAGTTGTATCAAGGATAAAGAGCAAAAATGGTCTAAAAGTGTTATGCTGGGACAAAGATGACAACTATTGCGATTCTACAACAAACGTAGTCTATTAAGAGTCCTTTATTGACTATAAGTTTGCTTTTATTTATTACTTCCTCCGTCTCATATTAAATGTCAAATTTGAATTTTATAAGTCTTTCTTTCTTAACTTTGATCATAAATATTTTTGGTTGTGTTATATAATTTTGGTGAGGTTAGTAAGCCAATCACTAGGTTTTATTGAAACCGATTTCTATTTATCTACTCCTTCAATTGAGTTTATCATGTAATTTGACACACATCTATTAGCTCAAAGAAAGTGTTTTGATTATTTATCAAAACCTTAATATCCTTTAGATAAAAACAAAACAAAAATCATGTGAGCTTGAATAAGTATTATCAGATTATTTGTGACCATAACTTTTAAAATTTGTACACTTCATGATAGGAATCAATATATTGTGAGACATGCTAATTTGGCTGGACACTCTTCTTATTAGGAAAAGAATTCCAACAATTCACATAAGTGGGAAAAAAAGTCTCAAAACCCTTGCTTATTTTGAATACGGAAGCTAAATGTATATTCTTATAAGCATGTGGATGTCTAACAAAACAAATGTTCGCATATACTGGATTAGTTGTACACACCTGCAATTCTTTATATTCAGTTATTCACGAGTTATCTCTTTTGGCAATGTGAAATAAGTTTATTATTATATGTCATGCTTTTATGGCCTCAGATGATGCTTTCAGTTGCTGACCTTTCTAGGGTCTCCGGCAAAGAAACAACTGCCAGTTTGCAGGAAAGGCAATTCTGAGACCAACAATGAATCTTTGAGAAAGTCAGAGGAGATGGTGCCAGACGGTATTATTTATTAATTGTTCTTTGTAAATTAGAAAGTTTATGACTTAAATATCTAAGTGCATTATCATTGACAAGGTTTTGTGTTGCGTACATTCTAGGGAGTATCATTGCAATCCAAGATGTACATCACAACAAGTTGATACCTCGATGAAATCTAGAGGGAGTGAAAATTCAGATAAATCAAGGGGTTGTCCTAACATTAAGGGTGCACCAATGTCTGAATCATCAATTAATAGCTTTGATAAAGAGATTCAAAGGTACATGAGATGGAGAGAAACAGTAGAAGGGAGAATTCTAATGACAACTACAAATCCAACTCATCTAACCTTCCTAATGTGAAATCTGCATTGTGACTCGAGAACACAAAAAGATCATCTAATGAGCCGAGCTGACAGAATTCGGGTCTAGAAAAGTTCAAGTATCATCTGATGGGAAACCTTGATGAAGATGTTGTAATGCCCCTTGGGACAAGATAGGGTAACAATACAAAGTCCCCACCCCTGCAGCAATCTCATGCATTAGGAGGTCAAGATCAGAGAAATTTTGGGAACACCAGAAACAGTAGCAAGGTTTGAAAACTTATGCTGAATATTATTTAGGAATAAATCGATTTGAGGTACGGGTGCAACCGAGTCGAGTTGAACTTTTTAGTAAATCTTAGATCCTTAAGGATTATATAAACCAATAGGAACTGAATTTTGAGGTTGATTTAGACATTTGGCCTCTATTTTCTGTGTTGCTTTTTTCTCTTTTCTTTTCGAAACAATAAGTAAACCATGTTGTAGATATCATTTAGCTTTGCATTATGGGAATAGATGAGAATATAAATTGAATAGCAATTGTAGCACTGTAGGTAACAATGGCGGCCAATTTTCCACAAGCATAAGCCTAAAAGTAAGAAAGCTCGCACACCCCAATGTAGGTATTATTGTATCCTCCCCCATGCAATTGTGTTGAAACTGTTAACGGAGTTTCAAACAACATGACTCATTTTTTTGATAACTTTTATGTACATCACTGACGAGCATGGTTTGTATGTTTGTATTGTAAAGTCTATAAATAAACGGGGTGGCTTCTGTATAGTCTTTGATACATTTTTGCTTATAACTTACAGCGGTTGCCAAAGAAGCAAAAAAAAAAAGCTTTACAACAACATCAAAATTATGTGAAAATAGTGATTATTATGTGGTGGAATAAATCAATGGCGTTCATTTCATGAGGAATAAATCAATGGTGTTCATTGGTGATTCAATCTCACGTAATCAGGTGCAATCATTGTTCTGCATTCTTTCTAAGGTACAAGTCTCTTGACCATATTCCTTTTTGTGCTAATTTTGTTAAAAGCCGTTGTTCTTGACACTTAAGGGGTGTATGGATGTGCACTATAGGTTGATACTTTAACTAAAGCGACTTGGCATAGTAATAGTTAGCTTTTTGAGTTTGGAGAAAGTGTTCTTTGGTTCAATTGTATGATTATTTAGGCTAGATAGTTCGTTACCAAGGTCACAAAACTGTTTATTTTAAAGCAATCATCATTTTTACCCATAGTATCATTGCCAAAAATAGTATCTATAAAATATAAATATGTTGAAATGATAGTGAGCAAACTGCACCCATCTTTAAATGATAATTATCAAAGTATTTACAATCTGGAAAGATATTTCATATTTCATAATCTAGAGTCATTAATTATGTTAATTGGATATTCAGTTTCTTGACGCAATGCACATGAGCACATCCAAACATAAAACACCCCTATTAATACAAGTACTGGTCTTATGTCTTATAATGTGCTTCCAGGTTCAAGAACCAGTCGAGGTGTACCATGATTAGGAGTACAGAAGCAAAAGATGGGTCTTTGAGTCAAATAATTTCACGCTTTCAATTATTTGGTCACCTTTTCTCACAAAAGCAAAGATATTTGAGGACAATGACGGGCATTCCTCAAGTGCAGTACAGCTCCATCTTGATGAGCTTGACCCAGTTTGGGTCAATGAATTCAGTAATTTCAATTACATAATGATTGAAGGTGGAAAATGGTTCTTGAAAACTGCAATATACTACGAAAACAACACAATTATCGGGTGCCATTACAGTAACAAAGCGAATATATCAGAGGTTTCTTTCTATCATGCATACCGGAAAGCAATCCGCACAGTTCTCAATTTCATCAAAAAAGCTGACCATGAATTATACGTGTTTAAAAATAACTTTTCTGATTAAAATTTGAATGGATTTGTGGTTTATGTTTGATAAAGGTTTGAGCTTCTCATAGACGCTATTTTAGATGAAATTATGTCCGTTAATGAGCAAATATAGGTACATATTAATGAGCAAATATAGGTACATATTAACAAATGCGGGTGACTTTGAGAATTAATTATTTCGTAAGTACTAAACGAGTAAACTGCACAATCTATTACAGGATGTCTATTTAACCTCACTATTATGAAGATAAAATGTTTAAGCGTTCCAGTGATACAAAAAATTATAAATGATAGTAACCTTTGAGTTTTGTATAACTTTCACATAAAAATTGGTAATCTTCAGGTTATGCTAGAAGATGGGCAAGAAATTACAGTTAGACAAGTTTATATTTGGTCAGTATCATATAATTTTCTATTAAATCGACAATAGTAACTTACTACGGTAAGATACTTTGAACAACTAAACCTACATAATATGCAGATAAAAGGCAAAGCACACTCCATGATTGGACAAAGAGACTCAACATCATCAAAGTAATTGTAAAATGTGTCAACAATATTTATAAGCTTATGACCATTTCTTTCAAAATGTATACTTTCCAAAAATTTTTTACCACCCTTCTTTCGCTATATAAAAATATGCCAACGATATTTATAAGTCATGCTCGCTCATCGGGCGGGCTTTGACCACTAGTGTATATATATATATATATATATATATATATATATATATATATATATATATATATATATATATATATATATATATATATATATATATATATATATATATATAAAAAATACACTAGCAATGATTCAGGGACCCAGAAAAGAATCAGGCCTACACAAATAATCAGGGACCCACTTTTTAGCACAAAATTGTAAATTGGCTACAATTAATATAATATATATATATATATATATATATATATATATATATATATATATATATATATATATATATATATATATATATATATATATATATATATATATATATATATATTAAGGGGTGTTTGTGTAAGTTTATATGTGAGCTTATAAGCTTATTTGATTTCGGCTTATGTTTCATAAGCCCTATTTCCTGCTCATTTTGAGATATATGACTTATATAAGTTTATCATGTTGTAATAAATATATATAAACCCACAAATATTAAAATAAACCAAAAATTTAAAATTTATAAAATATAAGACGAAACACAAATAAGCTCCTAAATCACGTATAAGATTAAACGAACACCCGCTATTTTAAACTCAAAAGGTTAATTTCAAACTTTCACATTCCCTTAAAATATTCATTCCCTGATCCCACCGTATCTCTTATTTCATTAGAGGCAATTCTCCAAACGCCCCTCCGCCCAAAAAACTATACACTTTCTAGACCAAAAATTGGACACTTCCTAAAATAGACCAGGAGACCTAGGTTTATTTTGTGATACCTTTAGAACGTGCCAAGTGTTACACTTTTTTACTTTAAGAGATTTTTGTGTAAGTACCTTTGTAAGGTACTTTTTCTACTTTTTCAGACTTGTCTTTTAGGATACCCTACAAGATATTTTAGGAGACTTTTTTTTTGTCTTTTTCCTAGATTTCGTCAATCCAAAATAATAGGGGGAATTTCATATATACCCAAGGAAACTTAAAAAATTACATATTTCCTCAAAATACATGTTTTTAATGCATGATGTACAATGCTATTAAAACATGCTTTGAGGAAATATGTAATTATTGAAGTTTAGGTGGGGATGTATGTAAATGCCCCAAAATAATAATATGTTATTCATTACATTAAGAGACTTACGGCTTAGCTACTTTAGAAGATATTTAGTACAATTTTTTATTTCTTTAATACATTGTAAGTAGTGCAATCAATATTGGTTTACGTGCTAACTTTAGGAGACCTTTACACTTTAAAAAGACTTTTAACTTTTAGTGTTGTGACATGTATATCCTCTTTCTTTTTTATTTCACCAAAAATCAAGTCATTTTTTTCAAAATTAACACATTAAAACACATACACCGATCAAACGCAATCCCTACATTCAAACACACATCTAACTCATACAATAACAATTAACTGTTTATCACCTTTTCCCCAACCGATTCACCCATCTATGTAAAATAATGTTGTATCTTAGGGTACGTAATTGTTTATGCATATGATTTTGTTTTTGTTAATTTTAACGCCCAATCTTTACCTAACTGCTTATGTTACTGCTTATTTAATTGCTTATCGTGTTTTTAGGTTTTTTAAATGTTAACTTGTTATGTAATTCAATGTGGTTATTGTTTGTGAATTTAATTGTGATTAAAACACACAAAATCAAACTCTATTTCATGTTTCAGCTGTAATTTTTGTTTGGGAATGTAATTGTGGTAAAAGTTCTACCTTAAGTGAAGACTATGTTTTACATATGCTTATTATATAATTATGCCTTTATAGGTTACTTATATTTTTGTGTGTGCCCGTTTCATATTATTATACATTTTTTTTATTTATATTTGTTGAAGGAGTATCGAGCCAAATTCATCATTAGAAGTAAAATGAATTACCTTTCTTTAATAAAAGACAAATTGGATCAAAAGCGATCAAGTTGTTTAGGAGTACTTGCTTTGGGAGATGTTTGGATCTTTCTTTTTACGACCATGAACCGCATATGATAGATTATATGTTACAAAAACAAGTTAATGTGAATGATGCCCATTATGATTTGCCCATTAGATATAATGTTGAAGACCGTCATCTACATTTTTGTCGTCCGGAGTTTTGTCTTATCACAGGATTTTGTTTTGGAAATGTAAGTGTTAATACAAATATCGTCTAAAAAACGTTATTTATATATTACAATCTTTGCTATATTTTGTTGTTAACAATAATAAATTTTATTTTAGCAAAAGTATAAATCTTGTCAAGACTTTTATATATAACTACAAGTTTTTCTTAAACACAAAATGTTTTCAGCATTTGTTCACAAAATGGTAGTTTTCATTTTAAAATAAATGCCACTATTAGATGTTAAACAAAAAGACACATTATATTTCTAGTATTTTACAAGTAAATTAGTTTTTACTCATTTAATCAAACTCATCTAGTTTGCTAACATGTACATTACAATGTTTATTTACGTAAACATATAAAACTAAAAATGAAAAATGCATATTACATCATGGAAATCCTTGGAAGATTTCTTTGATATCTTGTTTAGATTTTCACTTAACATATCAAATGTAATATTTGTAAGATATGTTAAGATCTTGGTAAGATATGGTGAATATTTTCTTAATATTTTCTATCAGACCCATATAACCAAAATTTAACAAGGACGGAACCAAGTTTTTGGTTCCGTGTGATCCGTGGGTTGCTAAGCTTTTTGGATATAAATAGCAAGCCATACAAAGTTGTTTTCTCATTCCTTCTAAGCATAAAACACATACATTCTTTCATTCTCATTCATCTAACTCATTCTCATTTCATTTTTAGTGATCCTCTTTTCTAGCAAAGAAGATCAAGACATTCCAAGCTTCAACGAATTGTTGCAAGTCTTGTTTGTTTATAGTTATGTGAATTGTTGTTATTCATACATCATTGTTTGTACCAAACCATCATAAACCTTTAGTGTGATTGGTTAGTATTTTAGTCCTTAAAATACATTGTGTGTTGGGAGTGGTTGTGCCCTTGTAAATGAACTCGACATCTAGCTTTGTGTCGGAAATATTGTGAGCGACGTGTAAAGGTTTTCTCCGCCGGTTAAAGGAGCTTGTTGATTAGTGAATATAACTCTCGAGTTGGAGACTCGCGGAGTGGAGTAGGGCAAGGAAAAAGAGTATTTGTATACTGAATCACTATAAACAACCGTGTTGTGGTTTGATCATTTCTTTCTTTACTTGCATATTATTTATTCTTGATTATCTATATTGTTTGAATTCACTCATTGTCATTCAAAGCAAATTAAATTTTAAAACGGTAAAAATATTCAACCCGCTTATTGTTTTCCACAATTGGTACCAGAGCTTCGTTGCTCAAGATTTTTTTGAAATATATTGTATTTTATAAACTTGAAACGATCCATGGATTATGAAAACTTTAAATAAGGGAAATCTATGCAAAGACCACCACTCTTAGAACCCAATGGATTTATCTATTGGAAAAATCGCTTTGAAACATACATGAAATCAAAAGATATAAATCTTTGGTTTGTAATCATTAAAGGTGACTATGATCCCACAACAAAATATATTTCTAACGATGAACAAAAAAAACTAATTGGTAAAAACAATGAAGCAAAAATGATGCTTCATAATGCTTTATCTAAAAAGGAGTATGAAAGAATTTTTATGTGTGAAACCGCTAAAGATATTTGAGAATCTTTAATAATCATACATCTAGGGAATTCACAAGTCAAGAATAACAAAATTGATCTTCTTGTTCAACAATATGAACAATTTGTTATTCTTGAAGATGAAACCATTGATTGTGGCTTTGCTCGATTTAACACTATTATTACTTCTCTTAAAGCACTTGATGAATCTTTTTGTAGCAAGAACTTTGTCAGGAAATTTCTTAGAGCACTCCATCCAAAATGGAGAGAAAAAGTGATTGGCCATTAAAGAATCAAAAGATCTCTCAATAATGTCACTTGATGAGCTATTTGGAAATCTCAAAGTTCATGAAATGGTGATGGAGAAAGATTCAGAAATCATCAAAGACAAAAGAGAAAAAGTCAAATCCGTTGCTTTAAAAGCAAGGGCGGAATCAAGTGATGATGAAGAATCTTGCTCGGATAGTGAAGACGAGGAATATGCCATGGCCGTAAGAGATTTCAAGAAATTCTTTAGAAGAAGAGGGAAGTCTGTGAGGCAACCCCGAGATGACAAGAAGTCATTCCGGAAAGACATTGATGACAAGAAAAGAAAGTGATTTAGATCTAGAGATACAAGGCATCTAATATGAGATTGTCCTAAGCCACCAAAAAGCAAAAATCAACGAGCTTTTATAAGTAGTGCTTGCAGTGGAAGTGAAGACGATGACGAAGAGCCAAGAAAGGACGAAATCGCTCTCATGGCTCAAGAATCAAATGAGGTACATTCTGACTCATCTTACTCTTTCATTAATGACGATACATTGCAAAAACAATATAACCTTTTATGCGAGCTAAGTTTAAAAATAATAACCAAAAACAAGTTTTTAAAAACTAAAACGGAGTTTTTAGAAAATAAAGTTTATGAGTTAAAAGAAAAGGCAAAACGCTTAGAAAAGAGCAAAGCTAATAACCATGTATGTAAATCATGTCAAGAGCTTGGACTTGAAATAGAAAAGTTAATACTCATACAAGAAACGCTTATCAAACATAACTCTAAGTTCCAAAAAATTTGATAGAAGTATTTCATGTGCGGATGAAATAATGAGAATACAAAAAGTACCACGGAATAAAAATGGATTATGATTTAATGATATATTAATTCCAAGTAGTCAAACCAAAAAGGACGAAAAAGACAAACAAACTGTTCCATCCATCTCAGACAACCACAGATTAGACGGAACTAAAAATTTAATTCTTTCCATTGAACCCATTGGTTCCGTGGTGTTTACAGAAAAAGAGGATGGTTGCAAAACGGCTCGTAAAGAATTTGTTAAAGTTACAAAGAAATCTGTAGATACTATTAGAAAAAAACCTGCTGTTATAACAGGAGTAGGACTTGCTAAAAACGAGTTTAGATAAAAAAAAAACCACTCAACAAAGGCCTAAAACATCTATTTCTAAATGCCCCTTTCCTAAAAGCAACTATAACTCACAACCTAAGTATCAATATACCGGTTGGAATCAAAACTTTCCTAGACCATATTAAACTTCAAATTACATGCCATGGAACCCATATCCATCATTTCCATACATAAACCAAGAAAATGGTATGTTTAACCCAAACGGACCCATGAGATATTGGGGATCAAACACTTGAGTTGTATGTTTCATAGGTATGCTTGAAAGTCGGCTTGGAACCAGATGAATGGATAAAAGATAGCGGATACTCAAGACATATGACGGGAAACAAAAGTCTCTTCTCTACATATCAAGAGTATGACGGAGGTAATGTCACTTTTGGTAGCAATCTTACGAGCAAAATCATTGGCAAAGGTACGATTGCTCATGACTCTCTCACTATTGAAAATGTTGCTGATGTTGATAGATTAGGGTTTAACTTACTTAGCATTAGCCAACTATGCGATAAAAAGTATAAAGTCCTCTTTGAGGAAAATGGTAGTAAGATCCTAAAAGATGGAATCACCGTAGCAAACGGAATTAGGAAAAATAACATATATGTCATGAAAATACATAGAACATCTAGGGATAAACTTTGCCTTACTACTATAGATGACAACTCTACTCTTTGGCATAGACGTCTAGGTCATGCTAATATGAGACTAATCCAATCCTTTTCATCAAAAGAACTAGTTAGAAACTTACCCAAGTTGAAATACGACCAACACTTTTGTGGAAAACTAGAAGGGGGGTTGAATAGTTTTGCCTATTTTAAGTTAAGTTTCAAAAACTTTAATTTCGATCTTATGTGAATTCGTATGGATGGATTGAAAGTATAAAGCAATAAGTAAAGTAATTAATGAAAGCAAATAAAGTAAATGATAGAGAGTAGTGACACAAGTGATTTATAGTGGTTCGGCTACAAGAAAACCTTCCTTGCCCTACTCCACTCCCCGAGTTTCCCACTCGAGAGTTCAAGCACTATGTCAACAAGCTCCTTCAACACGGCGGAGAAGCCTCACAATGTCACTTACACTTTATCTGGTATAAAGCTAAATACCGAGTCCTTAACACGGCGGACCAAACCAACACAACTATTATACAACAACTATGTGAAATATGAAATACAAGATCTTGCTACAGAAATCTTGTGGAGGAACAAATAAATCAAGGACCCCTTGCTTGGATGACTTGTTGTATCTCGTGATCTCGCCTTTGAGAAGGACCTATATGAGAGTCACAACAAAAGAAAGAAGAACTACTAGATAGATCAAGAGATCTGAGATTAGAAGAGAGAGATAATATATGAGAGAGTTTTTAAAAAGAGGGGTGAGTAACAATGAAGAAATGGCTCACTATTTATAGGAAAAAATCTCTACTGTAGCCCGGTTCTGGCAGATCCTTCACTTGGGGGATCCGTCCAGTGCAATCCAAGGGATTCGGCAAACTGGGTTGAACCAGTCCGGGTTTTGGGTTGCAAACCAGGTCATGGGTCATGGGTATGAGCCTTGGGTACCCAACAAGATACAATGTATCTAGACATTGGGTCATGGGTCTTAGGTCATGGGTTATGGATTAGCTCCATGGGTATGGGTCATGGGTTTTGGATATTACCCATCCTATTAAACTATTACAACAAATGAATTATTACAACATTTTATGTAAATGACCAAATGTATATACTTTACAAAAATAACATGTATTCTTATAATTTTACTTATGAAAACTTTATATTTGTTATCAACAAAACAAAAAGAGATCGCTAATTAAGAATAAACATTTTTACGGTCTATTTGTATTAACAATCTCTCCCTTTTTGTTGATGACAAAATATAATGTTATGATGAGTAAAACTTAAGATTAGATGTATGTTTTGAATGTATATGTAATTTTTACTTCTTCTCCCCCTTTTTGTCGAAACAAAAAGTGAACCTAACGAAGAAATAAATTATGGAATAAAAATAAGTATGATCCACGAAGCAGTAGCTCCCCCTTGATGGTAGCTCCCCCTAGAATTAGGCATCAAGTGAGAAAATATAATAACTACAAAGAAAATGTTAGTAGTAACATGTAATATAATCTTGTATGGGACGAGAAACAAGATGGAGAGCCAAGGTACGTAAACAAAGCCTTGTAATAAAATATCAAAGTATAGTGGTATATAGGCCACGTACAAAATGTAAAACTAAGAACAAGGCTTGTTCTTTAAAATGACTTAAAAGGGAAAAAAATTGATAAAATAGTAATATCATTCCTTCCATGCTTGCATATGGTTAATTATGGAAGTTTTGGTGAGTGATGATGTTGATGCGATCAAGGATGTGGTTGAGTATGAATCGCATCTCGTCCCTTATTTCCATTGTAAGTTCCCTAGTGGATTGACAATGTTCACAATGTAAATGGTGAGGGTAGTGTTGGTGGATGGTTTCCGAGTAAGTTTGATTTGTGGTAGGCAGAATATGTGGTGGAAATGTTGGAAAATATGGATCAAAGTCCATGATGTTGGTGAGTGGTGGAGGGTAAGAACCTAGATGTTCTTGTAAGATAATGGGAGGTAGAGGTGGTGAAGTTGCAAGCTCTTTGTAAAGTATGTTTGGAGATGTTGGTGGTGTTAAAAAGACTAGTTCGTTTAGGTTTAAGTTGGAAGCTAGTTGGGTAGATTTGGATGTTTGAAATGGAGTGGGTGGTGGACTAGACACGGGTAGTGGGATTGTTTTCAGAGTCTTAAGGATTTTCGATAGAGTGAATTGAGTGGTAGGTAACGACTCGGTAGGTGATTGTGGTGATGAGATTGTGGGAGATGATGGAGGTGCTATAATGTAGTCATTTGGTGGAGAGTTAGTAGTTGGTGATGGACGTTTTGACAAAGGTTTAGCTAAACAACAAGGCCGTATTGCTAATCCGTGCGGTTCTTCTAGATTTGGGTTGAGGCACTATGGAAGGTGGTAGGATGAAGTTTTGGATTTCTTGTAAAGGATTGTTTTCACTAGGTGGTTCACCAATGTTGGAGTATCTTTTAGATGACATGATGATGATTGTTTGTGAGGTTGAGAGTGATAGATATGCAAGCATTTTGGAACCTTATTTATAGAGAAAATAATGCATTGCAATGAATGCTAAAACCAAAATGTGGACTAAAATCTAATGATTAGATATGAATTTAAGGCATGTGATCATGAGAACACAAGCATTAAGTAACATAATCATTAGTGAAAGATCTAAAATGTTGAAAATATGAAAGTTTATAGCCAAAGTGAACAAAATGGAAAAGAAATTTTGCTTTTGTTCCACGGATCCGATCCTTTAGGGATCCGTCCAGCGTAAAAGCTGGGATCCGTGATACTGGTGATCTCAGGCAGCTCAAATTTTTCGTTTTGGAAACAATGATGCCTAGTGTGTGCCTATATGAAAACCATTTAGAGTTGCGGTTATCCCAACTCCTAATAAAAGAGAAAAATAAACGAAGAAGTGAAAAAGCATATAATTATGTGAGATAACCCGAGTGCTCCTTAATTCATTTTCGCTTAAATGAATGTACCCGAAAACACATATTAGTTATGTGTTCCCTTTAGCATTCAAAAGACATGAGATGCAATGAAAAATGTTTTTACTTTGCATTAAGAATGAAGAAAGGTTTGTCCTAGACGTGAGAATGATTTTAGGAAAATGATACGGGGAGAAGTTTCCTTTTAGAAAGAATTTCGAAAAGTTTCTTGTATAGAAGGAAGAAAAAAAATTTATCTTGAGTTTTGAAAATCCCCATATTGTTTGTGAGTTGTGTGTGAAATAGAGATCCTAGACTCAGAAAAGGAGGTAAGGCTAACTTTTACATACCTTGTATAATGAGAAATATTTTACGACGATTTTTCCATGAGACCAAGACCAAGATGAAGCAAGTTGAATTGTTCCCGCTTCAACGGTTTGGTGAGGACGTCGGCTATGTTGTATTCGGATGATACATTCTCAATAGAAATGTTCCCCTTTTAAACATTGTCTCTTAAGAAGTGATGACGGATCTCTATATGCTTGGTACGAGAGTGCAACACCAGATTTTTACTTAATTTAATAGCACCTTTGTTGTCGCATAAAATGGCTATGTCACTTAGATGAATGTCGTAGTCAACCGATGCTTGTTTCATCCATAGTGCTTGTTGGCATGCTTTGCCGGCGGAGACATATTCGGATTCGATTGTTGAAATGGCCAATGTCGTTTGCTTCTTTGAGAACCAAGATGTTAAGCAACATCCCATAAAAGTACATACACTACTTGTACTCTTTCGGTTAACATAATCACCTGTATGGTTAGAATCCGCATATACAATAGTTTCTACTCCCGTTCCCTTAGGATACCATAATCCCAATTGATTAGTACCCTTAATGTATCTAAATATTCTTTTGACGGCTTCTAGGTGTGAAGTTTTAGGGTCTTCTTGAAACCTAGCACATAGACATACACTAAAAATGATATCCGGTTGAGTAGCCGTAAGGTAGAGAAGACTACCAATCATGCCACGGTATTTGGGGTTATCAACGGATTCACCGTCTTCATATTTGGTAAGTTTAGTATAGGATGACATTGGTGTTCTTATGGGTTTTGACTCTTCTAGACCAAATTTCTTTAGCATCTCTTTTATGTATTTGGATTGATTAAAGAAGATACCATCTTCTAGTTGTTTAATTTGTAGACCAAGAAAGAAACTAAGTTCTCTCATCATACTCATTTCAAACTCATCATGGATGATTTTTGAGAAATCATCACACATGTCTTGAGAAGTCGATCCGAATATAATGTCGTCCACATATATTTGAACAATAATTATATGTGATTCCTTTTTCTTTGTGAAAAGTGCATTATCAACTAACCTCATGGTATAGTTTTTTTTGAATAAAAATGATTTGAGTCTATCATACCAAGCCTTTGGGGCTTGTTTAAGACCGTAGAGAGATTTCTTTAGTTTGTACCGTGGTTAGGTTTTTCAAAATCGATAAAGCCAGGAGGTTGAGCTACATAGACTTCTTCATTAATGAAACCATTGAGAAAAGCACTTTTAACATCCATTTGAAAAAGCTTAAGATCATGAGCACAAGCATAAGCAAGAAGTATTCTTATAGACTCTAATCTAGCCACGGGAGGATATGTCTCATCAAAGTCTATGCCTTCTTGTTGATTATACCCTTGGGCAACAAGTCTAGCTTTATTTCTAGACACTACACCGTTTGCATCTAACTTGTTTTTATATACCCATTTAGTTCCGATTATGGTTTGGTTATTAGGTTGAGGGACAAGTGTCCAAACATTGTTAGAAACAAATTGATTTAACTCTTCTTGAATAGCCATTACCCAACTTTCATCTTTTATGGCTTCTTGCGTACTTTTAGGTTTTATGGTTGAAACAAAACAAAATAAACTACTTTGGTTTTGGACTTGCGATCTTAAGGTTCTTTCATTTAACTTTCCTATAACCTTTTCTACGGGATGATCTTTAGAATCTTTAATATTGATGATTTCATTGTTTAATGGTTCATCTTCTTTATTTATATTTTTCTTGATTTTTATGGCTTCACTTTCGATTAACTCATCATCGACAAGAGGTTGGGTAGGTGTAAGTGAACTTTCATCAAATCTTACATTTAAGGATTCTTCAACCTTCATGGTTTCTTTATTTAGTATAACATAAGCTTTACTATAGGAGAGTAGCCTAAGAAGATACCTTCAGTTGATTTATGATCAAATTTAGTTAGGTAATCTTTAGTGTTAAGTAAGAAACATTTACTACCAAAGAATCTAAAGTGTTCTAGCATAGGATTTTTGCCTCGAAGTAACTCGTATGGAGTTTTACCTAAGAATGGTATAATTAGGACACGGTTAAGTATATAGGTTGATGTGTCGACGACATTTCACCAAATTTTTTGAGGAATAGACTGCTCATTTATCATGGTGCGACTCATTTCTTGTAGGGTTCTATTTTTCCTTTCAACTACCCCATTTGATTGTGGAGTGCGAGGAGCCGAGAAATTGTGAGTAATACCATTAGCATCACAAAAAGCTCCAAATTGCACTTCATTATCAAATTCCCTACCATGATCCGTTCTAATTGACACTACAGGACTTCCTAGTTGTCTTTGTATTTTCTTACTTAATATTTCAAAGTAATTGAACATTTCAGTTTTATTCTTTACAAATTTAGTCCATGTGTACCTAGAGTAATCATCCACTATAAATAAAGTATAGAAGTTACCTCCGTAACTTTGAATAGCGGATTGACCAAATAAATCCATATGTAGTAATTCTAGACACTTAGTTGTTGAGACCATATTTTTAGCTTTATGACTAGCATGAACTTGCTTTCCTATGTTGCAAGCATCACAAAAGTGATGTTCGTATTTTAATTTGGGCAGATCTCTTACTAGTTCTTTGGATGATATCGATTGAAGAAGTCGCATATTGGCATGACCCAATATTCGATGCCATAATGTCGAAGTATCATCCATAGAAGTAAGACAAAGTTTGTCTTTTGGTTCATTACCGATTTTAATGACATAGACTCCATGTTTTCTAATGCCTCTTCCTATAGTAAAACCGTTTTTCAATATTTTACTACCGGTTTCACTAAAAAGTACGTTGCACTTTTTATCACATATTTGTCCTATACTTAGAAGATTGAAGTTTAGGTTTTCTACGTGACATACATCGTTAATGGTTAAGGATTTGTGAGAAATTGTACCTTTACCGATGATTTTGCTCTTACTATTACCAAATACCACATTTCCTCCATTGAAGGATTCGTATGTGGAAAACAAGTCTTTGTTACCGGTCATGTGCAACGTGCACCCGCTATCCTTGATCCATTCATCCGGATCTAAGTCGACCTTTAAGCACACCTAAGAAAACAATTAACTCAAAAGTTTGGTCCCCATTTGTTCATGGGTCCATTAGTGTTATACATTTCATTCATTTGAGGCATATATGAAAAAGGTGAGAAAGCATTCCAAGGTGTAAAGTTTTGGAATGGAAAGCCATTTTGTGCATTAGGATTCAATCCCATTTGATGATGGTTACTTCTTAGATAAACATTATTTAGTCTTCTTATAAATGTGTTTGGTCTAGAAAACGATGGACCTTTGTTTTTCATAAAACTTTGATTTTGTTTTAGTGGAGGTGGTTGTTTGACATTTCTAACAGTAACATGGGTTGGTTTCTTTTTGTTAAGAATAACAAAGTCGGTTCTAGATGATGGTGTTGCATTATTTCTACTGTTTGCTGGTACAGACCCACGGATCCCTAGATTTACACTAGACGGTTGTTAGGAATTAGAAATTCCATAATGAAGAGTCGGTCACCCCAAATATAATCTAGCATAAGTTAGCTCGTAGACATATCGTTATTTACTTGTTTATTAGTTCGTTATTAGCATAGTTTAGTTTAGAGCAACACCGTGGAGGAACGACGGGTCTTTACC
The DNA here is from genome assembly GCA_910596185.1 of Chrysanthemum makinoi. NCBI lineage: Eukaryota > Viridiplantae > Streptophyta > Magnoliopsida > Asterales > Asteraceae > Chrysanthemum > Chrysanthemum makinoi. The sequence continues at coordinate 256,363,860 of OU343222.1, read as the reverse complement.
CACTGTATGCCTGATCCACAGTCCGATGGAGGACGTGTAGTATGTAAATATAAATACCCTCTACCTCCCAAGGTAGAGGGTTGGACCTTTCATTCTAATCTAACCTTTTCTCTTTTGTTTACTTTCTCTCTCTAGAAAGGCTCCCATTCTACTTTCTCTCTCTAAAACCTCATTCTATACGCCCCAAACTTGTGATTGTGTATGTGTTTATGAAATCCAATATGTTACAAATGGTATCAAGAGCCATGGTTTGATCGTTCATCGTTCATGTTTTTGGATTTCTAGTTGTTTTATATGGTTTTTGGGGTTGAAAAAGTTTAGTGGTATTTGCATCATTTGGACCATTTCTAGTGTTAAAGTTTGAATTTTGATTGTACTTTTGTGTTTAGAATCATTATAAGTGCTTAGGTTTTGATTTGGAAGGCTTGAATCAGTGTGGTTGGGTTAGTTTTGGATTGAAAAGTGTTGTGTTTGAACTTTTCTTGGTAGCGACTTGAGTCTCGGATTAGTTTTCTTGGTAGCGACTTGCTTCTATAATTATTAGCGACTTGTAGTTGTGGTGGTAGCGACTTGAGCACTAGCGACTTGTCTATTGAGACAAAGCGACAAATAGTACAAAGTAGTGGCTGTACCACTTCGGCTAGCGACTTGTTCAACGTAGCGACTTGTCTTTACTATTTTCAGCGACTTGACTTTGTTGTGACTAGCGAGTTGCTCTTTAGCGATTTGGCCTTTTAGCGAGTTGTTCCTTAGCGACTTGCCCACTTAGCGAGTTGTTCTTTAGCGACTTGTCAACTTAGCGAGTTGTTGCTTTAGCGAGTTGTCTCTAGCGACTTGCATCTAGCGACTTGTAACTAGCGAGTTGTCTTCATAGAGGATTGTTAGAAGCGGTTTGACCATTTCATCAGTGCGTTTTGTTGACTTTTCCCGACGAAACTTCAAACGGCTATAACTTTTGATCCGTAACTCTGTTTTCAGCGTTCTACCCATCAAAACGACCATGAGAACGAGGAGAATGGCACGTCGAACCAATTAAAGTTCATTCGGGTCAACCCTCGAGGCCTAAATCCGCTCCGAACAGAAGTTATTGAGGTTTTTAAGTTTTTAGACCTAAATTTCTCCGTAAAATCATGCATCAACCAACCCAAATCACAACCAAACAACATCTCTGCTAATCCTACAAACAATCATAAGACCTAACACACAATTGTCTATCATTTTGTCAATCCATCAGTTATCTTAACACATTCTATTGGTCATTGTATCACGGTTTCTTCTTGATTTTGTAAGATCCCGCGAAAGAATCTATTTCTCGGTTTAAATCATAGACTTGTAAAATCCCGTGTATACTTCAACATCATGTCTTACACTACTGACCCAGTGATTTTGGAAGTACTTAAATTGTATGATCTTTGTGGACAATGGTAATGTATGCTACACTGAACGATTAAAGATGATTGAATTAGTCAATGACGATGTGAGATCTTCATGTTCTGAGTACAATGAGAAAGAATTGCACCTGATAATGCTACAAAATGCCATGCAAATGGAATGCAGCATTGGGCCCTATCAGCTACTTCATCTGCACCTCATACAGCTGTTATCTACAACTGGGGATCGAACATGTAGTGCTCTCTTCCGCCAGGACTTACCTACATTGACGAGAAGCTTGTTGTTGAATTTAGAACATTTAAAGCTGCAACTTACCAATAGAAAGGTTCAAAAGGATGGTTCTAGTGCAGCTCTTCAAGTAATCTACAAACAATTTCAGCCATTCATAAGTGGGGAATATTCAGCAGATTACGATCAACACTTGACTGGAATTTCCTTCAAAAATCATCTTGGAATGGAAATTCAGGAATTCATTGAGACATTTATCCAACTCATGGATAATGTGGAAAAGTACATTGAGGATGCTGCACAAATGGATGAAAACGTGAATGAGTGTCAGGTGCAATTAAGAGATAGTTGTGATGAGTCGGGTAATGTATATGTTGAAAGGTCGGGTGTTGCTGAATGCAGAATGTCAGAGACAACAATTAATGATGTAACCAGCTCTTCAGTTACTCTTAACACACAAGAAGTAGATGTTGTAATCATAAAGGGGAATGAATGTCGGGCACAATCAAAAGATTGTAGTGTTGAGTCGGATAATGCACGATGATGGATCGGTTGACACGAATAGAGGCTCCAGAGATAGATAAGCTTGACACAGCCAGCGGTCCAGTGACTCTTGTTACACATGATGTGGATGAAGATATCAGACCGACAATTGAACATGTGTCATGTAATGAGGTACCCTTAACTGTTCAACATAATGCATCTGCTAATGTACCTAAACAAACTGACCTTAATGCTGAACATGATTCTGATAAATGTTCATTAGTTGAGGCCGAGACTAATAATTTCAAAACAGCTAATATGGTTGATAAAAAGGCTTTTGATGAACTTTCAAACAAATTCTAAAAACTTGAAAAACATTGCATTTCACTTGAAATTGCAATACAAAGAAAAGAGGAAAGTTTTCAATCTATGAAACCATGTAAAAATCCTGAATTTTGTGAATTTTTTGAAATAAACGATTTAAAAGCTCAGCTTCAGGCCAAAAACTTGACTATTAATAATTTGAATAAACATATTTCTGATGTGCATGTGAAAAGTAATTTGGTTACAAGTAATTCTAATATTAATGCTATTGATGATATTCAAATGAGAAATGATGAATTAGCGGTTTGTGTGGCCAAATTACTAAAGGAAAATAAGTCTTTGAGAAAGCATCACATAGAACTAAGCGACTCTGTCATTGAAACTAGAACTAAGTCCGTGGAACAAACAAAATCTTTGATAGCAAAAATTGATGAACTCAAAGCTCAACTTCAGGATAAGAGTTTTGTAATAGTTGCCTTCAAGAATGAGCTTAGAAAAACTGTAGGGAAAAATGTGAACACTAAGTTTACAAAACCATCAACCTTGGGGAAGCCAGTTTCTCATTCCATTAGAGACCGGTCTATTGTTATGCAGCCTACTGCATTTAAATCTGAAAGAACAAAATTTTCAAAATCACGGTTTGCCTCCCAAGTTGATGTGAAACAAGTTTTGTCAAAACCAGCCACTTCACCTCATATGCCTTAGAATTCACATGATATGAATGACTTGTTCAAGAACTATGATCTAGAAGAAGCTAGGAAAAAGGCACAGATTCAAAAAGATGGAATTTTAGGTGCTAGACCTAGGGTGATGAACTCTACGAGATTTCAAGGCACTACTAGTAGTTTTAAACCATTACATAGGAACACTCAACTAAAGACTAGGGATTGACTTGTATCTAAGAGTAGTTGCGTTTCGAATAAAGCTATTCCCATAGCAGATCACTCTAAGAACTCTAGATCATTTTCTGAATCCAAACAAGCTGTTTGCTCAAATTGTCTGAAATGCATCTTTAAGGAAAATCATGATAATTGTTTTTCGAAATCCCTAAAGAAGGTAAATGCTCATACAAAGGTTCAACCTGTTAAGTCTAGGATTTTCACTAAGTCATCTACTGTGCATACGAAGAAAAACAAACCAAAATCTTCACCTAGATGGATACCAACTGCTAAATCTGTGGAAACTAGGAATAAGGATAAGTCTTTCACTATGCATAAGAAGCCTAACAATCCTAGACCTTGACATAAGTGGATACAGTCTGGTAGAATGTTTAAGGATGCTGGACTTAGGTGGATACCTACCGGAAAGTCAAGTTTACCGATGACAAAATCAAGGTTGACTGTGAAACCCCAAAGGGTTTGGATACTAATATCACTAACCAAAATATATGCAATAAAGTTTGTAATATTAGTGCAGGTAGTCCTTACTCGATTCGCAGATACTTCGATCTTTCACTACATGGACTGGCTTAAAGTATGGATTACAAATGGATTGATATCTCATAACTCACGGGTTCAAGTAACTCAATCTTGATATTCATTCGGCTATGAAGTCTATTCATATCAGTTCAGGCCTCGTACTTCAACATTATGGGGTATGCAGATAACACTTCAGGCCCCGTTCCTCAAAGAAAAGAAAGGTGTACGCTTCAGTGCGCTTTATCTTCAAAAGAAAGAGAAATCTTCATGTTTATGACCATTCTCATCGACATTCTTCATCAACAAGCTTCATGTTTTTCCCACGCTCTTTCAACCCTCAAGTGGTTCTATGTTCATTGGTGTATATTCTTATTCACTTGTTTAAATCAAAAATGGCAACTTCGGATGTAATTTTTGCGGGGAAGAAGAGTGCATATACTACATGTTGATGGATGCTTGAATTATGGTCATATGACTCTCCTCCAACGCCTAATGCTTCACTTACTAAGGATAACTGGGATTCATTGTCTCAAGATATGTTGATGAGTACTTTCAACCTCCAACGAATGTTGATCATCTAGTTTCTGAAGCTCATGCTCCGGTTCCTACTGACTCAACTGGTTCACCATCTAAGAAGTACTTATCGGAATCCTCAAGAAACATCACCTCTAGTTATTTCACAAGGCGTTGATAATGACTATCATGATATTGTAGATGTACTATTGAATAATGATCCGCTCTTTCGTATTCCTTTGCCAAATCTTCACGGATTATTGTTCCTCTCATTGTGCACGCTATAAATCAACCACATGAACATTAAGGAAAATAACTTCCACATCCGCTTGAAGACAATATTGGTGAATCTTCCATATCAGTCTCTACATGTATATCTTTAGGAAGAATGCATTGATGTTGAGGAATCATTTGTTCTGGTTCATTCAGTGGGTCAATGTACATCCGATTGTATGTTTATTCACATTTTGGGCATTTGACACAAGTTGATTACTACGGAGTTAATCATTTGTCACTTATTTGAGATTGAAGTTGACTTTCACTAAGGCGTATTCTTATTTGATAACTTGCTCGGGCTTAAGAATTTGAGTTGAAGACTTGGTTTATCTAGTTACCAGCAGTCGGGGTGGATGGTTGAATACCTTGTTAACTATCACTATTAGGAGTTACGTTGTTTTACTCAGTGACACACGCACATGACATTGTGGATAATCGCAAGAGGTGTTAATGTCTCATACTTTGATTGAGTAGTGAGTACTTAAGAGATTTGCTTGGAGCATAAATTCTCGACACCGTTCTTCCAACATTAGTGCAAGATTAAGATACAAATGCGGGGACTTCTACTTCAGTTTCAATTTTGGTATATCGGGTTTGCTTCTTCAGTGGTCACTTCAAATTGTCTACATATGGGTTGATAAAGATAGTCAGAGAGAGTTTCTGTAGCAGTTGATTCTCACAGGATTCATTTGAGCTAATTTTTGTTCTTCTCTATTTCAAGAATATTTGGTATGTATAATGTGTTGCTGATTCTGAGGTATCAAAACCAGCAAGGGGGAAGGAGACACACATCTAAATACACAACGAGTACACGTGATGAACTTAATACTTCTTCTCTATTGAAGTAATCCTGGGAAAGACAAATGTCATAACCGCAGAGAAACTCAGTGTCTAACTCGTAGCCTTTGGTGTGTCATTCCAACTATTTGGGGGAAGGATGCATTACTCCAACCATTTGGGGGGGGGGGGAAGTGGTCTCTGGAGACTTTTGGTTTGTGTTACTTTAGCGTTCAGTTGGATGAATTATGAGAAGAATATTTGGAGCGTGAGATGATATTGCTTATCGACATCTTCTATATGATTTATGGCAGTGCTTCCGGCTATTGCTTCATGTACACAATGTAATGATGATTCCTATGTGATCGCAACCATCATGGGAGAGATATGTGTAAATCAGGGTCGCACAACATGTTCACATGATCGAGCTAAATCAGTTATTCCGGAGTTGACATCCGCAGAGAAGATCAGTGATTCAAACCGATTCTTGTGATGTCGTTGTTTCTACTCTGGTTGGGTTCTTGTATACATTATGGACTGATTGGTTATATGAAAGATAACTGGAATGCACTTGGTAAAATGAAGATGTTGATATATTGTTCCCCAGAATTGACAACTGCTCAAACTCGAAGAGTAATGTGTACATCGGGGACGCACAACAGGATCATGTGATCGGGCTTAATCATTTATTCTGGGTTTGATAAACGCAAAGATGATCCATGTTATCTTGTTACTTCGGTGTTCTCGTCTTCTTCGGGGTGTTGATCGTCATTCAATGAGATTGTTTGCTTCACTTCTTCTTCTTGAGGGAAATTGTCTTTTTTCGAGGATTGTCGGTTTGGGGGGAAGCTACCAAAGATTCACTTTTTGAAGGCTCAAGTTCTTGCGACGATTCAAGAGCCTCGAATGCTTTGGTGGTGAAAGTTTAAGAGATGATGACTTCTATCTTCTACAAAGTGTTGAACGATTTCCTTATCTCGGTACTCGTATCATCATCTTCTTAAACTATTTCTCTATCTTTATAAATAATTTTCAAAAAGCAAAATACAAAAATATAAAACCAACAAAATCAAAATAGAAAATATAAAATTAACAAAAGCCCATAAAAATCAGAAAATTGAAATATACCAAAAAAATATGTTTTCTCAAGACATGTCTTCTGGTATCGATAGCATCTACTGTCTTAGAAATGTCATTCAATAATGGCACGGGACTTTAGATGAAGTTCGAGCAGAAGGTGTAAATATTTCTTTCTAAACATGTCCTAGAATAATGGCTTGCAATTACTTCAGACTGTAACCCGTGCTTAAAACTATGGCTTGCAGTTATTTCAGACTGTAACCCGTGCTTAAACCATGGCTTGCTATTATTTCCGATAGCAACCCACTCTTCAAGGAAGGAAAGTGCTGCGCTAAACAAATTTTCAAAAATATCGTGCACTTATCCTAAATCAAAATGAGGAAAGTATGTCAAAGGACTCCTGTTCCTACACAAATGTTTTTTCGTCTAAAATTCTTCAGAAAAGTATTTGTTGTTTTCAAAAATGGAGGTAAATGAGTTGCTTGTAAATCAATCAGGTTCAGAATGTTCCTAAAATTGAAAAGAATGTTCCTAAAATTGAAAACTCAATCAATGACTTCAGCGCTTTTAAATTTTTCATAAAATGAGTCATTGATTGAGGGGGAGAATGTTTTCAAATTTACATCATCTAATGGGCTTTCTTAATTATCCTACGTGCTTAATTAAAAATGATATTTGCCTATGTCGGAGGACTAGAAATTTAGGATATGATTGTTAGGATTAGATGATTGGAGTTTGATAAACACATAAATCCCATACCTTATATGAACTGATTGTTATGTTGGATTGACTTTTATTAGTCGATTGCGGTTTGGGTGATGTCGACCACCATATATCTGTATGTATGTTCACTAACGTATGCAGGTATATTGGTATATAAGAATGTTCCCCATCCGGATCCCACAAATGAAGATGATTGGATGCCGAAAGGAAAGGGTAACTATATCTTGGGTTGACAAATGAAGAAACGGAGCTTAATTGGACTTCTATGTAGAGTTGGCATGAAAAAAATGCAACGTAAGAGGTCTCACTGCATCAGCAGATGGTTTTTCTTCATCATCAAATGAAGAAACGGAGCTTAATTTGACCTTAGTTGGCATGAAAAAATGCATCTGCAGACGGTTTTCTTCCAGCCCTACAGCAACAATAGAAGCTTCTCAACCACCGAACGTATCTTTGTGCAGGATACCATTTTTAAACAATTTTGAAAAAATTTGATTAAATTGTTTTGAAAATGGAAAATATTGTTTTGAAAATTAATGGGACTTAATTTTGAAAATCACCGGACTTAATTTTATCAAAACCTAAGTTACTCAATCGTCGACTACGGTAATCGATTGAGTGGGAGAGTGATTTAAATTAAATATTTTCAAACGATATTTCTTCATAAAAGGTCCGTTTGTACAATAATAAGTGGAGATCTAAAGATTTAATGTTATGTCATGGTATGATTTTCTTTAAAATTCAAAGATCTTACAAAATGAAATTTTTTCTGTTCTTGTTTGATTGTGAAATTGTTTTATTTTACCTAAAGATCTCTTAAAACTATCATACCTGATACTAACAATCTTTAACGTCAAAAAATTGGTCCTTATCAGTTATTTTTCGAAATTAAATTTTGCCGCGTCTTTCCCTAAAATTTTTAAATGATTTAAATCAATTGGGATCACAAATCTCGAAAGGTTTGAAAGTTTTGATCGGGGGAGAGATCGTGATTTAAATCTCAAATCGGTTTTAAAGGGTGATTATTTCAAAAGTACTCCTTCCTTCATGTGTCAAACGATTTTGAAATACATAATGTACATGATTGTGGAGGAGCATTTAACCAAAAACCAGAAGAGTATTTAAACAAGGCCACATTTTCTCCCATGTTTTCTAAACCTTATTAAATCACTTGGGATCCAAAATCTTAAAGGGTTTGATATTTTTGATCGGGGGAGAATTTGTGATTTAATAATGAAACTTGATTAAAGATGATCATTTTGATTAAAATGTGCATACTGCTCTCCCATATGTGCTAAACGCTTTCGAATCTCGAAGCACATATTGAGGGGGAGCATTTCAAAAAGAAAATAAACCTTCAAGGTACAAAGATTTCTATGTTTCAACATAAAGTACCTTGATTGATTTTCTAATTGGTTTCTTAATGGCTATTGTGATCGTGGATGTACTTTAAAAGAACTCTTGCCTCTATGTGATAAAATGATTAAATGATTTCAAACATCCTATGCACATATTGAGGGGGAGAATTTACCAAAGAAACTCAGATGACTTTTTCTAAGGAAATTGTGATCAAGAAATTGTTTCAAAGAATTCTTGCCTCCATGTGCTAATCAATTTCAAAATCATACGCACATGTTGAGGGGGAGCATTACTAAAAGATCAAAAACAGTTAAGGTACAAAATGCTTTGATATTATATCACAAGTACCTTGATTGATTTTCCAAATGATTTTTCAATTGGTTTCGAGAAGGAAAGAACAATACCAAAAGACCGACCAATTTACTTTATGTATGGTGATATAAGGATGGTTAGATTAGGTATTCGTTCCTACGATCCCGAGCGGAGGGATCTACCTATGGACAATCCACTAGATAGTGTAGAAGTCCTTAGGTATGATGAAAAAAAGGAGAAAAATGAGAATATGGGAAGAGTGCCGACTGAGATAGAGCTAGGACTGGAACAAACCCAACAAGGTTCTAGTTATGAAGTCTCGGTAAGCACTGAAGGGGTTGAAGAATGAAAAAGAATTGAATGAGAAAAGGGTGAAAAGAAATAGCCCTCCAATAATTCAGCCTTAGGGCAGAAACCGGGTTCAATACATATGCTACTGGTGGTTACTAAGGTAACGCCGATATTGAAGACAAGACGTCATGGACCCAGTGACGCACTGCACTAAACTTCCCAAGCTACTCAAGTTCCTCTTAGAAGGGCTTGTTTCATTCTCACGGGGAACCTACATAAATTATCGACTTTCTCTTAGAGATTGTTGATATTGAAGAAGGAGACCCTCTCCCTAGTCTCCGGCATAGGAAACCAAAGTGCACAATTGAGTCTAGAGCCAAGAGATCATCGACAATATCTCATTAGGACACTAAATTAATGAAAACTTGCTGTTTCACACAATGTGGAAAGTAAGAATATATTAAGAGTCCTACGCATTATCCTTGTGGTATTGCCAGAACATCCGAGTGATATGTAAATATTCACAATGAAGATGGAAATCCTTCTAGAGCCAAAATCAAACAAGCTCTTGGTGGGTGACATGTGAAATCTTGCAAAAGATCAAGCTTGTGACAACTGGATGGAAACGATGGGGCGATTCAATCTTGAATCAACCTTGGTCTAGGAAATGAATTGACGAATACTTTTGGAAAAACCGTTCGATGTGCAAATCTTCTTTTCTCTAGCACATCGAATGTGTATTCATTTTCAAACACAAAAAGTATCTCTGATTGAAAAATACTTTTGGAAAAGTCGTTCGATGTGTAAAATTCTTCTTTTCTCTAGCACATTGAATGTGTACTTATTTTATAATACAAAAAGTATTTTGATTGAAAATTGATCTTTCTCATAAAACCTTCGTCGTATTGCAAAACTCTTTCTTCAAGCAATACACGATTGTTTTTTAAATCAAATTTTCATCAATCAGTGAATCTCAATTCGCTGGTTCACTCACTCCGTGTTGTCTTCTTTGAGACGTTCCGGTTTGAGAACAACTAGAGCTGCTGCGAAACCCTGTCAAGGAGATTCTTCAGAATTCTACCTGATCACAGGAAGTACTTGTACTGATCAACGGGGAACCGTGGGCCGTGTACTTTAATTCAACGAAAGTGATCAAAGATGTTGGGAATTATGCGAAGTAGGATTTCTAATCAATCTTAGCCAAGGATTCTGAAGTAGAAGCAGAATCTGCTGAAGAAGAGATTCTCGAAGATTAAAAGCGTTGCCGTGTTACTCTTGAAGGGTGGAAGCGACTAGGATCGGCATGAGCTTTATTATTTAAATGTTAACCCATCATTATTCTTGAAGCTGCCGAGGTTAGCATGGGTATTTTTGTAACTTGCTCAATATTGTTTAGTGTATTAGTCATTAAATGTATTATTGAATGTTTAGTCGATTGAGTAGTTATAGTTTAGGGTTCCTTGTCTATAAAAGGAACTTAATAGTTTGTAATAGACAACGAATTGAAACATAGAGTTTGATTAATAAAAGATCCATAGAGGATCTAAGTGTTCTTAGTTATAACACCTTGTATTTACTTTCCGCTATAGAATACGAGTTGTAGAGATTTTCTATTAGTTTGCTTATGATTACATAGGCAACACTAACGATCCACGAGTGCTCAAGATCTGTCAAGGTCTGTTTGTGTTCAACAAGTGGTATCAGAGCCTCGGGAAAGTCTCTTCGATACTGAGAACCATATTTTACCTCACCCCCATACAACCAAAAACACTTTCACCATGCACGGAAATGATGATGAATCAGAAGTCACCAACAACAACATCAAAAACACCACCTCTATGCAACAACTTAGTCTTTCCAACAGTAATGGTAAGTTTCCTTATCTGAAAAAGGAAGAGTATGATCTGTGGACAATGAAAATGCAGAACTGGATCTCCAATATTGATTGGAATCTTTGGGAAATTGTAAAGAAAGGAAATAGTCTGAAGAAGACTATCCTAGATCTTGATGGTAAGTTTACCATTGCTCCTCCCAAAATTGCTGAAGAAATTCTAGCTGTACAAAGAGAGCACAAAGTGAGAACCATCCTTCTTCAAGCTATTCCTGAAGATCACTTGGGTGATTTTCACCACATGGATGATGAAAAGGACATATGGATGGCTCTTAAAGCAAGGTTCGGTGGCAATGAAGAGTCCAGAAGAATGAGGAAGTCCATCTTTGAGACAACACTTCCAAGAGTTTAATATCTCCGAAGAAGAAGGTATCCACAAGGGATACGACAGGTTTCACAAGATTTTGAGTCAGCTAAACCAGTTGAATGCAAAACCTGACAATGACGATTGCAACTCAAAGTTCCTTCGATCTTTGCCACCATCATGGTTACATGTCAGTATAGCTCTTAAGGCTAAAGGTGGGTTGGACATGCTCACTTTTGATGAGCTATACAACAAGCTCAAATATCTTGAACACGATGTTAGATCTCCCTACCGTGCATCCTCTTACGGTCATACTGACCTTTGTTGGGACATCTCTCTCCAATATGATGATGCATGCTCCAAGTCCATCTTACTTACCATCATCATCTTACAATCGTCCCACTCCTTCCTACCCTCAAGCTAAAACTGGTAGTGTATTGGAGGATGTGCTTCATTCATTTGTTGCTGATTATGATACTCAGTGACATCTTGTTTATGAAGACTTTGATCAGGTGGACCAACTTGAGATGGAGGAGATGAAGCTGAAATGGCGGTGGCCATGCTTTGATGAGATATCAAGAGGTTTGAGGAGAAGTCGGGAAGAAAGTTTGGCTTTAAGGGAAAGGATCCATTCGTTTTGGCAGAGCAAGGTCAAGTATTTCTCTTGTCACCAGATGGGTCATTTCTCAAGGGAATGCAAAGATAGGAAGAGTGGAGAGGGAGCTAACTACAACTCCTATCGTGAGAATCGAAGAAAGCTAGAACTTCAGCAGCTCTTGTCACCTTGGATGAGCGGTCAACTGGGCACATGAACACAATGTGAATGAGGAAGCGCCAATCTGAGAGAAGCTTAGATTGCGGCGGTGCACTTGAAGATAGGCATGATCAGTTTGCCTTGATGGGACTCTCTCAGGTACACAACTCTATATTTGGTTGTAGTGAAAGATACAATGAACTCAAAGAAGCTTATGATACTATGAAACCTAAATATAATGAATGCTTTGTTGATAATGAAGCTTATAAACTTTCGTTAAAAACATTAGAAAGACAAAAGGTATGGTTTCAAAAGAATCGGATAGCTTATGAAGAAAAGATTAAGGTGCTTCAATTTGATCTAGATATTGCAAACATTAACTTTAAACGCTTGAAAAGGAAAAAGGCGATGCTATTGCGAGAATATAGAGCTTAAAGAGAAACTTGCTGAGGAAATAGCTAGACATAAACAATGGTTGATATCAGGTGACGATCTAGCTAGAGAACTCTATAGTAGTCGGTCGGTGAACTCTGGAATAGGGTTAGGTTTTCAAAAGTATGTAGGTTTGGAAGCTAGGAATGATGGGCGTAAATCTACACCTGCAGGCTTAGAATATTTTAAAAAGGAAGGTGATTTACATCTTTGTCCCTGGACCTATTAGAGGTGAATTCATGCCCACTGACCTGTCTATTAATGTTGAATTTGATGGATCACACCATTTGTATGGAAAAAGTCAAAAGACTTGCGGAACATCGATGCTTCATCTTATGACTTTGTCTCTTTCTCTGACAGTGACAATTCATCGGATCAAGGGTCTACTTCTAGCTGTGATTCAAGTGATAAGTCAGACCTTCCCAAGCCCTCACCGAGCCTACACCCAGCTCGCACCCAAGTCTATCTACAAGCCTTCTAGGGTAGCTGGCGAGGAATCTACTTCCAAGTCTGTTTCCCCGAAGACTTGTCCTTTAAATCTTTGCATAATATGTCTATTAAAAACAATTCCTTCAATGTTTCTGGTTTAAGTACTTCTACATGTAATAGAACATCTGCTTTGTTGAATAAATCTTCCAAAAGGAAGACATGTTTTGTGTGTGGAAGTAAATTTCATCTTATTAAGGATTGTGATTTTTATGAGCAAAGATTGGGTGTTTGTGCTAATCAGCAGAAACCAAGACCAGTATGGACCAATGTTAACAATATCCCACCTTATGTCCCACAAGCTATCTGACTCTCCTTGGAGATCACTAATATACCTTATGTGCCACCTACTAGCCCATACTTTAAAGATGGTTATTGGCACGCATATGTTGACTCTATGAATAATGGGAAAGGATGTTGGGAATGCTGTTGTCAAGTCCTTAGCGAGGTTGTTCTTGGAATAATAAGGGACCTAACTTTCAGTGGAAACCCAAGAACAATGGTGGATCTTACTCTTTTGCTAGACCTAAATCTTATGATCCACAAGGCAGGTTCAAGTCAGCAATGACTTGAGCCTCCTTCGTTAACTAACATTCTTTTGTATATATTGTTTGTTCTATAGGATCATCCTCTTAAGCATAAAGATATCGGTATTATTGATAGTGGTTGTTCAAAAGCATGTCCGGGAATAGAGATATGATGCATAATTTTGTTCCTATTGAAGAAGGAGGCAATGTGACTTTTGGTGGAAGTGATGGTAGAATTACAGGGAAAGGCACCATCAAGACACCCCTACTGAACTTTGAGAATTTGTACTATGTTAGGGAACTTCAGAACTTCAACTTGTTCTCAGTCTCACAAATTTGTGACACCAAGAACAAGGTACTCTTCTCTGAAGATGAATGTCTTGTACTTTCTAAAGAGTTCAAGCTTCCAGAATATACTTCAATTCTGCGGAGAGTTCCTCGAACTCACAATCTATACACATTCAACCTCAATGAAGTTCATCCTGAAGGTGACCTCACTTGTTTGGTGGCTAAAGCATCCTTGGATGAGTCTACCAAATGGCATAGCAGAATGACTCATGTGAATTTCAAAACCATAAACAAACTCTCAAAAATGGGTCTTGTTGAAGGTCTACCCTCCAAAGTTTTCTCCAATGATCATAATTGTGTTGCATGCAACAAAGGGAAGCAACATAGAGCCTCCTACAAAGTCATCCTTCTTTGTGAGCATTATTTCTTAGCCTCTTCAACTGTTACATATGGATCTATTTGGTCCAACTCAAGTCAGAAGCATTGATCACAAGTATTTTTGTTTGGTTATCACTGATGGATATAGCAGATTTTGTTGGGTGTTCTTTCTAAGGACTAAAGATGAAACATCTCCTGTCTTTGAAAGACTTCATCACCCTCGTTGAAAATCAGTTGAACAAGAAGGTTAAGGAATTGATTGTGATAATGGGACAGAGTTCAAAAACGCTATTCTTATAGAACTCTGTAGGTATAAAGGGATAAAGAGGGACTATAGCAACCCAAGAACCCCACAACAAAATGGGGTAGCTGAAAGAAAAAATAGGACCTTGGTAGAGGCTGCAAGATCAATGCTTACAGACTCTAAATTGCCCACTATGTTCGATTTGAAGGCTTTGCTATGTGCTAAACAAAGTCTCCATTACTAGACCTCACCTCAAAACACCATATGAACTTCTCTTTGGGAAGGTTCTATCCATTCATTACCTTAAACCTTTTGGTTGTCAAGTGACCATTCTAAACACCAGTTATTCAGCTCATAGCAAGGCGTAGAGAGTATGCAATCTTTCTGCCAAGAAGATAGAGGAGACTTTGAACCTGAGATACATGGAAGATAAACCCAATGTTCAAGGACAGGGTTATGTGTGGTCTTTTGACCTTGACTTCTTAACTGATTATTTGGGTTATACTAGACATATGGCTAACCAAAGTGCAGGTTCTCAAGAGTCTCCCACTAACAATACAGTACCTTGGATGTCGACTGAAGTGAATTTGAAGATGATGAACAGCCCATACTTGTGCCTTCTTTCTCCCCTAACAATGTTGCAGGTAACACTTCTAGAGATACTTCTGGCGAAAGTGAAGATGAATCACACTATCTTTGAGGACCTTGCTAGACTTCGAGACTCAAGAGTTTGCAGCTAAGCTTGAAGCCGAAGGTGAATGGGGAGCTTGCAAATGAGGTCGTGGAAACCACATTTCTGCGACACTAATGCATATCTCCCATCGTCATCAAATCTGGCTGAAAGCTCATTTTTCTACTCCTATTCTTACTAGAGTGTCCCGAATTTGGTTAATCAGTATACTCGCTTTCCAAGACCTTCGGATCTTGGAAATCATCAACCCAATCGGCATTTTCACCTCACCTTCATATGACACAACTTTTGTACCAACTGTGTCTAATCTTGAACCTACCATTGATGTCAACCCCACTGCTACTAAAAGAATCAACATAACTCACCCTCAATCCAATATTATTGGTGACATTCTAGCTCCTGTTAGAACTCGAAGGGCTATCTCTAGTCCTAAATTTGGACAGGTTGCTTTTCTTTCTTATGTCTCAAATTAGCAAAGAGACAATCACACAGACTTCAAGCATTGTCTGTTTGTGTGTTTTCTTTCTCAAGTAGAACCAACCAGTGTCACTCAAGCTCTTAAAGACTCAATCTGGATTGAGGCAATGCAAGAAGAAATGCAACAGTTTCAAAACCAGCAAGTTTGGATCTTGGTACCCTTACCAGATGGCAAATGTGCTATTGGAACCAAATGGATTCTGAAGAACAAAAGAGATGCAAGGGGTGTGGTTATTAAAAACAAAGCAAGATTAGTAGCTCAAGGTTACAGGCAAGAGGAAGGGATTGATTATGATGAAGTGTTTGCACCTGTTGCTAGAGTTGAGGCCATTTGAATTTTCTTGGCCTATGCGTCTTACATGGGGTTCATGGTGTATCAGATGGATGTTAAAGGTGCTTTTCTGTATGGTGAGATAGAAGAGGAAGTTTATGTCACTCAACCCATAGGATTTGAAGACCCAGATCATCCTAATCATGTTTACAAGGTCGTTAAAGCTCTCTATGGACTTCCTCAGGCACCAAGGGCATGGTATTCTAGGATTTCATCATTTCTGAAGCATGGCTACTGAAGAGGTGCCATTGATAAGACTCTTTTTCGAAGAAGAACTTCGACATACATCATTCTTGTGCAAGTGTATGTGGATGACATCATCTTTGGATCCACTAAAGAAGCTTGGTGCAGGGAATTTGAGGAGCTGATGAAGGGAGAATTTCAGATGAGTGCTATGGGGAGCTTACTTTCTTTTGGGTCTCCAAGTTCAGCGAGAAACAAGATGGGAAATTTATCGGTCAAGATAAATATGTGAGGGAAATGTTGAAAAATTTGGTATGGAAGGTGTCGAATCGCCACAACACCTTATGAAGCTCCAAAAATGAAAACCAACAATGAACCAGATCTTCCTGTGAATGTTCATTTCTGAGATCTATGATTGGTTCATTAATGTATCTAACGACTTGAGGCCCGATATTACTTTTCTTTGTGAGTGTTTGCTCTCGACATCAAGTCATTCCACTTACTTCCCATCTCAATGCAGTCAAGAAGATCTTTAAGTACCTCAAAGGACAACCTCATTTAGGCCTTTGGTACCCAAAAGAGTCTCCTTTTAAGTTGGAAGCATATAGTGATAGTGATTATCTTTGGTGCAAATCTGGATAGGAGATCCACAACTAGAGGTTGTTAATTCCTTGGAAAGAGATTGATTTCTTGGCAGTGCAAGAAACAAACCATTATGGCTACCTCAACTCTTGAAGCGAATATGTTGCTGCTGCAAATTCTTTATTAGACGGTCCTTTGGATTCAAAATCAATTCTTTGGATTATGGGTATAACTTCATGAACACCACTCTGTTTATTGATAATCAAAGTACCATATGCATTGTCCAAAATCCTGTCTTCCACAGTAGAACCAAACATATTGAAATCAGGCACCACTTTATAAGAGATGCATATGAAAAACATTTGATAAATGTGGCTAAAATTCATACTGATGATAATGTGGCAGATCTGTTAACAAAAGCTTTTGATGGACCAAGGTTTCAACACCTTGTGGTCAATATTGGAATGCTTAACCCTTAACTGCTAGTTTAAGGGGAGGTATAGGCCTCAGGGGAGGCATATGCCTCAGGGGAGGATTTTGTTTTGTTTTGTTTGATATTGTTCTTAGTTAAAAAAAAAAAACTAACTTTCTTTTGCTTGGGTTTGTTGTTCATATTTGATGGTTTTTAACTCACCAGATATACCTTGTGTATATCGAAGAGTTGGCTAGTCCAAAGGGTACACCTTTGGTAAAGACACATCAAATCTGTTGATAGCTGTAATGATTTGCTCAAAATCATAGGGTATGCAACCACCCATGCTTTATTGCTGAGTGTTGTATGGTCATCAATTCACCATGGTATATTCCTTTTGGAATCCGGAAATTGGCTAGCCCACAAGTATATGGCTTGTGGTTAAGGCAACTGAATCCATATTTGGTTATCAATTCACCAATTCTAAGAATTGACTAGTCTGAGCAAACGGCTACGGTAAAGACACATCAAATCCGTTTATATGGTTTCTGGTTTGCCAATAAATCAGATGGTTATCGGTGTACCATAGTTTTCGAACTTAAACATTTGGCTACTCCAGTAGTGATGGCTATTGGTAAAGAGACATCAAATCCATTATTTTCAATGATTCACCTCTCACGGGAGTTAACACACCTGGATGTGATGAGAATAGTATGCAACTAATGAGTTTTGATGTACAGTGTGTCTTTTGTTCTTTGTAAGATCTGGCGTTTCACTGTTTGGTCATCATAGAGATGAGATTATTCTTGGTTCTTTGCTACTGATGTTTGAGAACAATCCTCTAGTACTGTAGTCTCTAAGATCTTTCAAGGTTAGGAAACTGGAACTTAACCAAGTCAAATTCTAGTTTAGGGGAGGATTGTTGGGAATTATGCGAAGTAGGATTTCTGCTGTCAATACTGCCGAAGGATTCTGCTGAAGTAGAAGCGAATCTTTGAAGAAGAGATTCTCATGAAGATTAAAAGCGTTGCTGTGTTACTGCTGAAGGGTGGAAGCTGACTAGGATCAGCATGCGCTTTATTATTTAAATGCTAACCCATCATTATTCTTGAACTGCCCGAGGTTAGCATGGGTATTTTTGTACTGCTCAATATTGTTTAGTGTATTAGTCATTAAATGTATTATTGAATGTTTAGTCGATTGAGTAGTAATAGTTTAGGGTTCCTTGCCTATAAAAGGAACTTAATAGTTTGTAATAGACAACGAATTTGAAACATAGAGTTTCAGTTAATAAAAGATCCATAGAGGATCTAAGTGTTCTTAGTTATAACAACTTGTATTTACTTTCCGCTATAGAATACGAGTTGTAGAGATTTTCTATTAGTTTGCTTATGATTACATAGGCAACACTAACGATCCACGAGTGCTCAAGATCTGTCAAGGTCTGTTTGTGTTCAACAAAAGACACTTTCGTATGTTTTATTACTAACTGTTGTTTGCATGTACATTTGGACGGTTGCAGCTGATCAGAATTGAGAAGTCAATCCTAAGCCGCATGCTCACAGCATCCATACTTTATTGAAGAAATCATGACTTGTGCATATCTACAAAACCTGGATCTGATATTTTTATACTATGTTTCGCTTTCTGCTGCAAATATCAAGAACCAGTAAAGCTTCCGCTACTCTGATGAAAAGATGTCATGATCCAGAAAGTATGAGCATGTCGGTCCGAAAGTCACAACATCACATGATGGCAACACAACTATGGATGATCCGGAGAGATTTACTGTGGCTGATGATCTCAAAGAAAGCTCAAAGATCATCAAAGACGTGGATCAGTTCAAAGACCTCCACTGAAAATACAAAGCATTCGGACTTTGAAGTTGCACTACTTAAGCACAAAGATTCCGGAAGTGAAGAATTGAAGTCTACGAGCTCTAGAACAAAGTCAAGAATAGAATGCTAGGATTCAAAATGTAAATCATGGGGTGACCTCCCTTAGGGGGAGTATGTTAGGAATTAGAAATTCCATAGTGAAGAGTCGGTCACCCCAAATATAATCTAGCATAAGTTAGCTCGTAGACATATCGTTATTTACTTGTTTATTAGTTCGTTATTAGCATAGTTTAGTTTAGAGCAACACCGTGGAGGAAGGACGGGTCTTTACCCACTGTATGCCTGATCCACAGTCTGATGGAGGACGTGTAGTATGTAACTATAAACACCCTCTACCTCCCAAGGTAGAGGGTTGGACCTTTCATTCTAATCTAACCTTTTCTCTTTTGTTTACTTTCTCTCTCTAGAAAGGCTCCCATTCTACTTTTTCTCTCTAAAACCTCATTCTATACGCCCTAAACTTGTGATTGTGTATGTGTTTATGAAATCCAATATGTTACAACGGTTCCTTTTTCAAGGGATCCGTGGGATCCGTGACTACAGTAGCTTGTTTTTCAATTGCTTTAATGAATTGTGTTTCTTTAATCTTGCTAGTTGATGCAGTAAGTTCCTGAACACCTAAACCCTTTTGATTATTTCATGTTTTAACACTATCAAGTATTATATCAAGTGTATTAGTACCCATTCTAGCAATCTTGGAATCAAGATTGTCAACTAACATTTGAAGTTGAACACAAAGCTCACATTCACTATCTACTTTCTTCCCTTTTTCTAAAAGTTTTAATTTATCTTTTAGCTCAATGACTTCCTTTTATAAACATTCATTTTGTTTTTCAAAATCTTATTTTTGTTAATTACTTTTAGACTAATCTTGCAAACGTTATCATATTCACGGTGTAATGATTCATCATCTAATGACGAGCTACTATAATAAAGATATTCGGGACATACCTCGTTTGAGTCATTTGCCATGAGACAAATTTATTCGTTCTCCTCCTCACTCATTCCCCATGAACCACTTACGAACGCCTTTTATTCGTCACATTTGGGACACTTACTAATGAAGTGATTAGGGTCCCCACATTTAAAACATGTGCGTTCGTCCTTTGCGTTCTTGTCGTCTTTGCCTTTCCGGAACCCTTTCTTGTCGTCATATGGTTGCTTGACATATCTTCCTTTTCTTCTAAAGAACTTCTTGAAATCCCGTACCTCCATGGCATATTCTTCATCATCACTTTCCGAAGACGAGGTTTCTTCATCGCTTGAGACCTTCTTGGCTTTTAAGGCAAGAGATTTGTGCTTCTCTTTCTTTTCTTTTGAGGCTTCGGAGTCTTTAGCGAGGAAGAGCTCATATACCTTCTTGGCTTTTAAGGCGAGAGATTAGTGCTTCTCTTTCTTTTCTTTTGAGGCTTCGGAGTCTTTAGCGAGGAAGAGCTCATATACCTTTAGATTGCCTATGAGTTCGTCGAGAGTGAGGATTGACAAGTCTTTGGATTCTTCGATGGCCGTCACCTTTGATCTCCACTTAGATGGAAGTGCCCTTATATATCTCCTGATATGATTACGACTAAAAAAAGACTCGCCAAGTGCTTGTAATGAAGTAATAATGGTATTAAAGTTAGCAAAAGAAATATCTATACTATCCTCATCCGACATTGAAAATTGTTCATATTGTTGAGAAAATAAATCTATTTTGTTGTTTTTAACTTGTTGATTTCCTTGGTGAGTTACAACTAAAGAATTCCAAATTTCTTTAGAGGTTTTAAGCATATAAATTCTTTCAAATTCCTTTTTGGGTAAAGCATTATATAAAACCATGTTTGCTTCACTATTTTTTGAAAGCTTTTTCTTTTGATCGTCGGAGAGGTGATCATGGGGGATGTTTATTTCGTTGTTGGTTTTATCTTCTTTTGTAGTGGCTTGAAAGTCACCTTCAATAATTATGTACTAAAGATCAATATCTTTTGACTTCACATAAGTTTCAAATCTATTTTTCCAATAAATAAAACCATTTGTTTCAAGTAGTTGAGGTCATTGCATAGATTGCCCTTCTTTATAATTTTCAAAACTCATTGTGATCAAAAAGTTTTTAAAATAAAATTTACTTAAAAACTTTTGTAAACCTTGCTCTTGATGCCAATTGCGGAAAACTAGAAGGAAGGTTGAATAGTTTTTTCCGATTTTAAGTTAAGTTTCAAAAACTTTAGATTCAATCTTATGTGAATTCGTATGGATGGAGAGAAAGTATAAAGCAATAAGTAAAGTAAATAATGAAAGCAAGTAAAGTAAATGATAGAGAGTAGCGGCACAAGTGATTTATATTGGTTCAGCTACAAGGACACCTTCCTTGCCCTACTCCACTCCCCGAGTTCCCCACTCAAGAGTTCAAGCACTATGTCAACAAGCTCCTTCAACACGGCAGAGAAGCCTCACAACATCACTTACACTTTATCCAATACAAAGCTAAATACTGAGTCCTTGACACGGCGGACCAAACCAACACAACTATTACACAACAACTATGTGAAATATGAAATACAAGATCTTGCTACATAAATCTTGTGGAGGAACAAATCAATCAAGGACCCTTTGCTTGGATGATTTGTTGTATCTCGTGATCTCACCTTTGTGAAGGACCTATAAGAGAATCACAACAAAAGAAAGAAGAACTACTAGATAGATCAAGAGATCTGAGATTAGAAGAGAGAGATAATATATGAGAAAGTTTGTAAGAGGAGGGGTGAGTAACAATGAAGAAATGGCTCACTATTTATAGGCAAAAATCTCTACTGTAGCCCGATTTTGGCGGATCCCTCACTTGGGGGATCCGTCCAGTGCAATCCAAGGGATCCGGCGAACTGGGTTGAACCAATCTGGATTTTGGGTTGCAAACCGGGTCATGGTTCATGGGTATGAGCCTTGGGTACCAAACAAGATACAATGTATCTAGACATTGGCTCATGGGTCTTGGGTCATGGGTTATGAATTAGCTCCATGGGTATTGGTCATGGGTCTTGGATATTACCCATCCTATTAAACTATTACAACAAATGAATTATTACAACATTTTATGTAAATGACCAAATGTATATACTTTACAAAAATAACATGTATTCTTATAATTTTACTTATGATAACTTTATATTTGTTATCTACAAAACACAAAGAGATCGCTAATTATGAATAAAATTTTTTACGGTTTATTTGTATTAACAACTTTTGTGATGCTTGCAAAATTGGGAAACAAGTTCATAGTAGCCATAAGGCTAAAAACATGGTGTCTACTACTCGGTGTATAGAACTTTTGCATATGGATTTGTTTGGTCCATCCGATATACAAAGTTACGGAGGCAACTTCTACACTTTAGTTATAGTAGATGACTATTCAAGATACACTTGGACAAAGTTTTTGAAAACCAAAATGAAGCTTTTGATCAATTTGAAATACTTAGTAAGAAAATTCAAAACCAACTAGGTAGTAACATTGTGTCTATCCGTACAGATCGTGGTCGGTGAATTCGATAATGAAACACAACTTGGAACCTTTTGTGATACTAATGGTATAACACACAACTTTTTGGCTCCTCGAACACTCCAATCTAATGGTGTAGTAGAACATAAAAATAGACTCTTCAAGAAATAAGTAGAACAATGCTTAATGAACAAAACATACCTCAAAAGTTTTGGTGTAACGTCGTTGACACATCTACTTACATTTTAAATAGAGTCTTAATATGTCCATTCTTGAACAAAACACCTTATGAACTTTATACAAGCAAGAAGCCTACTTTAGGATACTTTAGAGTATTTGAATGTAAATGTTCTATTTTAAATACCAAAGATTATCTCACCAAATTCTACCCAAAGTCTTATGAAGGTGTGTTTCTTAGTTATTCACAAACTAGCAAAGCATATATATATTTTTTAAAAGAAACAATGAGAGTTAAGGAATCGTTAAACGTAACATTTGACGAGAGTCCACCTCCCTCTAAGACATCAAACTTGGTAGATGATGACTTAGTTGAAAGTCAACTTGTTGAAAATCAAGAAAATAACGATAACAACAAGGAAGATGAACCATTAAATAAAGAAATTGTCAATATCCAAGAATCCAAAAGTCATCCTTTAAAAAAATTCATAGGACAATTAAATCAAAGAACCTTAAGATCACAAGCTCAAAATCAAAGTAACTACTTTTGTTTTGTATCATCTATTGAACCAAAAAATATAATGAAGCTATTAAAGATGAATCTTGGGTCATTGCTATGCAAGAAGAATTAAACCAATATATTAGAAATGATGTTTGGACACTAGTGCCCTAACCTAAAAATCATACTATAATTGGAAAAAAATGAGTTTTTCGAAATAAGACGGACGAAAATGGTATAGTGTCTAGAAACAAAGCTAGACTAGTAGCACAAGGTTACAATCAACAAGAAGGCATTGACTACGATGAAACTTTTGCTCCCGTTGCTAGGCTCGCGTCAATTAGAATTTTACTTGCATATGCATGTGCACATGATTTCAAACCTTTTCAAATGGATGTTAAAAGTGCATTTTTGAATCGTTTTATTAATGAAGAAGTCTATGTCACACAACCTCCTGGTTTCACCGATTTTGAAAAACTAAATCACGTTTACAAACTTAAAAAGGCATTATACGGACTTAATCAAGCACCAAAAGCATGGTATGATCGACTTAAAACCTTTTTAGTTGAACATAAGTACACTATGGGTTTAGTAGATAATACTCTCTTTACCAAGAAAAAAGATTCGCATATTATCATCGTCTAAATATATGTAAATGATATCATATTCAGATCAACTTGTCAAGAGCTATGTGATGATTTCTCAAAAATCATGCACGACGATTTTGAGATGAGTATGATGGGAGAACTAAGCTTCTTTTTAGGACTTCAAATTAAACAATTAGAAGATTGTATATTCTTTAACCAATCTAAATACATAAATGATATGCTTAATAAATTTGGTCTTGAAGACTCTAAATCTATCAAAACACCCATGTCCTCGGAAACTAAGCTCACCAAGGATGAAGAAGGAGAATCCGTAGATAACACTAAATATAGAGGAATCATTGGTAGTCTACTCTATCTCACGGCTAGTAGACCCGACATTATGTTTAGTGTTTGTTTATGTGCTCGCTTTCAAGAAGATCCTAAAACATCACATCTTGAAGCCGTGAAACGAATTTTTAGATACATTAAAGGCACTACATAGTTAGGATTATGGTATCCCAAAGGAATGGGTGTAGAAACCATAGTGTATGCTGACTCGGACCATGCCGGTAACTATGTCGATAGAAAAATAACAAGTGGTATTTTTACTTTTATTGGACAATGTCTCACCTCATGGTTCTCTAAGAAACAAATATCACTCGCTATTTCAACAACCGAAGCCGAATACGAATCAACCGGAAAAGCATGTCAACAAGCTCTTTGGATGAAACAAGCTCTCGTGGACTACAAAATTCTACTCAACGAAATCTCTATCCTTTGTGACAACAAAGGAGCTATTGATCTCAACAAAAATCCAGTCCAACATGCTCGAACTAAACATATTGAAATTCGTCATCACTTCCTTCATTGTTAGGATCACATATTTTATGTTGTTTAGATGATTCGGGTGGTCTAGGATTATGATTAAACAAGAGAGCCATTTTAGAGAGATGAAGAGAGGAGAGGGTGATTCTAGAGAGGTTAGATTAATGAGAAGCACCACCCCTTCCAATGATGGAAGGGGTATTTATAGTTACAACTTACACGTCCTCCTGACGGACTGTGGATCAGGCATACAGTGGGTAAAGACCCGTCCTTCCTCCACGGTGTTACTCTAAACTAAACTAAGCTAATAAATACGTAAATAATGATATGTCTACGAGCTAACTTATGCTAGATTATATATGGGGTGACCGACACTTCACTATAGAATTTCCAATTCCTAACAATCTCCCCCTAAGGGAGGTCACCCCATGTTTTACATTTTGAATCCTAGCATTCTATTTTATCTTCAGTCTTGAGCTCGTAGACTTCAATTCTTTAATTCCGCAATCTTTGTGCTTGATCAGTGATTCTTCAAAGTCCGACTGCTTTGTACTTTAAGTGAAGGTCTTTGAACTGATCCACGTCTTGATGATCTTCAAGATTTCTTTGAGATCATCAGCCACAGTAAATCTCTGGATCACCCTTTGTATTGTTTCCTTCATGTGATGTTGTGACCTTCGGACCGACATGCTCACACTTTATGGATCATGATATCTTTTCATTAGAGTAGCGGAAGCATCTTCGTATATCTTTGATTGTCATGATTTTCTTCAATTAAGTGTGAATGTTGTGCGCATTCGGCTGTGAATTGACTTCTCAATATTGATCAGCTGCAACCGTCCAATGTTCCTGCAAATAAAAGTTAGTACTAAAACACACGAAAGTGTCTTTGTTCACTTTCGTTGAATATAGTTGCAAGAACTACGGTTCCCCGTTGATCAGTATAAATACTGCCTGTGATCAGGTAGAATTTCGAAGAATCTCCTTGACAGGGTTTGGCAGCTTGATCTAGCCGTTCTCAAACCGGAGCGTCCCAAAGTGGACAACACGGAGTGAGTGAACCAGCGAATTGAGATTCACTGATTGATGAAAAATTGATTTGAAAACAATAGCGTATTGCTTAGAAGAAAGAGTTTTGCAATACGACGAAGGTTTTATGAGAAAGATCAATTTTCAATCAGAAATACTTTTTGTATTTGAAAAGAGTACACATTCGATGTGCTAGAGAAAAGAAGAGATTCGCACATCGAACGGTTTTTCCAAAAGTATTTTTTCAATTAGAGATACTTTTTGAATTTGAAAATGAATACACATTCGATGTGCTAGAGAAAAGAAGATTTGCACATCGAACGTTTTTTCCAAAAGTGTTCTTCAATTCATTTCCTGGACCAAGTTTGATTCAAGAATGAATCGCCCCATTGTTTCTATCCAGTTGTCACAAGCTTGATCTTTAGAAAAGATCTCACATGTCACCCACCAAGAGCTTGTTTGATGTTGGCTCTAGAAGGATTTCCATCTTCATCATGAATACTTTTACATATCACTCGGATGTTCTGGCAATACCACAAGGATAATGCGTAGAACTCTCAATATATATACTTACTTTCCACATTGTGTGAAACAGCAAGTCTTCATTATTTTTGTGTCCTAATGAGATTTTTTGGATGATCTCTTGGCTCTAGACTCAATTGTGCACATTTGGTTCCTATGCCGGAGACTAGGGAGAGGGTCTCCTTCTTCAATATCAACAATCTCTAAGAGAAAGTCGATAGATTATGTAGGTTCCCCGTGAGAATGAAACAAGCCCTTTTAAGAGGAACTTAAGTAGCTTGGGAAGTTAGGTGCAGTGTGTCACTGGGTCCATGACGTCTTGTCTTCAATACTGGCGTTACCTTAGTAACAACCAGTAGCATATGAATTGAACCCGGTTTCTGCCCTAAGGTTGAATTAATGGAGGGCTATTTCTTTTCACCCTTTTCACATTCAATTCTTTTTCATTCTTCAACCCCTTCAGTGCTTACCGAGACTTCATAACTAGAACCTTGTTGGGTTTATTACAGTACTAGCCCTGTCTCAGTCGGCACTCTTCCCATATTCTCATTTTTATCCTTTTTTCATCATACCTAAGGACTCTACACTATCTAGTGGATTGTCCCTGGGTAGATCCCTCCTGCTCTGGCGGGATCGTGGGAACGAATAAATCTAACCATCCTTATAACACCATGCATAAAGTAAATTGGTCGGTCTTTTTGTATTGTTCTTTCCTTCTTGAAACCAATTGAAAAATCATGTGGAAAATCAATCAAGGTACTAGTGATATAGTATCAAAGCATTTTGTACCTTAATTGTTTTTGATCATTTAGAAATGCTCCCCGTCAACATGTGCATATGATTTTGAAATTATTTAGCACATGGAGGCAAGAGTTTTTTGAAACAATTTCTTGATCACAATTTCCTAAGAAAAAAGCCATTTGGATTTCTTTGGTAAATTCTCCCCCTCAATATGTGCATAGGATATTTGAAATCATTTTTTCACATAGAGGAAAGAGTTCTTTTGAAGTACATCCACGATCATAAAAGCCATTAAGAAACCATTAGAAAATCAATCAAGGTACTTTATGTTAAAACATAGAAATCTTTGTACCTTGAAAGTTTATTTTCTTTTGAAATGCTCCCCCTCAATATGTGCTTCGAGATTCGAAAGCGTTTAGCACATATAGGAGAGCAGCATGCACATTTGAATCAAAACGATCACCTTTTATCAAATTTCATTATTAAATCACAAATTCTCCCCCGATCAAAAATATCAAACCCTTTGAGATTTTGGATCCCAAGTGATTTAATAAGGTTTAGAAAACTTGAGAGAAATGTGGCCTTGATTAAATACTCATCTTGTTTTTAGATAAATGCTCCTCCTCAATCATGTGCATCATATATTGAAATCGTTTGGCACATGGAGGCAGGAGTGCCTTTAAAGGACTAATACAGATTTGAGATTTAAATCACGATCTCTCCCCCGATCAAAAATATCAAACCATTTGAGATTTGTGATCCCAATTGATTTAAATCTTTTAGAAAAATTTAGGGAAAGACGTGGCTTGATTTAATTTTGAAAAATGACTGATATGGACCAATTTCGACATTAAAGATTGTTAGTGTCAGGTATGATAGTTTTTAAGAGATCTTTAAGTAAAATAAAACAATTTCACAATCAAACAAGAACAGAAAAAATTTCATTTTGAAAGATCTTTGAGTTTTAAAGAAAACCATACCATGACATAACATTAAATCTTTAGATCACCACTTATTTAGCACAAATGGACTTTATAGATGAAATATCGTTTGGAAATATTTTATTTTAAATCACTCTCCCCCTCAATCGATGACCGTAGTCGTTAATTGAGTGACTTAAGTTTTGATAAAATGAAGTCCGGTGATTTCCAAAATTTAGTCCAATTTATTTTCAAAACAATATTTTTCCATTTTCAAAAATATCAATTTCAAAATTGTTTTAAGAAAAATGGTATCATCCACTACTATTTACTGCACAAAGATACGTGGTGGTTAAGCTGCTTTTGTTGTTGTTGTTGTAGGGCATGAAGAAAACCATCTGCTGATGCAGCAAGACCTCTGACGTTGCATATATCATGCCAACTCTTAATAGAGATCCAATTAAGCTCCGTTTCTTCTTTTGTCGACCCAAGAAATAGTTGCCCTTTCCTTTCGGCATCCAATCATCTTCATATGTGTTTTTGTTGGTTTTATATTTTTCTATTTTCTTTTTGTGGGTTTTATATTTTTATATTTTGGTTTTTGATAAATATTTACAAAGATAGAGTAGATGATATAGTTTAAGAAGAATGATGATACGAGTACCGAAATAAGGATATCAAACAGCCTCGTTGAAGAAGATAGAAGTCATCATCTCTTAAACATTCACCACCAAAGCTTTCGAGGCTCCCGAATTGAGAGAAATTGAACCATCTAAAAGTGAGACTTTGGCAGCTTCCCCCCAAACCGAAAATCCTTTTGTTGGGCAGATTCGAAGCTCTATTTCAAGCTTGCCTTAGACAGGTGCACAAAGAAGTACACCATTATCATCGATCTTGCTGCTCCTTTTAAGAATAATCATCGTGATTCTTCGTTCGAGGTTATATCATCCAATAGAACAGCAACGTATCATCCCACACATAAAACAGTCTTCTCATATTTCTTTTCCACTGAAGTCTGAAGCGATCCATACCAAAAAGTTGTCAAGAGACCAATTCCCCCAAGTAGATGAATTGATGTAGTCAATCTCTCAGAATAGAGCTCACGAACCCCGAATACACATATACCCAAAGATAGAGAACCTGATGGATCTAGACACACACCTTGTGTCAATGATATTTTGTGTAATATTAATAAGCACGCGGAATTTACTTAGTAATACTTAGAAGACAGATTGTATGATGTATTGTAAGTAAACACAGATTAAACACAAAACTTAAGCTCCAATATTATTAATGAATAATACGAGTGATCTTGCTTATCACTAGGGTTACACCTTGAAGCCTTTGTGAATAATACGTATGTATGTAATTCTATATTCTAAGACAATGACCTAGGACCTCCTTTTATACAACAAGGAGTCCTTTACAAGATAAGTATAAAGCTAACATAATGGAATATACACGAGATCTTTTCTATACTTATCTAGACACGTTTTCCTAACCATTATCTAATAGCAGTGGTAATACGTTTCCACTGCTAGTGCAATCCAAGCAGTGTCTTCCAAAGCTATCAGTGGTAACATATTATTCCCAACAATCCTCCCCAAAACTTATGATTTCTTTGCAAATCAATAAGTTTCTTCAATCTGCATCATCTTCAAGGATTTGGGGAATTCTAACCAAACACTTTACTTCTTCCTTAACTTCTGAATAGCTCTTGAACATTGATCTTGAAGCCTATGTAACAATGCTCTGACCTTCTCACTATCTTCATGAACTCTTATATTAGTACACAACATCACTGTGAGAGTTCCAGCTTTGAATGGATATTCATTCTCAGCAGACATGAATGCATCTACTCCATTTGCTATAGAAACATGATGAACTTCACATGAATCATAGTAGAACCATTTAGTACCAGGACATGAACATGAGAACTTCCAGAAATCATCATTATCATCAGGTTCATAGATCCTTCTAAGATTAACCCATAACTGCATCTCCTTCATATCTTTGAGATCTTGAGCATCAAACCTCTCTTGAACTAACTTCCATAATTTGTCAAGATCATCTCTGTCAAAAGCTTTGATGAGATCTTCAAATTGAATGAATGAGGAAGTTGCACCACCTAGCCTTGTGATCTTCCATGTTGGAGCAAAATTGCTAGCAGTGTAAACCTCCCAATCAATGGTAGGATGTCTAACTTGTAGTGGTTCTGGATAAAAATCTTCTTCTTCAATCACAATCATATCAGCCAGTTGTTCTTTAGTGAACTTCTCAGTTGGAACTTCTTGTTCTTCTGCAAACTTTGTCTTCTTAACAGTCTGAGAATCACTGTCTTTGGCCTTTCTCTTCAAACCAGGATACCTTCTTGCTTCTACTTCAGAGTCCATTGGAATGAAATCTCTATCTTGTCTTTGAACTCTGTAGTAGATGCTTTCAACTTTATCATCAGACATTCCTTTGAATTGATGTCTTTTCCAGCCACCAACATTGCAACAACAAGTCTTCATGTATGCAATAACTTGTGCCTTAGTTGGTTGCCTTGGTTTCTTTTGACCCTTTCTGACTGAACTAATCACATCTTGAAGTACTTGATTATTCTTCATCTGAATGAAATCTTTCAACTGAGCAGTTCTTCAGTTAAAGATTTATCAGCTACAAGGTCAATTGCCTTCTTCTTGATTATTGGATCATTTGAAATCAAGAAATCAATTTCTTCTTCAGTAGGTACATAGCTGAACTCTGGAGTTTTCTCTCTTAATCTTGTAAGTGGAACAGTGGAAATTGGATTTTCCAACCTATCCATCCTTTTAGCCTCCATAAAGCTTGCAACTTCCAATTCTTTAAGCTTTTTCTTTTCAGCAACTTCATCTTCATATATCTTTTCAGCAACTTCTTTATCATGAGCAATCTGAACTTGTTCTTTCCTTGAAATCTTCCTCACAGGTTGCTCTTCACTTTCCATAACAGCTTTACCTTTGTTTCTCTTTTGTTTATCAATTTCTTCACTTGCAGTGGCAACATCTTGTTCATCAGTGGGAATATTTGGCTCTGCAGTGGAAATTGGATCGATGGTAAAATCTGTTGCAATACTGAAAATATCTTGCTCTAGTTGCTCTTCTTGAGTATCAGCTTCTTTTGCACCTTTACCAGAAACACCTTCATCTTCAAAATCAATTTTCCTCCCCTGAGTTTCAGCATCAGTTTTCCTCCCCTGTTTGGGAGAATTACCCAAACCAGCACTGAAGTCTTCTGAATCATCACCAGGAGGTGAAGATGGAGATGATAGCACAATATTTTCAGTTCTTCGTTGCTTGAACCCCTGCAACTCTTCCTTCAAGGTCTGAATCTCTACCTTCAAAAATGTAATATCCTTGGCATGTTGCTCTTTAAGTTGTGCCAAGTCTTGTTCCAGAGATTTGACCTGTTTGGCTAACTTTGTACACAAAACCATAAATTCCAATTGTTGCCCACTGCCCTCATCACTTCCATCTGTGTGACTTGTTGGGAGAGGTGAATCATGGGGCATTGGCTCAGAATCCTCCCTAGTTGGACTAGGTTGAAGTCTAGAACCACCACTGCTTGTTCCTAGACCAAAAGGTTCAGAAACATGCTGTGTTGTCATGAGAGAAGTTGATTGTTTGCGCCTCCTCTCATAGGTGTGAGAAACAGGTGGAGTATAATCAATGTTTGGATCAGAGATTATGACTGAGTTTTGTTCAAGTGAAATATTTGCAAGCATTTGAGGAAAGAGAGGTGTAAAATCCATATTGCCATCTTTATTCATGTTTTGAAAAACTTTAGGCTTAAGGAAACGGATTTTGTAAACACTTTTGTGGGGTTGTAGTTGAAAATCATTTAGCACTGCTTGCACAAACCTTGGATACATTAAAATTTTTGTTGAATTCTTTACAATGCCAGTCATACTTGTAAAAATATATTTTGACCAGTTAAAAATCTTATCAGTGGCTAGACAAACCAAAGAGTAAGCCAGGGTTGAACTAAATTGCTCATAAGATGTTTTCTTTGGACTAAGACAATGTAAAAGAGTATGTATTAAAAATCTCCATTGGGGACAAAAACCACTCTTTTTGAAAGTAGCCTTTTTATCAGTGGTATCATACCCCATGGATGATAAAGTATCATGTGTTTCTGGCATAGGTAATGTGATGATACCATTGAGATCATCCAATTGGAGAACTCTCCTCAAGGAAACCTCAGTAACATCAATAGTTACCCCATCCACAGTGGCTCTAAGAGCATCCACTGTTTCATGTGTATCTCTATTCTCAAGTGTTATGGACTGAGCAGAAGTCCAAAACTGTTTGATTTGAGATATATAGATTGTGGGATTTAAAAGTAAAGCATACCTTATATGGGTAGTATTAAGAAAGTCCACAATCTGATGAAAAACATGGCCACTCTTCTCGTTTGACTTTAGTAGGTAGGCCACTTGGTTGTGCTCGTCTGCAAATTTTAATGGTGCCATAGAAACTTTGAATGAAAAACAATATTATGTCAGTAAGAATTGAAAGTGTAACTAGCCAATTGAGACAAAAGATATATAGAGGTAGGGTTTTAGGAGTATTGCGCAAGAAAAATTATCTAAGGAAAGTATTTATCTTTAGTGGATAAATATAAAACAGGAAAGTAGATAATTCTCTAGAAGTTACCCTATATATATATAAAAAGCAATTTTTCTACAACGGCTAGTAAAAAATTTGTTACTGACACAACAGTTGTAACGGCTAGATCAACAGTGGTAAAAATAACACTGTCAGTGGAAACTATGAATTAGCAGTGGTAATTTTTCACAAAAATTTCAAAGAGCAATGGTAAAGAAAAACATATAAAAACTAGACTGCTCTTATCATAGTTTTTAGCAAACTACCAGCTATCAACGGATTTGATATGTCTTTATCATGAGCCGTTTGCTATGGACTAGCCAACTCTTAATCATAAAGAATATGGTGAGTTGATAACCATATAGTTTTTGGTAAACTATCAACCATAAACGGATTTGTCAAGTCTTTACCAGTAGCCATTTGCTCTGGACTAGTTGATTCTTATGTGTATTAGACATGGTGAATCAATAACCATTTGTTGTGTGTCTCAGTTACACAAAATTTTAAAATCAACTCCCATCTTTGATTTGGTTATGTACCTGCACATGTTAGAATAATACAAATAATATGCATAACCGACTTATGTTAATCAAAGATACAATACTTTCCCAAAGTCAATCCAATAATATCTATATTTAATTTAAAACATACCAAAATAGGTACAAGTAAATATCTTTTCTAATTAAACCTCTTGATTGACTTTGCCTATATAAGACGATTCAACTCTGCATAGTCTGTATCAAAACACAATCAAACCTGCATAAAAACCCTAAAAATCACAATGAGCAATTTTCCAAACATCATTGACATCTCTTCAGATTCTGACACAGATATATCAGCATAGGAATACAATCCATGCTATTCCACTAGTTCTTCTTCCATGGAGCCTACTAAGAAGACTGTAAAGCCTGTTGCAAAGCGTGCACCTTCTCTTGAGTTTTACTCCAGCTCATCGGATGATAATGATCAAGATGATACCTATGCCTTGTCCAAGAAGTTGACCAATGCTTTGTCAGAAGCTTTGAGAACAGCTATCTCCAACATGAAGAAAATTTCCATACCAGAGAAGCCTGCAAGACTACCAAGGCCTCCTCCACAAGTTCTTGGTCTTGCTTGTCCAAGAATGTAGTCAACCTTTGAGAACAAAAGGAAGAGAGCACACAAGGCCAAGCACAACTATCAGGGCAAAGGCAAGAAGCCAATGGAGTAGCTTAAGCATGATGTTTTAGGTTTCAAACTTTGTGTTTTTTTGATGTCATCAATTACTCTTAGTAGAATGTAATGAACTTTCACTTTTGATTTAATGCAATGAAGTTTCTTTGTTTTACTTTTTCCATTGCTTGTATTTTAGTTCCCACTGTTAGACTTATTCTCTGTTAAAAGTGAGTGGACAAACATAAATACAAGCACTAAACAGCAACAACTTGAGTTAGGAAAATATTCCTTCAATCCTGCATATCACACACAGAAATCAAACACTGAAAGCATTGTTAAGGTTAGCAGTGGTTAGACAAATTAACTAGAAGTAGATGCAACAGTTTTGCATGCAGTGGTTAGACCAATACTAAACCACACAGTCAACAAGTCAACTCCAAGTTATTAATCCGGCCACCAAAGGCAAAGACTTCATCTACTCCTCAACCACTTATACCTTCCCCTTATTAACTTACTGGTTTATACTAAATCTTTTATTAAAGAACCAATAACTCACAGACAATCCATATCTCACATACTCCAAATATTTCTCTTTCAAAGACTTTCATTCTTCCAACACCATGAGTCATTCAAATACAATTAACCTCTCTTCTGACAGCTCATCAGACAGTTCTTGGGATAATTTTGTGTTGAACAACCCAGGAAGAGTGGAAAAGGAAGAGTATGAAGAGGTTGTATCCAGAAAAAGATCTCATTTGGCAATAAGCACAACTCCATCAGTTGCTGGTCCATCATCATTGCAGCCCATGTCACAAGATGCCATCATAAAGGAGGACAGCTCAGACATCAGTTCATATGTGTCACCTTATGAAGAATCTGATGAATAAATAGCTTCTACAGTCCTTGTAGTTCCACCTCTTGCTTCAATCCTTCCACCAGGAGAACTGCAGAATCCACCTTTTGCACCACTGTTGACAGCACCACCACAAGATGGACCTTCATCATCCTCACCACCTGTTGGAGTAGTGGTGATGGGGCTAGCAAGCCCTAAGGTGTATAATGTGAATGACAGGCGTATGGCACCAAAGGTGATGCCAAATTGGGCCTTCCCAAAGAAGCCATAGGTGATAGGTGATAATTAGGTGGGGATGGGAATGGGTAGAATGTGAAGCTTTTGTTTGGAGTAGGTTGTTGTTAGTTGTTTTCAGTTGATGTAATGATGCTTGTTGTCTGTATTCCATGGATGTATGTACTGCACTCAGTGTGCAGTTTTGTGAAATAAAAATAATGATCCATGTTTTTCTTTAACTTTAGAGTTCTTGCATCATTCTTGTTGCTCCATTAACTTCATTTCCAAAGCTGACATACTGTCCATCATAATGTTCAAAATTAGAAAGATAGGACTTGTTGCAAGTCATGTGCCTTGAACACCCACTATCTGTATATCCTTGATCTGATCTTTTTGTCTTTGGATGTTCTTGTACATTTAAGAAATGGGTTAGTTTCCTATGGATACCCAAGCCATGATTGACTTGGATCTGCCTCGTGTATCAATATAGTTATATCTATCAAAGGTCATTGATACACCATTGGGATTGGTTGATGATGTTATTCCTTTAGGTTTCCATTCCTAACGTGATGAGGCCTTCACAGCATTGCCCATGTGTCCCCTGGTCTTGTTTATAACCCTTGCAGTGGTAAATTTTGATTGAGCAGTGGTAACTGCTGGCTTTGTTTTTGGTACCCACTGTAGGTTAGATTGAACATTTTTATTAGAAAAAGATCTTTTACCTGTTTGTGCAGTTTTTGCAAAAGTTGTTTTGGGTTTTGCACTTGAAACAGGTGATTTAGGGTGAGCAGTGTTAACTGTTTTTGCAGTGGCAAAAGTTTTAAGACTACTTCTTAATAGGACTGCTCTTGGGACCATTTTGCTGTGTTGTTTAGGGTGTAAATTGTTTTGGAACTTGTTAGACTCCACCCTTTTATGCCCATGAACTTCCCTTCTCCCAAAATGATAGTCACAGTTAGCATGTAAATGATAGAAGCTACCACAGATATAACATGCTTTGTTGTACATCACAAAATCACTACCAAGTTGTTAAGATTTAACATGATTCCATCTCCTCTGGTTACCCCTAGGAGCTGATGGCTTGTTTCTATACATCTCAGCATACCTTACAGGTGATCTAGGTTTATTAACTGGTTTCCTAAGTTCCTCTGTAACAGTATTAACAACTTTTGGGATAGAAGCCTCTATAGTCTTTTTAACATTCTCATCAACAAGAGATGAGTCACTAGTACTTTCAAAAACATCAGTTTCTTGCTTAACCTGTTCCTCTGTTTTCACAAATGTGTTCTTAAGAGGACCATATTTACGTTCAAGATCCTGAAACTCTTCTAAGCCTGTATGAGCTAAATCTATGCCTGGAGGTGATGGAACACCTCTTAATGGTGGGGGAGCTATGTTGTAACCCATACCAGACTTAGCTTTACTAATGATTTGAGCATTCCAAATTTTATCAATTGACTTTGACTGATAATACAAAGTGTCAACAGATAAATTAACATTCTCATTTTTCTTTTTAAGCTTTTCAAACACTTCTTTCAAAGCTTCATTCACAGCTTTTGTATGATCTATTTCTCTCCTAAGAATAATCATATCATCATTATATGTAGACTCATTTTCTCTATAATGCTCAAGTTGTTTTTCTAATACAGCTATGCCTCTCCTAAGGTTTGACATAGTATAATTAGCAGTATACAACTCTTGTCTTTCATTAGAATATAGATCATTAAGCCTTTCAACTTCCCTAGCAGCTCTACATGTTTTAGAGCAACTTTCAAAGTTTTGTACCTCAGAGTCAGAGAAACCCATAAGAGCATGTTCTGTAGCAATCAAAGCACCATCTGAAGCTTGTTCCTCTTGTTCATCAGCCATGAAACTCCAATCATAGCTAACACCATCAATAGCCAACATTGCCTTTGGTTCCTCCAATTGTTGGTTCCTTCTTTTGCTTGTACCAAGTAGACTTGTTGTCTTGCTATCTTGGTCTTCTGCACTCTCTAGCAAAATGTCCCAACTTATGACAGTTGAAACACTCTACTTTCTTTTTGTCAAACCCTGCAGTTTCACCACCATTGATGTGAATTGGCTTGCCAGTCTTCTTGTAGAATTTCCTAGCCCTCATGCCAGAAGAGCTATCTGCCACTTTATGTCCATCTCTTCCAAGTCATCTTCATCAATTTGCTCTATGTCTTTAAGAGTTAATATAGAGCCATTAACTTGAGTGGAGATAAAAGCATAAAAGGTAGGATCTCCAATACCAGCAACCTTCTTCTTTGAACCTGCAATGGTAACACTAATATTACCAGTGGAAACAATAGAACCATCAGGGGCAAAATCATCATCATTGTCAGCATCAGAATCATCACTGTCAAAAGAGGTTGACAACAATGCCAAGCTACTAGAGCTTGTACCAAGTTTCCCAGCCTTCTTCAACCTTTGTTCAATAAGTTTGAAGTTGTTGTAAAGATCATTGAGCTTCATAGTTTCAATGTTCCGCTTTATTTTCCCAAACTGTAACATTAGTATGAAACTCAGTAGGCAAACTCCTTAGAAACTTCAGATTTAGGTCTTCCTTATCTACCTCAATTCCAAACACAATTAATTGTGTGACAATCTTCTGGAGTTTGGTGAAGATGCTATCAAGAGAGTCATTGCTTGAAGCAGAGAAGTTTTCATAGCTTTGCTTCAACAATGTCTTTTGTGTCTTCTTTGTAGCATCATTGCCACCAAACACTGAGCAAATCTCTTCAAAGAGTTCTTTTGCTGTCTGAATTTGCTTTGAAGGCAATGATCCGGTCTCTTGGAAGATTCATTAGCAACAAACTTCTGGCCTTCAGGTTATTCTTCTTCTTTACTCTTTCATCATTAGTTTCTGGTGCAGTAAATGTCACTACTTAAGTATCACCAACTTTCTCAGTCTTCTTCTGAGTTTGGAAGGAATTACCATTTTGAATGATTTCCCATAGAGCATAATCTTGAATGAGAAAGTATTGCTCAATCAGAATCTTCCACATATCAAATTCATTAAGTTTGAGCTTAGGAAGCTTAGCAGCAGAGTTGGACTGGTTATTTTCCATCTCCATTGATTTGAGTGAGCAAGTTAAGCTTATTCCTTGGATCTTCTAAAACAAAATATCAGAACCTTCGCTCTGATACCACTTGATGGATCTAGACACACACCTTATGTCAATGATATTTTGTGTAATATTAATAAGCACGCGGAATTTACTTAGTAATACTTAGAAGACATAATGTATGATGTATTGTAAGTAAACACAGATTAAACACAAAACTTAAGCTCCAATATTATTAATGAATAATACGAGTGATCTTGCTTATCACTAGGGTTACACCTTGAAGCCTTTGTGAATAATACATATGTATGTAATTCTATATTCTAAGACAATGATCTAGGACCTCCTTTTATACAACAAGGAGTCCTTTACAAGATAATTATAAAGCTAACATAATGGAATATACACGAGATCTTTTCTATACTTATCTAGACACGTTTTCCTAACCATTATCTAATAGCAGTGGTAATAATGTACCAGCAGTGGTAATACGTTTCCACTGCTAGTGCAATCCAAGCAGTGTCTTCCAAAGCTATCAGTGGTAACAGATTATTCCCAACAGAACCTTATAACATCGAAGTAGCAGATTAAGTCCGATAGCCAAAGAATAACCCCGATGTATACTTTTCTCTCTCCTGATGATAGTGTATGAAGCTCAAGAACCTGAAGTACCCGAATGCCCAAAGAGAGAATAACCGATAACATTGAAGAAGCAGGCTGAATCACTGATTATCTCTGGATATCAACTCCGGAATAAGTGATTATATATCTGAATCACTAATTAAGCTCTCAAGTGAAGCATCTGAGCGTCCCTAATGTACACAATCTCTCTCCCCTGATGATTACGATAACATCGAAATCATCACACACTTGTGTACCTCTTTTATCTTCAGAAACTAACTCTTCCATCTCTTCCCCCACATAGTTGGAATAAGGACACCAAACGCCATGAGTCAAACCTTGAGTTTCTCTGCGGTAATGACATTTGTATTCCCGAAATTTCTTCAATCACTTAGAAGTATTAAGTTCATCAAGTTTACTCGCGTTTAGATAAGTGTCTCCTTCCCCCTTGCTGGTTTTGATGCTTCAGAATCAGCAACTCATTGTAAGCCCAGATACTTGAAATCTTTTGAGAAGAAACTTTGAATCTTTATGAGAATCAACTTGCTGATGAATGTGAGCAAGTCTAATTGGGGATTAAATCTGACATTTCACTCTCCCCCAATTAGTGCTCTCCCCTAAACCAACAATCTGATTGATAACTGCCCATATTAAGAAGAGGTATTTGGATCGTTAAATGCAACTCGTCTTTAGTCTTCTAACATGTAGCGGAAAATGTAGAACAGAATGTAGACTCGACCTTCTTCTAGATTGTCCAATTGGGGAATAGAAAGTCAACATCTTCAACTCACCAAATGCATTCCCATTAACTTACAAATAGCAAATACCCTTAAGTTAAATCCCTCCCAATCAAACAAGAACAGAAAGATGTTCATTAAGGAAATCAGCCCCGCAACTAGAAGCACTTTGTTATTAATCAACTCAGCCCGTGTGAAGATGTTAACCAACGGCTCTTAGAAGAAAAACTCTATGTGAAGATGACCCGATAAGAAGAAGCTCTGTTCTTACATGAGTTTGGAGCCATTTGACCATTTATTCTCAGATATACCTCAACATGTAGAATTATCATACTTCTTCTCCCCCTCAAGAATTGCATATGGAGATGCCATTCTTGATTAAACAAGTGAATATCTTTAAAATGTAGTCTCTTCACACTTCTCCCCCTCAAAGGTTGCAAATGATGTCGCCATCGCCATTTTAATTGAGCAAGTGGAATAAGAGAACTAGAAACGATAGTCCGGTTCACTTGATAACTGAAAGCGCATGGAAAAAGCATGAAGCATGTTGATGAGAATGGTTATAATTGAGAAGATTTCTCTTCTTCAGAAGATAAAGCGCACTGAAGCGTACACTTTTCTTATCTTTAGGGTACGAGGCTTGAACCGTGTTCAAACGTCATAAGAAGATTTCTCTTCTTTCGAAGATAAAGCGCACTGAGACGTACACTTTTCTTTTCTTTAGAGAACGAGGCTTGAACTGTTGTGTTTAAACGTCATAATCTCTCTCTTTTCATCTACTCTTGACAAACTTGTAATCAACCCCATTATCATTCAGTAGGCTCTTTGTCGTGACAGCTGATGGAGAAAACCCAATATTATGAATTTGACCCCGAAGTAAACTAACCCGAACTCGTGACTTAAACTTGCACATATGTAACAAAGAGCGGTGCCGAGAAGTCATGTCCATTTGAATCTCTAAGTACTCTATACTCTTCAACCAACCAAGCATCAAGTATTAGACGTACATCACCTCTTGAAAATCCAAAATTCAATGTGACACTGAGCACTTCAACGTAACTCCTTAAAGTGATAGTTATTTTGTGGTGGTAAGAGCCCAATTCCCCCAAGTGGTAAAAGAAAAGGAAAAAATCACCCAACAATAACTATATTTCCAAGTCTTTATTTTTGATAATAAGCTCGAACAAGGATCTTGAAGAATCTTCATCCAACCATTCCCGATACCTTCAGATACTAAGTACACTCTCCCGCGATATTTCACTTCAACCTCAAATAAATATTAGTGAATTAACGCCGTTGTCACATTTTCTGGTTAAAAGCTCAAATCTAGCCTCCTTTGACGTTTTAAGTGAACTATGATAATGGTTTTATCCCGACCATGGTTTAATGAGCATAACCCCGTAAAACTTTGAAGTAACCAAACCGTCATGAAGAAAATCCAAACAAACACCCAATTCATGAAGTACACCCTTTTATCCCTTTGTAGGACCTCGTTTTTACACCAACCTTACGCGTATACAACCTTTATCACAAGATGAACACACGTGAAACAAACACACTTTATGCGTATAACACGTGAAACACAAACACAAAGCTATGCGTAAATAGAAGATGGAAAGATGAGAAAGATGGTGACTTGATGAAGTAATATTATGCGTATATGTGTAGAGAAAGATGAAAACAATAAGATGTTTATTTCAAAGGAAAACACACACACAAACACACACACACTCAAGCACACACCTCAAATGACTCATTTGAGGTGCATTTATACTACAAGTACATATGCCCTAATGGGCTTTGGGATGGGCTTGGATTGGACTTGGATTGGATGACAACTTATACAAGGCTAGCTTAACATAACATTTAGCCATTTAGCTTAGCCCAATCCATGAGCCCGTCGACTATTCTAGCACGATATCTAACACACGTTACAAAGTTCCTAAACGTGAATGACCATCACTTCTAATAAAAATGTTATGGCTAACAATCTCCCCCTAAGGGGTGGTCATTCAAAAGATGCTCCACTTGATAAGATCTTTACTTTTCTCGAGCTTGAACTTTGTGTGTAGATATAAAATAGTCTTGTTTCATTGTTCCTTCATGCTTTGTGATCAGTTAATGTGGTTGTCTACCGTTGTCAACTTCGTTGGTTAGGTGTCTCCACGTCATTCTCCACCATGCTCACACTTCTATTTGTCTTTTGGTTACCAATGATGTAGTTCTCGAGTCTTTAAACTTTGTAGATTCTTTGACATTGACGAAGAATCATCTTTAACTTTTTGTTGCCTTTGATTTTGATGAGAACTTTTCATGTGTTGTTGGTATGAGCATGTGGAAAATCTGCACGATCTCTTCCTCCCGCAAGCATCCATAAGAAGAAAACATAAAAACATGGGTTAGAAGTAATCCAGCACTTACAAGTTTGAACTTCGAGTGTGTTAACAGCATAGTGTGAAAACACGTCTCTAATTCTCACAAAGGCCGTTCCTGAACTAGAGTCCCACAAGTAAGATAACGCGATGTACCGAATTACACCTACAATTCAGATGAGTCGCTGAGGTATACCGAAGCATCACCCCACGACTGTAGACCGTTTGAGACACACTAAGCGTAATCTACGGGGAGTTACCGAAGTGACCTGCAGGAGTTTCCATTCAACCACTGAAGATCACAAATGTGAATCTTCTCATAAACGTTCTGGCAGATTGCTAAGATCTGCGTAGGACTCTAGAATGTATCACCTGTGTTCTTATTGATGAACAACAAATGATGAAATGTCATGTGTTCCTATGAGATCTTTTGATGAATCTCGGTGGCTCTAGACTCAATTAGTGCATTTTGGTTTTCCTAAGTGGAGACTAGGGAGAGGGTCTCCTTCTTCAATATCAACGATCTCTAAGAGAAAGCCGATAGTTTACGTAGGGTTCCTAGTGAGAGTGAAACAAATCCTTTTAAGAGGAATTGAGTGGCTAGAAGGTTTAGTGCAGTGCGTCACTGGGTCCATGACGTCTTTGTCTTCAATACCAGTGTCATCTTAGTGACAACCAGTAGCATATGAATTGAGC
The DNA here is from genome assembly GCA_910596185.1 of Chrysanthemum makinoi. Classification (NCBI taxonomy): domain Eukaryota; kingdom Viridiplantae; phylum Streptophyta; class Magnoliopsida; order Asterales; family Asteraceae; genus Chrysanthemum; species Chrysanthemum makinoi. The sequence continues at coordinate 256,321,685 of OU343222.1, read as the reverse complement.
CCAGTTTCTGCCCTAAGGTTGATTATGGAGGGCTATTTCTTTTCACCCTTTTTCATTACATTTCTTTTTAATTCTTCAACCTCTTCTTTCTCCTTTCTCACATTACTCCTTTTTTCAATCATTCCTAAGGACTTCTAATACTAACTATTTGTGATGTCCTTGGGTAGATCCCTCCAGATCTGGCGGATCATAGGACGGATTTACCTATCCTTAGTCACCTTATAACTCCATGACTGTCCCATGTTGCCATAAAACCATTTTTATTGAAAATCTCTCAAAGTGTTTATGATTGAAAACACGTTTGGACCACTTTGAGAGTTTTATATTTTCAGAAACACTCCCCCTTCATATGTGCTTATAAGTTTTGACAGAAATCTGCACATAGAGGGTAGAGTTCGCACTTTTTGAATTGATCAGCTCATGATAGACAATTCCCCATGAGACACGATTACGTTGCCTTGTTAAAGAGTTCCATTGTCAGTTTTTAGGTGACAACTAGCTCTAATAACTAACTTGAAGTTGTAAACACTCCTTGAAAAGGAGGTTAGACCCATGAAAGTACATATTTATCACAAGTTTCTCGAGATGGTACATTTACTGACTTTGATTCCAGTCAATTCATTGGTTCCGTCTGAGTCGAGCTCATTTTGAGATTCAAGCAACGATCATTAAACTTTTTGATCATATTTTAATCACGTCTTCTCCCCCTCAAAAATAGCATATTCGTGATATTTTTGATATCAACGGATTAAACATCATTTTTAGAATCTTTTGGGGAGACAAACGGATTTGATTTAAATGAATTTGGAACAATTTGGTTTTATACTCCCCCTTTAATAAAGCATAATCAATTAAAGGGTTTTAGAGGGAGTTATCTTGAGCACAAAATATGTTGAAAGATGCTGAAAATCTTTTTGAACAATGTTGAAAAGGTGCTCAAGATGATGATGATTTCTCACCAATTTTAAATGTAGTGCACTGAAGCGTACACTTGATTTTTCTTTGAAAACACGAGTTTTGAGTTGAAAATAATCAAAAGTCATCATTTTTGTCCGGGTTTCGTACTGAAGTATACGAAAGCCATTTTTTAAGAAATTTTTGAGAAACGACATGTTTTAGAAAACAATAAAATAACTCTCATTCAAGCATCTGTACATGTCCGTATCATTGTTGAATGACATTTCTAGAAACATATAGAATATCGATTATACGAGAGACATGTCGTGAGAAGAATATTTTTGGATTTTTGATTTTCTATTGTTTTTGTATTTTTGAAAGATTTTATATTTTTATATTTTGCTTTTGTTGGTTTTTCAAATTTTGTATTTTGTTTTTCAAGAATATTTACAGCGAAGCTTTTTGGAAAATCATTTTCAAGAAGATTCGAGAAGACGTTCTAACTCCTCAGGGGTTAGGCTTCGCATTCCAATTCGTCGAACTAAATCTTCAAACCGTTCTTTTGGTAGGGCTTTAGTAAATAGATCGGCGAGTTGATAGTCTGTCTTCACGAAGAATAATTCAACAGTACCTTCTTCCACATGTTCTTTTATGAAGTGATAGTAGACTCTGATATGCTTAGTCTTTGAGTGATGAACAGGATTGCATGATATGGCTATGGCACTTTTCGTGTCACAATACATAGGTATTTTATCGAAAGTAAAGCCATAATCTGTGAGTTGTGTTCTCATCCATAGAACTTGAGCACAACACGCAGATAGAGACACATACTCACCGGTTGAAAGTGCAAGTAATCTTGTTTCTTTGAAGACCAGCTTACTAACTTTTCACCCAAAAATTGTGCTCCTTTGGATGTGCTTTTTGTCAGAACTTGATCACCTGCGTGGTCCGCATCTGAAAAAGCAATTAGATCAAATCCGGATTCCTTCAGATACCAAAGACCCTTGTGAATGGAAGTCTTCAAGTACCGAAAGATCCTTTTAACCTCTTTGAGGTGCAGTTCGTAGGCTTTGCCCAAACCGTGCTAATAAGAAAACAGCAAAATGAATATCTGGTCGACTAGCAGTAAGGTACATGAGAGAACCAATCATGCTCCGATATTTCTTTGGATCGATAGGTTTCCCAAACAAATCGGCTCCAATTTTTGGTGATGATACCATTGGTGTGCCAACAGAGTCACAATTATCCATACCATGATTTTTCAAAATCTCAGTTGTGTATTTAGCTTGATTAATAAAAATTCCACGTGGGGATTGATGAATTTGTAAACCAAGAAAAAATTTTAGTTCCCCCATCATGGACATTTCAAATTTGCTTTTCATGAGATTTTCAAAATGTTTTGAAAGATTCGGATTAGTGGACCCAAAGATGATGTCGTCCACGTAAATCTGAACAATGAAAATGTCGGTTTTGCATTTTTGTGTAAACAAGGTAGGATCGACCGTTCCTTTGGTGAAATTGTTTTGGATAAGGAAAGAGGACGGTTCGTCATACCACTAATGAGCTTGTTTCAAACCATATATTGCCTTTTTGAGTTTGTAGACGTAGTCTGGATGTTCCATGTCTATGAAGCCTTCTCGCTGACTCACGTACACTTCTTCTTTCAGAGTTCCATTCAAGAACGCGGTCTTAATGTCCATCCGATAAACCGTGATGTTTTTGTGAGCGGCATATGCTAAGAAAATCTGACTGCTCAAGTCTAGCTACCGGTGCGAATGACTCTTCAAAGTCTATTCCCTCTTCCTGTCTGTATCCTTTGGCCACAAGACGAGCTTTGTTGCGAATTACAATCATCTCTTCATCCCTTTTGTTCTTCCATAACCATTTGAGATCAATAACTCGAATGTCAATTGGTCTTGGAACCATATCCCAAGAGTCATGTAGACGGTATTGGAGAAGTTCCTCCTGCATCGCTTCTATCCATGCGGGTTCTGCCATTGCGTCCCGAATGTTCTTCGGTTCAATATTGCTAATTGAGCATAGGTAAATGCACAAGTCGCAATCGGTGGCAAGTTGGCGTCTCATCAGAATCGGCCTTGACGGTTCACCAATAACTTGTTCAAGCGGATGGTCTTTAGTCCACTTCAGAGTAGAAGGATACCGTGAGATTATACGAAAGTGCGAGTTAGATGGTTCTCGTCAGCTTGAAGATGATTCAGCTGATTCCGTAGCAAACGGGTTTTCAAATAAGTCTTCATCTAACGTTGCATCGTTCTGGTTTTGAGTAGGTTCTTCTTGAAATGATATGTTTTGATTTTGCTCATCAACTGCTGGTATAACTATTTCTAGAATTGGAGTTGCTGGAGTAGACGTAGATGATGTTGATGGAGTTGGTGCATTGGTTTCGACCATTGTAGATGCATCTTCTGTTGGTGGTGGTGGTGGATGATTTTGAGCGGGTGTAGCGGAATGATGGTTTGATGCATTTGTCGAAGTTCCACCATAGTATTCATCGAAAATTAACTCGAAGAAATTATCCCATTCTTTTTCATGAGGTGTGTCAGCAAAAGTTGATGGAGCTCTTTGTTGTACGAGTCCTGAACTGATGTGTCCAGAAGTCTGCGGGTTTGGTGCGGGTTCTAATCTATTTTGATTAGAAGCCATCGGATTAAGCGCGGGTGCTAGAGCGAGTCTCTTAGAAGCCATCTGTGAAAGTTCGTCAAAATTCACATTCATCGCCTCCATGATCCTCCTAGTTCTCCTATTATACACCCTGAATGCCTTCGAGTTATTTGAGTATCCAATGAAGATTCCAATATCACCTTTAGCTTTTAGTTTTCCTAGATCTTCTCTGTCATTTGTCGGATAGCACAACGCGCCAAACATGTGAAAGTAAGGGATATCAGGTTTTCTGTTGTTCACTAGCTAATATGGGGTTTTATTGAATCTTGGATGGATTAGGGATCGGTTCTGAGTGAAACAAGCAGTGGTAACAACATCATACCCATAGAAATAACGTGCACTAGAATAGATTAGTATTGCAAAGAGCAGCTTCCACAAGAGTAATCGATTTCTTCTTTCAACTACCCCATTCTGTGGAGTTCTAATAGTGATGTCCGATGAGTTATTCCAACATCTTCAAAATAAGCTCTTAACTCTGATTTGTGAATTCTTGTGTCGTTGTGCGTTCTTACAACCCCATGGATTTTGAAGAAGTACTTGAATACGTTTTCGTAGAGGTGATGATGATGCCTGGTGCTTCGTCCTTTGATCTCAGAAACCTAACCCATGTATATCTCGAATAATCATCGACGATAACAAGAATATACTTTTTCCCATTAATGCTTTCAACTCTCATTGGGCCACATAAGTCCATGTGAAACATATGCAACTTTGCTTCCAAACTAGGAACAGATTTGGGTTTATATGAAGCTCTTTTGCTTTTTCCTTGTTTGCATGATGGACATAAGTGATCCTTGGTGTATTTGAACTTTGGAAGTCCGTTGACGATGTTGTCTTTGGCAAGTTTGTTGATTGTATCGAAATTGAGATGGGATAATCGTCGATGCCACAACTAGGACTTTGTTCCAGATGCTCATGTCATAAGACATATTGGTGATGAAGAGGCCATTTGGTTTATGTCGATAGCATACAAGTTTGTATCACGATTCCCAATTAAGAGATTAGTGCCATCCAAGTTTCTAACGAAGCAAGCATTTTTCCTAAAAGCAACCTCTAAATCTGCATCATAGAACTACCCGACTGAAAACAAATTGTGTCCCAACCCTTCGACATAGTAAACCCGAGTGATTAGATAATTTCCAAAAGGTAGATCTCCATAACCCATGATAGCTGCTACATGATCATTTCCGAAATGTACGGTTCCCATGAATTTCCAGAAGAAGTTGATCAGCAGCTTCAGATTCCCGGTTATGTGCTTGGAGCAACCCGAGTCGATGATCCAAAGACATATTTCGATAACCTGCTAATAATAGAAGAAGAAGATTTTGGAAACCGTTTTGATTTTGGTTCCTTTGGATTAGAGGTAAAATCCTGATCACACTTATAGAAGTTATCTACTGGGAAAGCAGGTTCTTCACTCATTCTACCATTCTGGAGTGTGAAAGTTCTACCCGTAGGTTTCCAAATGTCATCCCAAAAGTAAACGCTATGCTTCCTATCAGTAGTGTAAAGCCTAAGTCTTGCAACTAGTCTTCCTACTCGTTTAGCATAAGTTCTTTTAAGAACGTTCTTCGAACAGCTTAACAATCTCATTTATAGAAACACAATCATCATGAACATTAGTTAAAGATTTCTTGCAAGTTAAACAAACAGATTCAAAAGGTTCATTAAACTTAGCAGATTTCATAGGTTCATTACATTCAGATGAAATGTCTTTCTTATTACAAAGCGGGAAATTCCTAGGGTGTTCTTCTACTTTCTTCTCTTTATTCAAGCTACTACTCTTAGAGGCAGGCGAGACTCTATTGTTCCTTGTATTACTCTTATGCTTTAGTCTGCTGCTCCTAGAGGTGCTTCCTAGTCCTGTAGAAGGTAAGGCACACTCATTAGGATTCACATTTTTATCTAGAGAAGTGGTTTCAGCTATCCTAGTCTCTTTAGAGTGCTTATCTAAACTTATGTCGTTTGTTCCATATGTTTTAGATGTGGAGGCAAATGCATTAGTGGTACTCATCTTAAAAATGCCAGGTGCTAAAACTTTTGGTTTCTCTATAACCGCTTTTCCTTTTTCAACATTTTGTTTAGGCAAGTGTGGAGTGGTGGTTTTGATAAATCATTTGTCTCATTGACTTTTGGAGGAGGCATAGAAACAGACATTTTTTGTTTGACAACCGGTTTGGGAACATTTGCTTTCTCCTGAGTCAATGGTTTTGTAATCTTAGTATCCACTGCCTTTCCTTGTTGACATTCCAGTTGAGCCCTCAAAAGATCATTTTTCGCTTGCATGTCATTATAGGCATGCTCATATGACAGTTTGTCATACTTGCGTTCCTCAGTTTTTCGATCAAGTTGTTTAAAATATGAGACATTTTCTTTTTCAAGTTTTTCAAGAGCCTTTTCATATTTTGAAACAATTTCGAAGGTCTCAGATCGAGTCTTTCATGATCTTCAATGTAATATGTTTGCAAAATAATGGACATAATATCGTAGTCGAACATCTTCAAGAGAGAATCATTTAGCTTTTCCAAAACTTTGATGTGTTCAACACAGTCATTAGCTTGCTTTACCAGGGATTTATGGTCCTTGACAAAGTCAGCTGTTTCTTTCAAAAATGCTTGTTCAAAATGAATTACGCTTGATTTGATGTTATTCAGCTGAGGGGCAATTTCAGTTTTAAAAAACTTTTTATTTTCATTATCAAAACTATTAAACCAGATGTTTGTTGTAATATTGGTTTTAGTTTTAACTGTCTCTTGAAGATCCGTAATTCTAGTTTTCACATTTTCTAAAATACTTCTCGCATCACTTGTGTTAAAAGGATTGTTTGAAGACATTTGTTCAATGTTCGAAAGAGATTTTGAGACAAAACTGGTTTTGAAACTGGTGTTTACTCTTTGTTTGAAACACTTGATGTGATGGAAAACTTTGACTTTTCTTTTTGATTAACAAAAGTAATTCTGGAAATTTTGTTCCATTTGTTGTAGTCGATTGGTTTGATTTCCGGATGTTTTTGTTTCATTTTTTCTATACTCTCCTTAGATAGTTCTAACGTTTCAAGAGAATCACGAACAATTATGGGTTCATGCAAAGCATTTCCATTGTTTAACACATTCTGAGGTTTCTAAGCTTTCTTGAGGAACGAAGAAGGGTCGTTACCAAGTGCCATTTTATGAGTAGTATGAAAACGTGGATTTACTTGGTTAGAAAGCATCTTGTTTGTTTTTGCTGAATGACCCGTTGTAAGAAGCGAATTTTCCAAAGATTTGATTTTCTCATTTTTATCAAGAATTTCATCAAGAAGAGAATCTTCTCGTTTTGAAAAATTAGTAATAAATTGTTTCGTCTCTTTTTCAAGATCAGAAAACATTGCTTTTTGTTTAGAAAGTTGGTCATTTAGATCAGAAATTTCCTTGTTTAAAGATTTAATTTTCAAGTTCAAATTCACATCAAGTGTGTCATACTTGATTTGCAATTCTTTTTCTCTTAAAACAGAATTTTGGTAACCAATTTCTAATTCCGATTCTTTGTTTTTATGAAATTCAAAGGCTTTTGCGTTCTCCTTGTAACTCTCAAGCTCGTGGTCAATTTAGCATTCGCGGCCTTAACTCTCAGCGATTGACCGTTTTAACTTTCTCGATTTCAATGCCACAGTTATTGATTAATTTTTCAAAATAAGCACGTGTTTCCTCATCAGTCTTAGTATTTTGTGCCACACAGCCTTCACTAGGATCCACATCTGGTGTTTCAGAGTTAGTATTGCTACAACTCGGATTATCCAGGTATGTATCTTAAGTAGGTGCTGGCGTCACAGAACGCCGTCACATGAGTAAACACATCAAATATGACATTGTTATAGCATGGATCAATGATTGGTATCTCAGATACTGCATTGGCGTCATAGACGTAGAGGTGCGCCGAGTCGGTCGTACTTAGACTCCTGAAGATTTTCCATGAAGATGTAGTTCGCATTGATTTCCTCTAGGTCTTCCAAATCATCCATAATAGCCATGAAGCCATGTTCATCAGCACTCAATTGAAGTCTGGCTTGTTCCTTTTGTACCAACATGATAGCTTTCTGAAGATACGCTAGATCCTTCTTTTTCGGCTTAGTAGGACAATTTCGTGCCATGTGACCCACTCCTTGACAGTTGTAACACTTAACCTAATTACCCTGATTCACATTTCCATAATTCCCAACGACTTGAGCTGCAACATTCCCATTCTGATTACCCACTGCTCTATCCCCAACATTCTGACCCATCTGATTTCCAACATTCTGACCCAACTGATTACCCCGATACGGAACCTACCGATTACCCATGTGAAATCCAGAGCATATCCACGTGGATTCGCAATAACTCCAACAAGTTGTCCTTGATAACCCATATTCACACCCGGCCGTGCAATTTGTCTGCGAGTGTTTGATGAAATCTTTGGTTGTTGTTAGTTGGTGTGGAATAGCGACTCTCAATGCTTTACCCAAAAATGCAAATGCTTGAGTCAAAGCTTGTTCTTGTTCGGTTTCAAGATCAGTGATTCCTTGTTCCTGGTATTGTTGATACTGTTGTTGTTGAATGACTTGTTGTTCTGTTGGATAGAATTGTTGTTGAGGAGGGAAAATAGCTTGTTGTTGTGGAATGCATTTCTGCAAGTTGTTGTTAGTGGAAGATGATGAAGCTTGTTGTTGTGTATTCACTGGAGTTTGAGTCTTTGAAATTAGTGCCAATGGATCATGATTCTTTGCCAATCTTTCTTTCCTGACTTCATTCACTTCAGTTTGGTTTTGTTTCAGAAAATCGTTTACTTGATCAAAGTTCACTTGATGTAAGTCTTTTGTTTGGTTGACAATAGTGGCATATCGTCCCCATTCTTCCTCGGAAGAGTTTCAGAACTTGATGTTGCTCATGATAGTTCTGGGTGTCAACTTGTTTCTGATAAGCTCATTTATTAAAGTGCAGAACCTTCCATAGTAGGATTCAATGATTCTCCGGAGTATATGTGAACTTCTCCCATGCGCTTAGCAAATTTCTTGTTCTCCGTGTCTTGTTGACCAATTTTAGTTCCATGACAAAGTCGTCTAACACGTTCCCACATATCGAAAGCGACTTCACAACTGTGTCTGGCTACAGAAAAAGATGTCTCTTGGTAAACCCAGTTGGACAATGTGAATTGCCATGTCATCTGCTTCGACTTGTTTCTAATCCTCTTCGTTGTATTCTCTTTTTGAACACGCAATGATGGTGGGACGGGAGGTGTTGCATCGTGGATTTCCAGGGATATGGACTTGTCGAGGCTTGAAGGGTCCATTTGTAATGGATTGAATCATCAATTTTCCATTAGGTTTGGTCTTGATGTAGCGAAGCATACGACTTGTCCATTGAAGATAACCACCTATTTCCAGCATAGGAGGACGCGGCCACGGCACCCATTGCATGAATGTCTTGTCGAGTTGCCATTGATGAAGGTATGTTATGATAAAGTTGATGTAGGATCGATTCAACGATAAAGGAGTTGTGGTTGATGAAGATTAAGCTCGGTTGTTTTAGTGAAAATTTGGTCTTAAAACTTAAAAACCTCAATAACTTCTTTTCGGAGCGTTTTTAGGACTTGAAAGGTGACCCATAGTTCATTCGGTGTGCCAATCTCCTTGTTCTCACGGTCGTTTTGATGGGTAGAACGCTGAAAACGGAGTTACGGTTCAAAAGTTAAGGCCGTTTGAAGTTTTGTTCAAAATCTTACTCGTAAACCTGTTCTTAGGCGTAAGATATGGTTGCTTAGGCGTAAGTTTTGTTCCTTAGGCGTAAGTTTTTATGCTTAGGCGAAGAGAGTGACCTTATGCGTAATAATTAATGCTTATGCGTAGAAATATTCTTACGCGAAAGATGTTACTCTTAGGCGTAAACAATATCTTACTCGTAAGTATTAATGCTTATGCGTAAAACACAGTCTTAGGCGTAAGATTGAAATCTTATGCGTAAAAACTTGCTTACGCTGCGAAACTAAGAATCGATCTCGCTAGCTTAAAGCTAGTGAGATTTCCCAAGTCGAAGTGTTCCACAAACTTATCCAAGTGAGTAGCTAAGCGAGTCACAAGCGTTTGTTGATATGAAAGTGTGAAGATATCAAAATTGAAGATATCAAAGTAATCTTGTAAGTTCAAGAATCAAAGTACTCGAAGAAGTTAAAGACTCAAAGTCTTGTTAAAGACAAAGTCAAAGTAATCGCAATATGAAGTCAAAGTACTGCAAGAACAAAAGAACAGTTATATTCGTTTATGGAAAGAATTGTATTCTATGTTTAGATTACTTGTCATACAAGGTTATCAATTGTAAACCGACTAGGACATCCTTGAGCCTATAAAAGGACTCCTAGATTGGCATTAGAGATATGACTTACGATTTCGTAATTAGAGTTTTAGAGAAAAGTTCGATTATCTTAGAGTTGTATTAGAGTATCTCGCATAATAAGCGATTTAGAGTTTATAATAAAAGGTTATTCTTCTTAGCTTTGTTAAGTAAATTCCGCGCACTTAATAAAGATTACTCAGTGTTTCTTTGTTAATAACTTAGGATTTATCCGAGGTTATTAAACCTTAACAAGCTAGTTAAGATAGTTTGATTAAAGTATATCGATCCAACAAGTGGTATCGGAGCTTGTGTGGAAACTCTGACTAGGAAGAAACCCTACTTCAACTATATTCAAGATGTCGAAGCCGCTTCCACCACCCTCAATCACCTCACTCGGAATTCCAATAATCAAGAAGGGAGAATATGACCTCTGGTGTATGAAGATGAGGCAGTACATTGCCATCACAGACCATGCTCTTTGGAATGTTATTGTGAATGGGAATGAAGTTGTAGCGACCCATTGATATTCCTGGACAACCAAAGGCACCTAAACCTGTATTACCAGCATCAACCTTAAGGAATCAAGAGAAGGCACTCAATATTCTCTTATCCCATTCAGGATGGTCATCTTCTCAAGTTTCATGATGCTAAAGATGCTAAGCAACTCTGGGCTGCTCTCAAGACCAGATTTGGAGGGAATGAAGCCTCTAAAAGATGCACGTAAATTTGCTAAAGCAACAGCTTTGAAACTTTCACAGCTTGGTGAAAGAGAGAGTCTTGATGCATATGATAGGTTTCAAATCTCTCGAACATGTTGGAGCTAAACAAGGCAGAAGTATCAGTTGAAGATGCTAATTTGAAGTTTCTAAGGAGTTTGCCATCTTCATGGCATGTGATTGCTACAATGATCAGAGGACAACAAGGTTTGGATGTCATGGACTTTGATGATCTATATCATCAACTTAAGGTGTATGAGCATGAGATGAGTGGTCAAACAAGTTCTAAGTCTCACAATATTGCTTTTCTATCATCTGAAAAGAAGGCCGTACTTCCAAAAGTAATTGCTTCTCCTCAAAGTACTGTTTCTCAAAGTATCACTTGTCTATACACCCTCATATGTTCCAGCGGGTCCACCAACTACCACTAGGGCCTCAGATGAAGTTATGTGCTCCTTCTTTGCACAACAAGCTAGTTTACATGTCACTTATGAAGAAGATCTAGCATAGATTGAAGAAGATGCACTTGAAGAAATTGATATCAGGTGGCAAGTTGCTATGATCACTTCAAGAATCAAAAAGTACATGAAGAAAGACAGGTAAAAAGCATTGATTTCAAACCCAAACAGGGCATAACTTTTGACAAATCTAAAGTCAGAATGCTTCAATTGTCAAAAGACTAGTCACTTTGCAAGAGAGTGCAGGTTTGCTAAGTATCAAGCAAAGCAGGACATCCGAGAAGCCAAAACTTGAGCTTAAGGAAATTCCCATTATTGAAACAAAGGCTTTGGTTGCTCAAGAGAAGTTATCGAAGTTGATGGAGTGAAGAGTTTGATGATGAACCCGTGACTTCTGTATGGTAGCAAAGTGGAAGATCAGATTGAAGACACAAAGTGGAAGCATTGGACCGAGTACTGCTTTTGATGAAGTATCTCGAACATGCTGCTTTGGAATCGATGATGGCTTTGGAGGATTTGATGGAGCAAGGAAAGTGAAGATGATCTATTCGTTCAACTCGCATTGGTGGCTACTTCACCAAATCAATCTCCTATCATGCTCAAATTGCTATGATTTTTATCATAAATTGCTTAGTTGATTATGTGATTGAGAGAGATAATTGTGTTAAGGCTAGATGCGAGGTAGCAGGTTATCAAATAACCTTAGAATCTATGGAAGCCAAAATCTTAGCACGTGAAACTAATGAAGTGAGGGTGAAAAATATGCACAACAGATTACCAGTTAAAGCTTAGTGAATGGAAATTAAACAGTAAAATTGCTGAAATTGAGAAATTAACTAAGGAAAGAGATGATTTGTTAGCTAAGTTTTTGCTTGGGGTGAAGTTGGTCTCACATGTTTCTTATGTTCAAAAACAGAAAAGAGCTTATCTTAAAACTGGATTAGGTTTTGGTATGGATTTTAGTAAAGTAGAAGAAAACCAATCTAGTAATCCGGATGAAGGTGAGTATGAGGATATAACCACTAGTGATGAAGAACTCATTAATTATGTAGATACATCTAGTAATGATGGTTCATTAAGTGACTCACCACCTGCATATAAGAAAGCTAATGATTATCATCTTTGTTCCACATCCTACGGCATTCATCAACCCTTAGGCCTGATGTTTCTCGTTTTGGAATAGGCAGTCTAGAGTTTAGGAAAAAGCTAGTTGCTAAATCTAGGTCTGAAACACCCAAAGAAAGCTGTTGAAAAGCGGTGTTCAAAACCAAGCAGACCTTTAAATCAAAGTATCTGCCACAAGCGTACCTTCTTCAAAACCTTTTCAAAACAGCGAATCGCTAAACCTTTTGGGATAATTTTGGTCAAAACACGTTTAATCACTCACCAAGAAGGCAAAATAATTTTGGGCATAGACATAGAAAATGTCACTTTGACAAGATGTCGAAACTGTGTTTGTGTGTTTCCTCCTACTCATCTAATTAAGGATTGTGAACATCACTCAAAATACCTTAGAAAATTCCCAAAGAACAGGACTGCCAACCAGAAACCTAGAGAGTACAAACCAGTTTGGACTAATTCAAATAGGGTTAATCACGTAAACTTCACATCAAATCATAGATACCCACAAAGTAAAAGACCTTCAAGATCTCACAAGACTTTCCAAAGTAATCGATAACTCGCCCAAAGATTTCACAAAGTACTGCCTGTGACAAAACAAGGTACTGATCACACTACTTGGTAGAAATTTAGCCGATCTCACTATCAACCTAGAAGGTATTCCAATTCACATAGGAGATTTAGATCAGAGGAACCAAGTGTTAAAAAGAATGGGTTAAAAAGGAAAGTACAGTAGAGAGACAAACAAGACGTTCAACAAAAAGTGAATCAGATGTTTGTGTGACACAAGAAAATGCTAAAAATCTGGTGAAAGAGATTTATGTTGAAAAACCTGAAAGTTTTGAAAATCCACATGCTAAAAATCAAAAGATAATTTTGGATCATCATTTGAAAGATAGGTGGAATTACATTCTCAAAGAATTTGAGTTTGTAACTCCACAAGGGGAACACAAGTCAGTAATGGCTTGGGTTCCTAAAAGTTTCTAACTCTTTTCTTTATGTGCAGGGAAACCCAGAAGAGGAGCTTAAAGATCATCTTATTGTGGATAGTGGTTGCTCGGAAGTATGACAGAGACAAAGAGACTCGTGCTGATTTTAGGAAGATCAGTGGAGGAAAAGTTGCATTTGGGAATGATCCCAATGGAGGAAGGATTACTGGAAAAGGAACAATTAAAGCTGGAAGAATCGATTTTGAGAATGTCAGATATGTGAAGGAGCTTAAGTTCAACTTGTTGTCACCTCTCAAATTTGGATAAAAAGCATCCTGTGTTATTCATCGACACAGAATGTCTCATCCTTTCCTCTGACTTTAAACCTGTTGATGATGACTTGGTAGTACTTAGAGTACCAAGGACAAATGATGTGTATAGTTTAGACATGAAGAGTCTACATCATATGGCACAGCCACATGTTTGGTGGCTAAAGCAAAATCTCAAGAGGCACATCAATGGCATAGAAGATTGGGCCATGTTAACTTCAAGAATATCAACAAACTGGTCAAAGGCAATTTAGTTAGAGGTCTACCTTCAAAGACTTACAAGAATGATCAATCATGTTTGGCATGCAAGAAGGGTAAACACACAAAGCTTCCTGCAAGAAGCTTGAGGAAAGAACTATTAGAGAACCATTGAGCTGACATATGGATTTATTTGGACCTCGCTCTGGCAAGTTTAAATAAGAAAGTATCGCTTGGTTGTTACTGATGCTTGTAGTAGATTCAGTTGGGTTTTCTTTTTGGGTTTTAAAGATGATACTTTGGATGCTATCCAGACACTGATTATTGCTCTTGAAAACCAATTGAGACTCAAGGTTCGAGGTATTAGATGTGACAATGGGACTGAATTCAAGAACAAACTTATGGATGAATTTTGTGCAAACAAAGGCATAAAAGGGAGTTTAGTATTGCAAGAACACCACAACAGAATGGTGTTGCAGAAAGGAAGAATAGGACTTTGATTGAAGCAGCAAGAACAATGTTAGCGGATTCTCACCTACCTATTCAGCTCGTAGTCAGAAGTAATTTGTTATGTACTTAAAAGAGTCTCAGTCACTAAACCACAGATGAAGACACCCTATGAATTGCTGATGGGCACTAAACCCAACATTCGTTTTATGAAACCTTTTGATTGCCCTCTTACTATTTTAAACACTATTGATAATCTGGGGAAGTTTGATGGCAAGTCGGAAGAAGGATACTTATTGGGTTATTGCACTAACAAGAAGGCTTTAGAGTATACAACAAAGTTACTAAGAAGGTTCAAGATTGTCTTCATGTTGAGTTTTAAGAAGATCAAGACAATGAGAAAGGTAAAGGTCCTGATTGGATGTTTGATCTTGAGATTTTATCTCCTTCAATGAATTATGTTCCTGTGAGAGAAGAAAATCAACCTATGCACAATGAAGAAGATATCCAATATGTTGTTCATGATGTTCATATTAGACCTCGATGTCCCCGATAAAGATCCTGAAGTTCAAACCAGTACTGTTGTTCCTAACCAAAGTACTGTTTCTTCAAAACAAAGTACTGTTGCACCACAATCCTCATTATCTGCTGAGGATCAATCTATTCAAGAGGAACTTAATCAGATGCTTCTTCAAGATGTTTTAGCACATTCTACAATCGATGAACAAAGGAGAGATTATGAAGAGGCAAAGAAGAAGAACAAGACTGCAGAGTACTCTCACAGTACTTTGACAGTACTTTGAACAAAGTATCTGCTGCAACAGTTACATTTACTTAGATGATCTAATGATCCTACCATGCCTAGATTAGAAGATACTGATGATGAATTTGAAGATGAAGGTATTTTTCCAAATTCCAATGAAGGTGCCGATGTTACTAATTTAGATGATAATTATGAAGTTCCACAGTCTCCAAACTTAAGAACTCATAAGGATCATCCTTCTCATCAAATCATTGGTCCTTCTACTTTTGGAGTGCTGACTAGACACAAAGCTAAGGGTTTCACAAAACCTCACAATGCTTTACTTAGCTTTGTGTATAAACAAAACAGGTTGAATCATAAGGACCATCAAACCTGTTTATTTACTTGTTTCATCTCTCAAGAGGAACCCAAGAATATTGCTCAAGCTTTGACTAAAGAAAGCTGGGTTGAAGCTATGCAGAAAGAACTTCTTCAATTTAAACTTCAAGAAGTTTTATGTGATCTTCCAGATGGGAAGAGAGTTATTGGAACCAGGTGGGTTTTTAGAGTTAAAAGAGATGAAAGAGGCAATGTTATCAAAAACAAGGCAAGGTTAGTTGCTCAGGGTTATAGACAGGAGGAAGGGGTAGATTATGATGAGGTATTTGCTCCTGTAGCAAGAATAGAAGCTATTAGAATATTTCTTGCTTTTGCTTTTTATATGGGCTTTCAAGTTTACCAGATGGATGTTAAAAGTGCCTTTTATATGGCAAGATTACAGAGGAAGTTTATGTCAAACAACCTCCTGGTTTTGAAGATCCTAAACATCCAAACAAAGTCTAAGGTTGTTAGGCTCTTATGGCCTTCATCAAGAACCTAGAGCTTGGTATGAGAGACTCTCCACATTCTTATTGCAACATGGATATAGAAGGAGAGCTATTGACAAGACTTTGTTTATCAAGAGAGACAAGAAAGATATCATGTTAGTTCAAGTTTATGTTGATGATATCATCTTTGGGGCTACCAAACAGTCCATGGTTAAGGAGTTTGAGCAATGATGCAGAAGAATTTCAAATGAGTTCAATGGGAGAGTTGACTTTCTTTTAGGACTTCAGGTTAAGCAGTCAAAGGAAGGTATTTTTATCAGTCAAGACAAGTATGTATCTGACATACTTAAGAAGTTCAATTTTGATGATATGAAGATTGTTACTACACCTATTAAATCTATCAATTCATTGGGTAAAGATGAAGATGGACACCATGTTGAAGTCAAGCTTTATAGATCAATGATTGGCTCTCTTATGTATCTTAATGCATCCAGGCCTGATATCATGTTTGCAGTTTGTCTATGTGCAAGATATCAAGTCTCACCAAAGATCTCTCACATGAATGCAGTTAAAAGAGTTTTCTGTTATTTGAAACAACAACCTAAGTTGGGGTTGTGGTATCCTAAAGAGTCACCTTTTCACTTGGAAGCTTTTTCAGATAGTGACTATGCTGGTGATAATTATGATAGAAGATCCACAACTGGTGGTTGCCAATATCTTGGAAGAAGGCTAGTCTCCTGGCAATGCAAAAAGCAGACAATTGCAGCAACATCATCTATTGAAGCTGAATATGTAGCTGCTGCAAGTTGTTGTGGTCAAGTTTTGTGGATGCAAAATCAACTCTTGGACTATGGGTTCAATTTCAAAAATACTCCTATCAATATTGATAATGAGAGTACAATTTGTATTGTTAAGAATCCTGTGTATCATTCCAAGACAAAGCATATTCAGATTAGGCATCACTTTATCAGAGATTGTTATGAGCATAGGCTCATCAATGTAGTTAAGGTTCACACGGATGACAATGTAGCGATGATTTCAAAAGAAGGTTTTGATGTGTTACGATTCAATCACTTGGTCGTGAGCATTGGAATGATTAACTACTAAGCTTCGTTTAAGGGGAGGACTATAAGGTGTTAGTATAGTCCTGTGTATTGCTTGAGGGGAGGATGCTTGTTGATACTTAGTTTATATGAAGAAATTTTGGCAAAGTACTATTTTCCCGAAGTACTGCTTGAAAGTACCGCTTGAGTACGCTTATGTGGAAAGTACTGTTTGTCGCATTAAAGTACTGTTCCAACGGTAATATTGATGGGTAATTGATAATAACGGTAACTTTGTTATTATAGGCTGTGATTTTTCAAATCCTACCTATAAATAACTACTTTCCGATTTTCCTCATATTATTACTTTACATCTTTTCCATACTTATCTTCCGATCACCATCTCTTTATTCTTCAATAAAATCTTTATTGTGCTCACTCATTCAACAATGGCGAATCGCTTAACTGTTTCTAAGCACAATATGGTGGCTAATTTGGACAAGACTGAGGCAAATATGGCTTTTTATGATATTGTTGATTATCTTACTGGGTCGCCTATTAGTTATGCTTTTAGTTGAACGGATGTTATTGAACTATGGATTCAAGAATTTTGGGCTAATGCTAGAGATAACATGGAGGAGGATGAATATTATATTAGATCTACGTTGTGGAAGGACTATCAAGATTACAGAAGCCTCTATTCGCGAAGATTTATTATTTGGAGATGAAGATGGGGCTATTCGATTTGACAAGCAACTGATTTGAGATACTTTTAGGAATCTTGGTTATGAAGGATCTTTCACAGAACAAACATTCAAGAAAGCATTATTCTGTCCTCAATGGAAGTTTTGGATTCATGTACTGCTTCATTGCATAAGTTCTAAAAGTACTTTGGGAGCAGCTTTGTCTAATATAGCATCTGCAGTGGTTGGACTAGCTAATGACAGAGTGTTTAATTTTTCAAAGCTTATTTTGGATGGGATGCTATCACATATATCCTCTGGGTCAAAATGGCAGATGTACCCAAGGTTTGTACAGGTTTTCTTAAACAAGCAATTGGCTAATGTTCCAAAACCTGCTGCTTTGTTACCTGTCATTGTGCAACAAGCCAAAATCTTTACATTTATGGCTAGAGAAGTGCTTTGTTCAGAGGTGGAGATATTCCATTAACTCCTATAATGATGGAAGTTGTTCAAGCTGTAATGCATGAAGCCGAGAGATGAAGAAAGTGAAGTATCCTGACTGCTTCTCCAAGATCCGCCTCTGCTGCATCGCGATCTAAGTACCGCTTCTATTGAAGGTACCGATCTCTTTACAGGTAATCGTTTCTCCAAGCCCTGAGGATCAAACAGAGATTGCAAGAACACCTACTCCATCTCCACAACATTCTCTGCTCCTCAAGCTGAAGAACATTCACATCTTCAAGGTGATGATCATACTATTCCTCGTAGTTTGACTTAGATAATTATGCTTTTACAAGGGAGCTAGTTAGGTTGAATAAGACTGTTGAGTCTCAAGCTAAAGCGCTTAGGAAGTTGAGACGTAGGTATATCTGGTTGAGGAATTTTATTAAACCCTATATTCAAGGTTTCAATTTATGAGTTAAAGAGGAAAACAAACGTCGTGAACAACTTCGAAAGGAATTCAAATGAAAGAAGGTTCCTAAATCATCTTCTGTCAACTTGGGGAGGAATTTAGAAAAGGAAAATTTGAAAGAAGATGTTACAAAGAAGAAAGAATTGTAGTATCAGAAAAGATTATTTCAGATTCTCGAGGAAGTGCAAGTTCAAAGTACTGATATTCAAAGTAATCAATATCAAGGTATCGATGTTCAAGGTATGATGTTCAAGGTACTGAACATCAAAGTACTGATTTTCATGATACATCTAGCAAGAAGTAACTCCAAGGGTATTGAATTTTGAAGAAGAAGTTGGTCCTTCTACATTTGTTATAGAAGAAGAGGAGGAAGCCACATTCATACCTATTCATTCTGCTAGTGATGATGAAGTAATTGCTACAATATTAGATTTATCACAACCAAGAGGAGGGGTTACTATTAGAGATGTACAAGAAGAAGAACAACCAAGAGCTTCTCAAAGCCATTGATCCTAAAGACAAAGGGAAAGGTATTCCGTTGAAACAAAGAAAAAGAAACTCACTTTCAGTAACTTAGAGCAATTGAAGTTGCTAGGAATGAAGCCGCAGCTAGAAAAGTTCAAGAAGAGTTAGATGCTAAAGATAGAAAAGAACAGGAAGCTCAAAGCTCAATAGAGAAGCAGCTCAAAAGGTGCAAGATGAATTAGATGTTGAAACTATGAACCTTACATCCCCTACACCGTTAGATTTATGCCAAGAAGACCTAATTTAGCTAAGGACAGGAATGCTATGATGGCTTATCCGAAAAGTCAAGGGTATAAAGGATTACAGAAGTTTAATTATCTTGAGATGAAAAGATTATATGATGCTGCTAGGAAGGATTATAAGAAGAATGTTGCAGGCATCAAAGATTTTAGAGAAGAAGCTACCGGACTAAACTGAAAAGAAGAAGAGTTTAAGAGAAAAAGAAAACTGGTTACGATGTTCAGTTTTCAAAAAAAGAAAAGGTAGAATTAAGATCTGAGACTAGTGATGAATTGAAGAATTATCTCAGAGTGGTAGATTTTGATTATACAAAAGAAGATAATGACATGAAGATGAACAGATCAAAGATCAGTGTTTTTAAAGTTGTGAAATCCAAGAATGGAGATTACATGATTTTTCATAAAGAAGATGAAAGCTTCAAAGTTTTCAAAAGGCTATGGGATTTACTGAATATTATAGATAGAGTAGACCTATTCTACTTATATCATGTTGTGAAGGCTTACTTTGAAAATAATCCATTGGAAGGATTGGTTTGGTTTACATGGTGATCTCATAACTATATGGGAAACTAAGAAGAGAGCACTGATGATATCCGAAGAATCAAGAAAAGCGGAAATAGTTTGCGGAGATTCTTTGAAGAATCTGGAGTTCATGTTTTGAGCCGAAAATGGAACAATGATAAAAATGTTTGCAGAAAGAAGATATCCTCTCACAGTTGAGCTCATGAGAAGAATGCTAGAGCATGGATTGAAAGTGGAAGAGGATAATGAAACTGCTTGCATGGTTATCAACTTGTTTATAAACTGGACTACCATTGCCGGAATGATCAATAACCGTATGAATTTTATTTGAATAAATACTTTTTGATATATCAAGACTTTTTATTCAAAGTATCGCTGATCGCAGTACATTTCATCAAAGTATCTTGGTTTAACTAAACCGCTTAAATAAATTTTAGAAGACACCTTGTTGCTAAGTAATAAATATTTTGAAATAAAGGTTTAATAAATGGTTTTTGTGATGATAACATCAATAGGTTATCAATCCACCATGGTTACAAAAGGATTGACTATCCATGAGCAAACGCTCGTAAAGATATATCAAATCCGTTTTTAGTTGACAACTTGCTAATAAGTTGGATGGTATTCAACTCACCATATTAGTAATGTGAAGAGTTGGCTAGCCCACAAGAAAATGGCTTGTGGTAAAGGCTGTGGAAACACCATTATTGGTAATTAGTTCACCATTAGATAGAAGAACTAACTAGTCCGTAAGGGTACGCTTTTGTAAAGACAAAACAACTCTGTTGATAGCTGGTGGTTTGCTAAAAATCATATGGTTATCAATGTACCATGGTCTTACACACCAAAACATTTGGCTACTCCAGAGATAATGGCTTTGGTAAAGAGTTCTAAATCCATTAATTTTTCAATGATTCACTTGAAAGTGATGAGAATAGTATGCAACTTAAATTGAATTAAATGTACAAATTGTCATATGTTGCTGTGGTTGTTGAAAAGATGGAGCTTAAGGATGCTGCCAGAAGAGAACAATTCTAAGAGATACTTTGACAAGAACAGATGTTAAAGATATATTCACAAAGGAACTTGAAGTCAAGCAAGTAGAATTCAAGTTAAGGGAGGATTGTTGGGATATGAAAGTGCTGAAGATATCAAAGTATCAAGATATCAAAGTACTGTAAGTTGCAAAGTACTGGAAGAAGTTAAAGACTCAAAGTAATGTTAAAGACAAAGTCAAAGTACTGCAATATGAAGTCAAAGTACTGCAAGAACAAAAGAACTGTATATTCGCTTATGGAAAGAATTGTATTCTATGTTTAGATTACTTGTCATACAAGGTTATCAATTGTAAACCGACTAGGATATCCTTGAGCCTATAAAAGGACTCCTAGATTGGCATTAGAGATATGACTTACGATTTAGAATTAGAGTTTTAAAGAAAAGTTCGATTATCTTAGAGTTGTATTAGAGTATCTGCATAATAAGCAGATTTAGAGTTTATAATAAAGGTTATTCTTCTTAGCTTTGTTAAGTAAATTCCGCATACTTAATAAAGATTACTCGCTGTTTCTTTGTTAATAACTTAGGATTTATCCGAGGATATTAAACCTTAACAAGCTAGTTAAGATAGTTTGATTAAAGTATATCGATCCAAC
>OU343222.1:256240480-256300314 GCA_910596185.1 Chrysanthemum makinoi | reverse complement strand
CTCGATGAGTTGATTTGATATTTTCGAAGGAAAGCAATATTATTGAATGAAATGATCAACTGCCCCGGTGGGCAATCTATCAATCCATCTTCTTGCTGCTCCAGTAAGTGTTATAGGGAATCTCAGAGCATAACCATGTCATGAGAAACACCTGAGGTGTTGAAGAGGCTTGTGATGTACAAGACGTTTTTAGCATGCTTGTAAGCATCTTCGTCTCTATTTCTGGAGAAAGGCTTAGCACGTAACTCCCTCATAAACTGGTCCTTTATCTCAAATTGAACCGCAGCTCCAATAGCTGGCCTAACGAGCCCCGACCCTCGTTCATCCCTAGTCATAGCCAGATACTCCTCGAGAGTGAGGTTATCAATGTCCAAAACTGCCATGGTACCTGAAACTTAAAGAAAATCGTGAGAAAATAAAATTTTAAAATGAACAAAAACAAAAATAAGAGACTTAACAAAAATTTTAATATAGATCCCTGGCAGCGGCGCCAAAAACTTGATGCAGGATTTCTGACCAGGTTTTAATATTTATAATTGTCTCATTTACCTATTATCCTTCCTTAGCACTGTACCGGCCACAGGTGTGTAGTGTAGTATGTAGTGTAAAGTGTCGGTAAAACCAAGAGCTAGAGCTATGTGAGCGAACTCTAAATTAAGTCTAGGTGTCACTTGTTTTAACTAGTTTGTAGTAGAAATGATTAATTAACTAAGAAATAAGAAACAAATGCGTAAAATAAATAGAGGTTGTGATCAATGGAGAGAAAGTATGCTAACCTAATTACTCATCCTATCGTGTAATGTCTCTGTTTGATTACTTCTAATTGATTCAAGTGGGGGTTTAAGTCGCTAGGACAACATTTGGTCAATTCATCCTAACCTATCAACAAAGGCTCCTACCCGACGTCAAAGGTTTACCCCTTGGGGAGTCGAGGGTCTTAAGTCACCTAAGCCAAGTCATTAAGTGCCCTACATGCAAGATTTGAAATAATGAGTGCCCGGGCGCTAGCATCTTAGCCACTCATCCCTAACTTCTTCAGTTCATCCGGACGACCGGTGATCATTTGGTCAGTTCGCACAATAGAGGAATGGTCGTCAGTTGGTCAATTCTTACCCGTCTAAACTCTACCTAACTACTTAGGGTCAGTTGGTCAATTCTCCTAAGCAACTAGATACGACCGCATTTCAAAACTACTGAAGCTAGGGTAACTACCAACGAACTATGCATGCTGTTAGGTCACCATATTGTAACACAAGCATCAATATGTAAGAAATATAGATAAGGTGATCGGTTGAACACAAAACACACACACGATAAGACAATAGTGAAAGGTTATGCGTAGAGTGTAATATGAAAGTGAACAACCAACCTTCTAAGGAAGGTTTACAAGTCTTTATATAGGGAAAGGAACTAGGGCAACACACAAGTTCCCTTCATTTCCTTATTGGATATGGGCCAAGGCTTATGGGCTTTCTACATAAGCCTTGCCTTTAATACAAACATAAAAGCCTAATTAAGCAACCTATTACATGTTAATTACAAACACTTGAAATATAGTTTAGGAGTGATTCCAACAATCTCCCCCTAAGTATTGGTAATTAATGACTTAAGTAATCTTTAAACATTGTTGGTGCTGATGTAATAGTTGCTTTGACGTCTTCTGACATTCTTCTTTCTTGTGAGAACAAGTGCCTTGATTCTAACAATCTCCCCAATGTGAGGATCTTGTTTTCTTTGAAGTTTTCAGCTTTTATATCTTCATTTATCTTTATTCTTTGTTCAGGTATGGATATGGTGATGTTATGTTGTGGCAATCTGCATCAAGTCCGCTTCGTTGCTCAGGTGTCTCCACGTCCTTCTCCAACATGCTCATACTCTCTTTGACGTTTGATATCAGGATAGATGTAGTTCTCTTAGTCTTTATACTTTGTAGATTCTTTGGCTTTGAGGAAGAATCGTTCTGACTTTTGTGTTGCCTTTCGAGAGAACTTCAATGTGTGTTGTTGTTGGTATGAGCATTTGGAGAATCCGCATGATCATCTCTCAGGAGCATCCATAAGAAGAAAACATAAGAATGGGTTAGTTATAAACACCAATCGATCATTGTGGTTGATTCTTAGAGAAATGACCACTACGATTGTTCTTCTTATGAATGTCTTGATTCCATTCACCTTGGTCGGGCGAATCAGCCGTCCGAATCCCATAAGGGATAGTTGGCATTAGATTGAACAAGTTCAAGTAATGACCCACATTTTTAAGACTCGATTCTTGAAAGGAATCTCCTTAGCGGGATTTCCGGCACACAAGTTCGAACCGAGCGTGTTATCAGCATAGTGTGAAAACACATCTAATTCTAGCGTTCCTGATTGGAGTCCCTCAAGTAGGATCACACGATGTACCAAAGTACACCAACAGTTCGGGTGAGTATTGAGGTACACGGAGCTTCACCCCCCATAGAGCGTTTGAGACAACACTAAGCGTAACCCAGGAGTTACCGAAGTGACCTGTGTCGAGTACGTCGATGTTGACCCCTGGCGGTTTCCATTCAATCAGAGGATCACAGTTGTGAACCCCTCATAAATGTTCTCGTGGATCACTAGACGTCCTTATTGTTGAATGACAAGTGATGAAATGTCAAGTGTTCCTAAAGGATCTTTTGATGAATCTCGTGGCTCTAGACTCAATAGTGTGCTTTGGTTTTCCTAAGCAGAGACTAGGGAGAGGGTCTCCTTCTTCAATACCAGCAATCTCTAGGAGAAATCTGATAGTTTACGTAGGGTTTGTTGGGTCTATTATAGATTTGATGATACAAAACAAGAATGAAACATGAAGGACTAAAAGTGACAAGAAGGGAAACTACAAAAAGATGGAGGATTTGGAAGTTTCTAGAAGATATGCTTAAAAGAATATTTAGTTTCCTAATTTTATTGTTTCCTAATTATATTATGATTCCTCTTGTAAACCCTAGATGTCTCTAGTATATAAAGAGACATAGGGTCATTAGTTTTAGTGAGTACGTACGAGATGTAGTCGACTAGAGGTGTGTGTGTAACCTAGGCGTAGCGTATAAACGCCTAGGGTTTAGTGGTTTAGTTAGTTAGTGTTAGATCAAGTCTTTGATCTTTATTATTGTTTAGTTAGAGATGGTGAATGAAAAACCTTGTTCATAATAATATTGATTCTATGTTTGAATATTCCGCCTTTATTATTATGTGTTCCTAGATATAATATTAGACCTCGTCTAAGAGCTTACAACGATCTTCACATGTGGTATCAGAGCCAGGGGCTCGTGATATCTAGGATTACAAGGTTTTTCGAAGCGAAGGAAGAAAAATTTATTTATGTAACTCAACTTTGCAGTCAGTTTTCAAGAAGGTATAACCTTTTAATGAACCGTTGGATCGGGCTAAAATTCGAACTGGAGCTTCTTGGTATATCTATCTTTAATCTCACGAAGGGATTGTTGATCTACGCTCAATCAAAAGTTATTCAATGTCGAGTCTGTGCTGAAGCTTCGAATTTTTCGTATATACTTTTACAGCACTGTTTTGTAACGATCATAACTTTTTCGTTAACCGTTGGATCGTAACGAAATTTTAGGTGGATGTTCTCTATATACTAATCTAACTTTCCACCGAAGGGATCGTCAATTGGAGCTTACAGTAAAAAGATATACTATATCGAAGTTGGCTGCTGATGGACTTTCAAAGTACTGCTGAAACAGTACTTTGATATACTTTGAGTTTATGTTCGAATTTTTAAAGGTTTTAATTGTGAGATGGATTCTATGTGCTACGGTGTAGTGTTCTTACAATGGTCTCATGTTTTGATTGGCCAAACTTGTTGATTGATCACATGGTTCTCAATCTCAGTAGTACATGCGTATAAGTAATACGAGGTATGGATTTATTTAGATCATGTGATGGGGTCCACATGGGCTACTATCTGCTGTTGTGATTTAATGTACGTGAAGTATTGATCACGTGACTATGTGATCGTGACCTTTGGATTTTGATTGGTTGCTTGAGATAATAGGATGGATGATCAATCACGTGGGAATAAATGTGTTGGTTTGTTACTTGATGTCAATCGAACAGTGAAAGATATTTTTGGTATTCTGACATAATGTGGGTCCATCTCAACGAGACATTGATAAAACAACCAGTCCTCCTTATTTAAGAGATTCGATTGTGTTATTTTTACGTGGGGCTGTTGACTTTAGATTATCGATTGCTATATTGGTACAAGACTCTATATTAGTATTGTTGGTATTTATTTGGTAAGGAATATGGTTGTACTGTTTGATGTCAAAGTGCTGCTCGTATTTTTTGTGTCAAAGTACTGCAGATTTAAATGTACTGCTTGGATGGATGAAAGTACTGTTGCTGCGTTTTCTTCAAGGTACTGCTCGAGGATTTTTATAGGTACTGATGCATGATTATTTGAAAGTACTGTTGATCGAATTTTGTTAAAATCTTGTTGCTGATGAAAGTACTGCTCAAAGGTTTTTAAAGAATCGTTTGGTTTAAAAGTCTTGCTTGCATATATTTTAATGAACGTCTTGCTTCAAGGAACCTGCAGTTTATATGAAAGTCATGATTTATACCAATACGCTCCTTATGGTTTATTACAGTGATTTGGAATTAAGGGAAGTCGAGAGCATGATATTTGGATGACACTGCAGGTTATTGTTCACACACTGAAGTTATTTGTTCTTAAAAGGATTTAAAAGGCATTTTGGAGATTTTATTGAAGAATTGATTACTGAGTTATTTATCACTTATTTGAAGATCAAGTGGAATGGCTTGGTTTTTGTTCTTATCATCTAGCTTGTTGAATCTAGCAATGTGTGATTTTTCTTATATGCTTATGCACATTGGCTATCACTTGAAGGAGTTACATTGTAGTTCTCGATGTCTCATACTAGTTGAGGATTCTTTTCAAGGGATAGGTCTACTTATATTGTGGGTATAAGTATGGGTTATATGTAAAAGATTTGAAGACACAAGTTTGAAATTCTACTTCTTCATCAAATTATACTTCGGTTTTCTTCACACGTAATCATTACATAAAGCCTACAGATTTTGAAGAATCATTGATGTACATGCATCACTCAAGGGAAATGTTTGATTTTACTATTGTTGATCATTATTACTATGCGCTAGTTGGAGTTTTCTTTGTTTGGATCCATTTTTTCTTATGGTGCGTAATGGTGGGCGATTTGAAGCATTGGAAGTCTTAGATTGGAAGTATGATATTGATTCGTGGTGGTCAAGATCATTATTTGCATACGCTCCTATTTAGATAATAACAAAAAGGAAGAGATGTTTTGAGTGACATGTTCAATTCAAGGGGAAGCATGGAAGATTGTTTCATTCATGGTGAGATTTAATTATCTCAACTTACGCTTTCGCCTAGGAAGTTGTTCAAGAATTGTGTTTGTTTTGTCATCATCAAATAGGGAAGATTGTTGGGTCTATTATAGATTTGATGATACAAAACAAGAAGAATGAAACATGAAGGACTAAAAGTGACAATAAGGGAAACTACAAAAGATGGAGGATTTGGAAGATTCTAGAAATATGCTTAAAAGAATATTTAGTTTCCTAATTGTATTGTTTCCTAATTATATTATGATTCTCTTGTAACCCTAGATGTTCTCTAGTATATAAAGAGACATAGGGTCATTAGTTTAGTGAGATGCGTGCGGAGATGTAGTCGACTAGAGGTGTGTGTGTGTAACCTAGGTAGAGCATTATAAACGCTAGGGTTTAGTGGTTTAGTTAGTTAGTGTTAGATCAAGTCTTTGATCTTTATTATTATTTAGTTAGAGATGGTGAATGAAAAACCTTGTTCATAATAATATTGATTCTATGTTTGAATATTCTTCTTTTATTATGTGTTCCTAGATAAATATAGACCTCGTCTAAGAGCTTACAACGATCTTCACAGGGTTCCCTGTGAGAATGAAACAAGCTTCTGTTGAGAGAAACTTGAGTGGCTAAGAAGGTTTAGTGCATGCGTCACTGGGTCCATGACGACTTTGATCTTCAATACCGGTGTCATCTAGTGGCATCCAATGAGTGTATGTATTGAACCGATTATGCGCCTAAAGTTGAATAATTTGGAGGGCTATTTCTTTTCACCTTTTTCTTTACTTTTCTTTTTAATTCTTCAAATCCTTCTTTCTCACATTCTCATGTACTCCTTTTTATAATCATACCTAAGGACTTCTAAGTTCTAACTATTGGTGATGTCCTTGGGTAGATCCCTCCGGCTCTTGCGGATCATAGGACGGTTATTCCTAACCTTAGTCACCTTATGTAAGATATAGGTTTTCAGAAACGCATCAAACCAAATCCATATGGGGCGTATACAATGTTTTAGAGAGAGAAAGTTCTAGAGAGAAAAAGGGAAGAGAGTTGGGAACTATGTAAAACAAAAATGGTATTGAAGCTCAACCCTCTACCTTGGGGCGTGGGGGTATTTATAGTGTTTTACAACAAAGCCACCTACGGGCTGTGGATCGGCATGCTGGGTAAAACCCGTCCCAGTCCTCCACGGTGTTACTTAACTAAATACTAACTAATATTAAATGACTACGACTCACGAGCTTTCTAGATTACATATACTTGGTGTGACACTTTAACATTTGGATTTTCTAAATCCTAACAATCTCCCCTAAGATAGGCCACCTCAAATTACCGAGAATACAAAGCAGATATTACATTAATATTGTTTTGGATTCTTGTTTAAGTTCATTGCTCAGAGCTCGTAGTCTTTGATTCTTCATGTTTAGCATGTTTGGATAATTCAAGTGGAGGTCTTTAACTGATCCACGTGATGATGAGTTTTGAGCGACTTTGAGATCATCACTACCATAGATCTCACGACTCATCCGTTGTTGTGTTGCCATCATGTGAAATTGTGACTTTGGATGACATGCTCACATTTTGGATCATGATATCTTCTTATCGAGTTTGGAAGCTTTGATGATTCAAATTTTCGATGCGTAAGCGGCATAGGTTAGAAAATGAGGCAGTTGATGAAGATATGTGCTTATCATGATTTCTTTGGAGATGATTGTGTAGCAGCATCGCGGCAATGGATTGACTCACCAATTCCGATCAGCGGCAATGCGTCGGGGTGTATACGGCGGTTGCAATAAAACGAGAATCACTTTTGTTGAATTAGGTACACGGCCCACGGTTCCCGTTGATCGATACAAATCGCTGTGTCAGGTATAATTTTGAAGAATCTCCTTGACAGGGTTTCGCAGCTGTTCAAGCCGTTCTCAAACCGGAGCGTCTCAAAAAAGACAACACGAAGTGAGTGAACCAGTGAATTTGAGATTCACTGATTGATGAAATGAGATTTGAAAAACAATCGTGTACTGCTCAATAAATTTTTTTTGCAATACGACGAAGTTTTAATAAATCAATTATGAATCATAAACACCTTTTTATTTTGTAAATATTAATACCAGCCGATGTGCTAGAGAAAGAGTTTTAAGCACAACCACACGGTTTTTTCAAAGGTATCCGTCATCCATAACCTAAACCAGGATTGATTCAAAATTTGAATCGCCCCATTGTCTGTTCATTTGTCACATGGTGGATCTATTTGATAGATCTCACATGTCACCTACCAAGAGCTTGTTTGATGTTGGCTCTAGAAGCCTTTCCATCTTCATTGTGAATATGTTTGCATATCACTCAGATGTTCTGGCAATACCCCAAGGATAATGCGTAGGACTCTTAAATATATTCTCTCTTTCCACATTGTGTGAAACAGAGAGTCTTCATTGATTGTGTCCTTAATGAGATTTTTTTGATGATCTCGTGGCTCTAGACTCAATTGTGCACATTTGGTTCCTATGCCGGAGACTAGGAGAGGGTCTCCTTCTTCAATATCAACTATCTCTAAGAGAAAGTCGATAGATAATGTAGGTTCCCCTGTGAATGAACAAGTCCTTTAAGAGGAACTTGAGTAGCTTGGGAGTTGTCGTGCAGTGCGTCACTGGGTCCATGACGTCTTGTCTTCAATACCGGTGTTACCTTAGTAAACACTAGTAGCATGTATGAACCCGGTTCTCCCCTAAGGTTGAAATAATGGAGGGCTATTTCTTTTCACCCTTTTTCACATTCATTTCTTTTTCATTATTCAACCCCTTCAGTGCTTACCGAGACTTCATTCCTAGAACCTTGTTGGGTTTATTCCAGTTCTAGCTCAATTTCAGTCCGCGCTCTTCATACCACCCACCATCTCACTTTACTCCTTTTTTCATCATGCCTAAGGACTCTACAATATCTAATGGATTGTCCCTGGGTAGATCCCTCTGGCTCTGGTGGGATCGAGGGAACGAATAACTAACCTAACCATCCTTATATCACCATTCATAAAGTAAATTTGGTCGGTCTTTTTGGTATTGTTCATCAGCCATTGGAACCAATTGAAAACCATTTGAAAAAGAATCCATGTACTTGTGATATATTATCGAAGCATTTTGTACCTGAATCTTTTTTGATATTTTAGAAAACGGCTCCCCCTCAACATGTGCATCATATGTTTGAAATCATTTTGGCACAAGGAGGCAAGAGGAAGAATTCACTTCTTTGATAAATATTTTCTAAAAAATATCTGCATCACTTTCTCTATCAAAATCAGTGTTTCACATATAGTTAAAGATATTTTTGAGAAAGAATGTGGTTTTCAAAAATTTGCTCACCCTCAATATGTGCATCTGATTTTGAAGTTGTTTAGCACATATTAGGGAAAACCTGCACTTAGAGAAAATCAGTCACGTTTTAATCCATTTTGGTTTGATATAAATGCTCCCCCTCAACATGTGTATGGAAAATTTGAAATCGTTTGGCACATGCAGGGAGGAGAGCTTGTTAATCTCGTATAAAACCATTTATCAAATTATCAGTTTAAATCCAATTTAAATCACAAATTCTCCCCCGATCACAATTTTCAAATCCTTTGAGAGTTGTGATATCTATTGATTTAAATTAAATTTTGAGAGCTTTTGAGGAGAATACTGACTTGCTTTTGAAAGACATTTTAACTGATAAGGATTAGATTTTGAGACTTTAAACTCCATTGACCATTCATGCATAAATATCTTTTGAAAACGTAACATTAGCCAAGGTCTTGAATCACTTGTATAAAACATTGTTCTTTTTTATTTTCCAAAAGTAGACCTTGCTCTTTTATGTGCTAATTGTTTGAAAAATAACCTTTTTGATTGAATTGAAATCATTCTCCCCCTCAATCAATGACAAGAGTTGTTGATTGAGTGTTAGAGAGTTTGACAAAGATAAGCCCGGATGATTTTCAAAAATAGAGTCCGAGGTATTTTCAAGGCAATTTTGTTTTCATTAGATGACAAATATTTTTCAGAAGAATCAGACGGAAATATTTGGAAAGAATAACATTTGTCTTTTTGGTGACAAACATTTGTTTTAAGAATCAGAGCATGAGATTTGAAAAATAAGATTAAGCATGGCCCTGTTCTTTCTTTTTAAAATGGGTTACTGCCTGAAATGACAATAAACCACCATTTTTCTTCGCCTCTTTTTTTTATATATATTTTTTTTAAAGCAATTTATGTACATTCGAAGAACATCTAAAAACCCGTGACATTCTTTGAATGTCAACACAAAGTCGGTAGATGATATCGAATAAACAAAAACATGACAAAATAACAATTTATTTATTATTATTATTATTATTATTATTATTATTATTATTATTATTATTTTTTGGTATTTTTCAAGATTTTCTAATTTTTGAGGATTTTGAAAATTTTATATTTTTCTATTTTCTTTTGTGGGTTTTGAAATTTTGTATTTTGCTTTTGAATAAATATATACAAGAGATAGATGGAGAAAAAATCATTTACTCCTCGTCTTCCTCTTGAAGACGTTTGAGTGTTTCCGGTTGTAGGCTCTTTAGACCAAGTCGTGGAAGGATAAACTCAAAACGTTCTCTAGGAAGAGCTTGGTGAAGATGTCTGCTAACTGGTATTCAGTCCTCACAAAATAGAATTCTACCACACCTTTTTCCACTTGTTCCCGAATGAAATGATGTTGAATGTCAATGTGTTTTGCTCTTGAATGTTGAACGTTGTTGCAAGAGAGAGCAATGGCACTTTTGTTATCACAATACAGAGGGATTTTGTTGAATTCAAAGCCATAGTCAGATAATTGGGATCTCATCAATAGGATTTGAGCACAACAATATGACATGGCTATGTATTCATCCTCTGTAGAGGATATAGAAGTACTCATTTGTTTCATTGAAGACCAGCTCACAAGCTTATCACCCAAAAACTGAGCACCTCCAGACGTACTTTGACGTGTATCTTGACATCCTGCATGGTCAGCATCTGCATAGGCTATTAGTGACATACCGGTGTCCTTCGGGTACCAAAGTCCCATGTTGATGGTTCCTTGGAGATACCGAAAGACCCGTTTAACCTCTTCAAGGTGCTTTTTGGTAGACTTAGCCTGGTATCTAGCACACATGCATACAGCGAACAGAATATCAGGTCTACTGGCTGTGAGATATATCAGGGATCCAATCATACTTCGATATTTCGTTTGATCTACCATGATCCCTGAGTGGTCCTCATCCAGTTTGGTACGTTCCACCATGGGAGTGTCAACGGTGTCACAAGTGTCAAATCCAAATTTATTTAAAATTTCATTTGCATTTGCATATTTAGATTGATTAATAAAAATGCCTCTGGGAATTTGTGAAATTTGTAATCCCAAGAAAAATGACATTTGTCCCATCATTGACATTTGAAATTTGGATCCCATCTCCTTAGAAAAACGGTCACATTCATTGGGGTCAGTCGAGGCAAAAATAATATCATCAACATAGATTTGAACGTGAATTAAATGTTTCCTTGACTTTCTGGTGAACAATGTTGGATCAACTGCTCCTTTGCTGAATCCAGTAGATACAAGAAACTTTGATAGCGTATCATACCATGCCCTTGGAGCTTGCTTCAAACCGTAAAGAGCCTTCCTCAAGCGATAGACATGAGTAGGATGCTCTAGATTCACAAAACTTTCAGGTTGGCTGACGTATACGACTTCTTTAAGATCTCCGTTAAGAAAAGCCGTCTTTACATCCATCTGATAGACTACCATGTTCTTACTTGCTGCATTAGCCAAGAAGATTCTGATTGCCTCGATACGAGCAACTGGAGCAAATGATTCTTCAAAGTCAATACCCTCCTCTTGACGGTATCCTTTTGCAACCAATCGAGCCTTGTTCTTTAATACATCACCATGCTCATCAAGTTTTACTTTGAAGATCCACTTTAGAGCAATGATCATAGCATAGTTAGGAGCAGGTACTAATTCCCATACATCTAGTCGATCGAACTCATAAATTTCTTCTTGCATGGCATTGAACCAGCTGTCTTCATTCATTGCAGTTTTAACGTCTTTTGGTTCGACCTTGGATAGTACAGAGTTGAAGAAGCACCATAAGGAATCAGTAGCAAGTTGTTTACGTGCGGATAATGGACAAGAGGGATTTCCATTGATGTTGTCCAATGGATGATCATGTGTCCATTTTCTAAGGTGTTCGTGTGGTTGTTGTTGAGGAACTGAAGTAGCTGAGTCTTTTTCTCCTGATGAAGATGGTTCTGATGATGGTTCCGGAGCAAATATGTTCTCAAAGGGGGCATCTTCGGGAGTAGCAAAGGGATTATCTTCATCATCGGTGCCAGAAATAATTCCATGATGTACACTTGATAATTGATGATTTGTTGATGAGATAGAGTCATCGGCAACAGGCGCTTCTTGACTTAATGACATAGAAACTGAAGGGTTAACTTCATTGACAGGGATAGGAGCAGCCTATGTTGATGGATTTGACAGATCATTAGCAATTGGCTCATAGTGTTCATCAAACATTGGATCAAACAATTTCTTCAAATCATCTTCTGAAAGAGGTAC
The DNA here is from genome assembly GCA_910596185.1 of Chrysanthemum makinoi. Classification (NCBI taxonomy): domain Eukaryota; kingdom Viridiplantae; phylum Streptophyta; class Magnoliopsida; order Asterales; family Asteraceae; genus Chrysanthemum; species Chrysanthemum makinoi. Next base: position 256,288,333 of record OU343222.1, on the reverse strand, counting down.
ATAAGGAGTTGCTGGCGAAGAATCGTGTACAAGAGTAGAACTGATGGGACTACTTGTTGAAGGTTGTGATGAGGGTCCAGAACTGGGTTGTCCTTGAGCCATTTGACAGGTCAGCTCATCGAACATAACGTGAATTGTTTCCATGATATTTCGGGTTCTTTTGTTGTAGATTCGGTATCCTTTCCTGCTTGGTGCATATCCTACAAATACTCCAATGTCCGCTTTAGCTTTAAGTTTGCCTAAGTCTTGACCCTCATTAGTTGGATAACACAATGCACCAAATACACGAAGGAATGAAAGATTAGGTTTTCGATGGTGGACAAGTTCATATGGAGTTTTTCCATGAGAAGTGTGAATTAGGGATCGATTTTGAGTATAGCATGCAGTGGCAATGGCTTCAGCCCAGAGAAACATTGGAACCTTTGAGTAAATCAGCATTGTTCTAGCGGCTTCCACAAGAGTTCAATTTCGTCTTTCAACTACACCGTTCTATTGAGCAGTTCGTGGAACACTTCTTTGTCACTGATTCCAACACTTTCATAAAACTCACTAAGTTCTTTGTTAACAAACTCAGTTCCATTGTCTGTTCGGATGATTATGACAGTTTTGTTAAGTCAAACTTGCAGCTGTTTGATAAGTTTTATGATGATATCTGGAGTTTCATCCTTTGTCCTTAAGAACTTAACCCAAGTAAATCGAGAGTAATCATCAACCACAACTAACACATATTTCTTCCCATAAATATTCTGCACTCTCATGGGTCCACATAAATCCATGTGAATGATATGAAGAACTTCCATAACTGAGTTTATAGGTTTAGGTTTGTGGGCATACTTCTTGCTTTTTCCCAATTGGAATGCTGAACACAGATGATCCTTTTAATACTTTAGTCTAGGTAAGCCTATTACTAAGTCCTTTCTGGAGAGATCATTTATGGTGCCAAAGTTCAGGTGATTTAGACGACGATGCAATAACCATGACTTTGTTTTCGAAGCCTTTGACAACAAGCAGATTGGAGAAGACTTCATCATATCTTCGATAGAGATGGTGTATAGATTTGAACCACTTGTTCCTCTTAAAAGTTCTCTACCATCAAGTTCTCTGACGAAACAAGTATGTTTTCCGAAGGCCACTTCTAGATCATAATCACAGAATTGACCGACAGAGAATAAGTTATGACCAAGACCTTCAACGTAATACACCCTGGAGATAACATTATCACCAACAACATAGTCTCCATAACCCTAATTGCACCAAATGATCATTCCCGACTCTAACAGTCCCGATGAATTTACTCACAAAGTTCATGAGCCGTGACCGGTCTCCAGTCATATGCTTGAAACAGCCTGAGTCCAGGTACCACAAACGATTTGAACGATCTGCAGTTGAACACAGACAAGAATGGATAACTGGATAATTGGGATCCCCATGCAAGAATAGGTTCCATTTGGTTAGTAACAGTGATTGGAACACCCACATCAGAAGTAGAAACAATGGAATCATCAGGGATAGATGCAGTGCTAGTGTCCGTATTTGAGCTATTCAAAGTATGTTCACTTATTAAAGGAATAGTTCTACTAGTAGGCATCCATTTCCTAATGGGCATTGATCTAGATAATTTAGGGAACATCTCATTAAGATTTAATTTGTGGCCAGTAGGTATCCACTGATAACCTATGTTACTAAATTTCCTTCCTGTGGGTTTCCAATGTTTTCTAACCTTCTTCCGCCATTGCTTTCTAGCCTTCTTAGCTTGATTTTTTGTATTCACTATCTTAACAGGGCATTTAACAACATTAATCAACTCATTCACACCACATTCATGATTAGTAACAGAAACCAAACAATCATCATTACATGTTTTGCCAAAAGTAGCAGAATTCGAATTAATTACAGTACGTGATGAGTGTGTAAATACTCATCATTTTTGGTTAAATCTGAACTGCAAAACGTTTAAAAATGCTCAGAAATGCATCAAAATACTGAAAATATCTCAAAATGGCATTTTATATGTTTCAGATGCAAAATGTTTAAAATCAGATGAAAAATGAGCAAAGTTTGCATAATTGGCAGTTTCAGTCCCCCAAGTTTCTAAAATTGTCAACAATAGTCCCTGAGTCAAAATTTCAAAAGTAAAATCACCAAAGGTCCTTTTTAAAATCATAACTTGTCAAAATTAGTCCTTTGGTGAAAAATATCAAAAGTTTTGAGAAATTACAAAATTAGTCCTTCAAGTTTGAAATTTGGCAAAAATGGCCCCTGAAAATTGGAAAATGTCAAGTTTGGTCCTTGCACTTTCAGAGCTTGTCACTTTTAGTCCTTGGAACAACTTTGCCTAATTGGCAGGAGTGGTCCCTTGAAATTCAGAATTTACACAAAAGGTCCCTATGTATTATTAAGCCTTTATACCATTTTGGACCTTGTCACTAACCACATGGACCCTGCCATAGCCATTTGGACTCCCACTTTTGATCCCCTTCATAAAATATTAACCCCGGTCAATCCAAAAGTCAAACAAACAACCCCTACCCGCCTTTTTCCTTCTTCCCCAACATATAGCCTGCAACACCATCCCCCCTCCAGCCACCCTACTCCTCCATGTCCCCTCCTCCTCAACATCCATCCAAAGTGCATTTAATGCTTCACCCTCACTTCACTCAACCCTTCCAGTGGATAACTCTTTTTGGCGCCAAAATCCACTTAAACGGCCAAGATTGCTTCTAACCATCCAATAGCTGAGAAACAAGTGGGAAACATTCAGAGTGGAAAGAGAAGAAGATTGGGATATAAAAGAAAGCTAAGGGAGGCATGAGGAGTAGTCTACTAGTTTTTAATTTATCTTTAATGTCGTTTTTTATCTTAAAGCTTTAGTTTATTATAAAACCTGTAATCTTTTGTTAATTTGTATCAACTTAAAGTATTTAAGTGTATTGAAACTCATTTCAAGCATCAATTTCAGTTTATTGTTACAATTCTCAGTTTAAGTCCACTGTTTCAAATTTCCAAGTCCAAGTCTTGTATACAAGCTTCAAACAGCTCATTTCTCAGTCCCAATAAGCTTATACAAGCTTCTAATAGCTTTCTATAAGCTTACATTTCAGTTTTAAGCAAAAGTGGTTCTTGGTCAAAGAAAGTAAAACTGGGTCAATTTGGTAATGGAAATGGTCAATGGGTGATGCAGTGCATGGGTTTGGATTGATATTGGGTTGTTTCATGGATTAGAATAAGGTATTGGGTCTTGTGTTTCTTTGGCAATCCACTGTGGATAGGACCACATGTAAGTGATTTTCAAGTTTGATGCATAATATGTATCTGTGTTTAATTCTAGTTCCTACTTGTTTATTTAATGTTAATTAAGATATTTAGACTTAGTGTGATCAAGAAATCATGTTGGTTCAGTAGCTTGTTCAGTTTTTAGCTCAAATCAGTGTTTATAGGTGTGTTTGGATGTGCTCTTTAATCTGTCTTTAAGGTTTGTGCAGTGGTTGGTTTCTGTGGTTTCATGCTTGTGTAGCTATTTCATGCTCATATCTGTCTTTAATGTGGGTCTGCAACTCACAAAAGTCAAAAATCCACTTAATCCATCTCAACAGTTTCACTGTTGAGATTTTGTCAAAACAAAATCTTGTTTTGTGTTTGTAATACTTAAACATTGATTGCATTGTCTTTATTTCATTATAATACATCATTATCAGTCCTTAAATCATGATCAAAGTTCAAAAAAGTCAATTTCCATTTCTGGCAAAAAGTCAAAAACATTGAAAAACCTGTTTTGAGCCCATCTAGTAGGAATTTTCATGAGCTCATTTCTGAGCCAATTTCAATGAAACTTGTGGTTTTTAAAAGTCCTCTTGGTCTATTTCTTTATTACCATTTTTACATATTTTTGTGATTTTTCTTTAAGCTCCAAATGAGCTTGGCAACAGGGGCTTATATGCCCTGTGCACACACTCAGTATTAACTGAGTGTGTGCAGGCATCTTGCAGCCCTTGTAACAAGCTCATTAGAGCTCAGATTTGGCTCATTTTTGGTTTATAGGCACCTGACCAGGTCTAGGTGAGGTTCCAACATTTGTCTTCTAGGTCCAGCTTATCTTGAGTGCTTATTTTCTTGCCCAAAGTGAGCACCTAAATCTGCTTTTAGCTCATAATCTCATTTCATCAAATCTTGGCATATTGCAATCCAGATGTTATAGATAGTTTTAATCTGTTGCATTTAGGTTCTTTTAGCTTATCCTAGTTCCTGCTTTCAGTTGGTGGCTTGTTGTGTCCCTTTGGCTTATTCAAGTGCTTATTCACAAGCACTTGCTACATCAGTTTCAAATTCCTCCAAACAAGCCCTTGTTTTTCCATTTTTCCTAGAATCCTCATATTATTTTAAGCTTTTCCTGAATTTTTCAGATTTTTCTAAGTTTGTTTGCTATTTTTCTGCATTTAAATCAATTTTTAGCACTTTTTAATTAGCTTTTAATCCAAATAATTAAGAAAAGGTTCAAAAAAATAATTTTTCATTTTTATTAAGTTAAGATAAATATAAAAATCCAAAAAAATATTTTTCTAGATTTTTCTTAGTTAAATTTGTATTTTTAAGTAATTTAATTAGTTTTAAATAGTTTTTAATTCCTAGAAAATACAAAAATAATCAGAAAAATACAAAAATAGTTTTGAAAATTCTATTTTGTTATTTTAGGTTTTTCTAAGTCAAAATTTTATTTTTCTAGCTTTGTTTCATATTTTCTTGTATTTGGATTATTATTTAATAGTTAAAAATAGTTTTTAATTAATTAATTAGTTATAAAAATAATTTTCTTTTTCTAAATATTTTATTTTATCATTAGGTTTGTAAAAATATCATTTTCATATTTTTAGGGTTAATATTGATTTAGTTTCACGTTTTTATTTGTACGTCACGTAGTTTTTATTTCAGTTTTCTAAAAACATAAAAACAAAAACATCATTTTAAATATAGTGATAGCGTTTATTTAATATTTTTTATCTTTTTAATTTCCTTTAATTTGAATTTAAGCCTCTGTAATCTGTTTCCTTTTTCCTTAGTTATAATAATTCAAATCCTTCTTTTCCGTTCAAATCTCTCGATCACTATTCGTTGGGTGATCCATTGCATAGCTCGCTGGGACATAACGACCCGGGGAAACTCTATACTCTCCTGATCTTCATTGAGTTCGTGCTTGAGCCGTTTTAAGTTTCTTACAGTTGGCCATTCACAAGTGGTCAGCTTGCGTGAGAAAACTTGACGGTTTGGCACGCATCAAATTTTTGGCGCCGCTGCCGGGGAGCTGTGCTGATTATCTTCCGTCTAGCAGATTAGTGATTTGGATACTCACTCCTTGTTTATACCATCTGTATGTATTTATATTTTCTTATAAAAATCAAAAACCCAAAAATATTTTGATTCTTTGTTTTTACATCATGTTTTTCAAAAATACCAAAAATATTCCTCTTTACCCTCTTACCCTTTTGATTCTTCATTTCTTACCCTCTAAAACCATTTGATTCTTTCTATGTCTTATCCTCACCCTCTTGGTTGTCAATGGTGTGGTGGTCCTTATAATGGTGGCAATTGCCCTAGTTGTAGCATGGTGGAATCAGGAAACGGGTCTGTCTATAACCAGGATCCTTATTCCTACCATAACACGACTGATTTATTCCATCAGCTACCGCACTATGAGACTCAGCAGTTTTACTGTTGTGAGTACTGTGGTGGTTCACACTCCAGGTCTGATTGTCAATCGGGAAACACGCTTGTCTATGAGCAGGTTCCTGATAACAATTATGACTACAACAAATATGACTCACAGCCACATCAGTTTTACTGTTGTGAGTATTGTGGAGGTCCACACTGTAGCTCTGATTGTCAACAAGGAATCCACTTCCTTGTAACAATTACGACTCTTCGTATCATGACCAACCTCTACAGTACCAAATGAATCAGGCACCACCTCAGCCTGAGCCACTTCCTCAAAATCTTCTCCTTGATCTTTTGGATTTAGTGAAAGATTTGAAGGAATGTAAACATTCCCAAGATAATCCAAATCAAAAACCCATGGAAGAATTGTTAGCTGAAGAACAGGCTGCTAAAATAAATTCCCAAATTGCGTTTGAAAAATCTATTAGGGAATCAATTGCAAAAGAAAAAGCAGCCAGATCTAGCTCTCAATTTCATTTTATTCCTGATGACAGTGATGATGAGGACACACTTGATATCCTTCAATTCTATAAAGATTCATCAAGTTCATCAGTTGATATCCCAGCAGTTGAGATTCATTCTCAAACAACTGCTATCACACCCGAAGCTCCCACTCACTCTCTGAACATGGGGGACGAGCATCTAGACGCTGTTCCTAAAAAGGAATCGGACGAATTCATAAAGTCTAGTGTTGAGAACCTTGTCCCAATCCCGAGAGAGTCACAGGGAACTTCTGAGCATATGTGTGATTCTCTGTCTCCTCTTGAGTGTTCAAATGATCATTTTGAAACTTTCTCCGATGTTAGCGATGATTGTACTTCTTATGGAAACATCGAGTATGTTGACGCATCACTTCCACAATCTGATGCTGATCATCTTCTTGAGGAGTTCTCCGGTGAACTCACTCACATCAATCCACTCTTTGATTTCGAAGCCGATCTAGGAGAGACTGAAAGTCTGATTGATAATGATCGTTCACTCACTTCTTATCCCAATAGTCCAATAGAGAATGTTGATCACTTTGTTCCCGAAACATTCAAAGCTACTTTCACCAATCCTCTATTTGAATTCGACTCTGAATTCACTTCAATTTCTGAGAATCCACTCTTTGATACTCAGACTGAGGATAGTGGTGAGCCCACAATGGAACAAGAGTTCACAGTTTCACTTCATGTGAATGATTCTCTTCATGAAGAGTTCTCCGGTGAACTCTCTCATGACATATCTCCTCCGGAACATGATCATTTCTATTTTGATCTTGAGGATGATATTAGCTCGGAGGAAGGTGTACTCTATCATACGAGTTTGCTTATTGATAATACTACCTTCACCCTTCCTCCCGATATGTCTACATCTGAGGATGAAGATTGGATCTTGATTGTTATCAAAATCTTTCTTCCTTTCCTCAAATATCTTGTTATTTCTCTTCATCTTCACTCCTTCGGGAATGAAAACACTATTTTTGACCCCGGCATTTTCATTTATCATTTTTTGAGCCGGTTCTATGTATATCTCATCGGTGTGGAACTTTCGCGTGCTTAAAATGCTTGTCCAAACATCTTGAATGAAAGTCCGATGGAGATTGTCTCTTCCACTTACTTCCCCATGAACAAATTAATTCGGGGTCGAGTCAAGCTAGCGACTCGGTAATCAAAATACAGTAGCATGCCATATGGGTTTCACCCATATTTCTGACTTCTTTCTACTTTCTACCACCCTAGTGTGGGGGGGTTGCCCCACATGTTGTGTATGTATTTAAGTGTTTCTAAAAAAAAAAAAGAAAAAAAAAATCTTTCAAATAATGGCCGTAATATTTCCCTTTTACGTTCTTTGTTTCGGCATAACCGCCGTTACTTTGAATATTGAGGGCAATATTCATTTCTAAGTGTGGGGGGGAATTCTCACGAATTTATCATGTAATTATACCCGCCTAATTCCCCCTTTTTTGCCAAAATTTTTTTGGAGTAAGTGTTTTACACTGACTCATCTTATGGTTATCAGTCCGCCTTGTCTAATAAACTAAAGGATTGGCTAATCCAGGAGCAAACGGCTCTTGGTAAAGATATCTCAAATCCGTTGACGGCTTGCAATTTGCCCAAAATTGTATGGTGTTCAGTTCACCATATCTTTAATTAGTGAAGAGTTGGCTAGCCCGCAAGTTTATGGCTTGTGGTAAAGGCAGTGGAAAAACCATAATTGGTAATCGACTCACCAAAGATAATATTGATAATTTATCTAAGAGTTGGCTAGTCCAGAGCAAACGGCTTCTGGTAAAGACAAATCAAATCCGTTGGAAGCTGGTGGTTTGCTCAAAATCACATGGTTATCGGTGTACCATGGTTCTTGCTTGAACTGAAACATTTGGCTACTCCAGAAGTAATGGCTTTTGGTAAAGAGATTCAAATCCATTAGTTTTTCTCAAAAGATTGCTAGGGACTAGCAATAGTTTAGTGTGGGGGATTGATGAGTGTGTAAATACTCATCATTTTTGGTTAAATCTGAACTGCAAAACGTTTAAAAATGCTCAGAAATGCATCAAAATACTGAAAATATCTCAAAATGGCATTTTATATGTTTCAGATGCAAAATGTTTAAAATCAGATGAAAAATGAGCAAAGTTTGCATAATTGGCAGTTTCAGTCCCCCAAGTTTCTAAAATTGTCAACAATAGTCCCTGAGTCAAAATTTCAAAAGTAAAATCACCAAAGGTCCTTTTTAAAATCATAACTTGTCAAAATTAGTCCTTTGGTGAAAAATATCAAAAGTTTTGAGAAATTACAAAATTAGTCCTTTAAGTTTGAAATTTGGCAAAAATGGCCCCTGAAAATTGGAAAATGTCAAGTTTGGTCCTTGCACTTTCAGAGCTTGTCACTTTTAGTCCTTGGAACAACTTTGCATAATTGGCAGGAGTGGTCCCTTGAAATTCAGAATTTACACAAAAGGTCCCTATGTATTATTAAGCCTTTATACCATTTTGGACCTTGTCACTAACCACATGGACCCTGCCATAGCCATTTGGACTCCCACTTTTGATCCCCTTCATAAAATATTAACCCCGGTCAATCCAAAAGTCAAACAAACAACCCCTACCCGCCTTTTTCCTTCTTCCCCAACATATAGCCTGCAACCCATCCCCCCTCCCGCCACCCCTACTCCTCCATGTCCCCTCCTCAACATCCATCCAAAGTGCATTTAATGCTTCACCCTCACTTCACTCAACCCTTCCAGTGGATAACTCTTTTTGGCGCCAAAATCCATTTAAACGGCCAAGATTGCTTCTAACCATCCAATGGCTAAGAAACAAGTGGGAAACATTCAGAGTGGAAAGAGAAGAAGATTGGGATATAAAAGAAAGCTAAGGGAGGTGATCGGTGCAAAACCGTCAAGTTATATCACTCAAGCCGGCCACTTGTGAATGACCAACCGTAACAAACTCAAAACAGCTCAGAAACCAAATGCAATTTAGATCAGAGGAATACAGTGGATTCCCGGGTCGTTAAGTCCCACGGAGGATGACTGGTGTTTAACACAATCAGATTGTCGAATAACCACTAAGGATAGTGGTCAGTAAGGATTTTGAGTTATTTATAAACTACAAAGGCTTAAATGCAAATTAAAGGAAAAAGATAAACTATGTTAAATAAACGCTATCACTAATTTTATACTAATGTTTTTGATTTTTTCTGTTTTTATAAAACTTAATTTAAAACTACGTGACGTACAATTAAAAACGTGAAACTTACACAATATTAATCCTAAAAATATGAAAATGATATTTTTACAAACCTAATGAATATAAAAAATTTTAAGAAAAGAAATTATTTTATAACTATTTAATTTATTATTATTAAAAATATTCTTAACTAATTAATAATAACCTAAATTACAAGAAAATATGAAATAAACCTAGAAAATATAAATTATGACTTGGAAAAATCTAAAATAACAAAAAAGAATTTTCAAAACTATTTTTATATTTTTCTTATTATTTCTATTTTATGAATTTTAAACTATTAAAACTAATTAAATTACTAAAATTACAAAATAAACTATGAAAATCTAGAAAATTATTTTTTTTACTTTATATTTATCTAAACCTAAGAAAATTGAAAATTATTTTTTTTTGAGCTTTTTTTCTGAATTATTGTATTAAAAGCTAATTAAAATTACTTAAAAACTGTTTTTAATTAAGAAAAATAGCAAACTGTTATGAAAAATTATGAAAATTTCAGGAAAAGTCTAACTTAATATCCTGAATCTAGGAAAAATAGAAAAACATGGTGTTGTTTGGAAGAAAATGAAACTGCTATTGTAAGTGCTTATCAATAAGCACTTGAATAAGCCAAATGATCACCACAAGCTACCAAACTGAAACAGAAGCATTATTATGCTAAAACTACTAGAATGAAGCAGGAAACAATGAGCTTTAACCTCTGGATAGCCAATTGCAAAGATTTAACTTATTTGAGCTTAATGCTTAAAACAGTTTGAGAGGACCAAGTTTGAGCTTAAGCACAAGCTTCCTGATAAGCTAAAATTGAAAAGAAGAACTTGGAAACTATACTAGACCTGGCTAAGAACTCTTAAACCAAAATTCACCCCTAGAGAAGCTCTGTGGAGCTCTGGACAAGCTCAGCAATAAGCTGAGAAACACTCAGCTGTGACTGAGTGTTGGAGCAGGGCAGATAAGCCCTGCTTGATGAGCTTGTTTGAGTGCTTTAGAAAATTAACAAAAATCAACAAAAATACTGATAAGAAACTAGACCAAGAGAACTTATAAAACCCAAATTTTGAATTGATTTGGCCCAGAGATGAATCTGTGATAAATCCCTCTAGTTGGCCCAAAACTGGATTTTTCAATATTTTTGACTTTTAACAGTTAAAGAAATTTGACCTTTGTGAACTTTGATCCAATTTGTTGGATTAATGTTGATGTATTAAGTTGAATTAAACCTAATGCAAGCTAGTTATATGTATTCTAAACACAAAACATGTTCTTGATTTCACAAAATCTCATCAGATAAGAATTAAGGACAGTTGAATGAAACTTTTGACTTTTGATGGTTTGCAGGCACACAAGTAAGACTGATATGAGTGTACTAGAACTAGACAAGCCACAAACAACAAACATTACCCACTGCACAAAACCGTAACACAGATTTCATGCCAAATCCAAACACCCTTATTGAAACTGTTTTGCAAGGTGAAACTACACTAACCACTGATTTAACTCATTCCATTAATTAAACTATCTTTCATATCCTAATTACTACTGATTGAACTGGTTTAACTTACTTGGTGACCACAAATAACACAAACACAGATTTCAAATTGACTATGAAATGAAAATGAGACATAAACTTACAAATGCCCAAGCTTATTTGTGCAGCTTATCCACCCAAATACTACTATTCTATTCCATTTCCAACCCATTTCCACTCTGCAACAACCATTTCATTTCCAATCCTGCTTAACCCATTTTTTTGCTTCACTGTTGACTTTTGTTGACTTTCAACCTATTGTATTTGAAACTGAACTCCAGGCTTACAGAAGCTATATTAAGCTTGAATAAGCTGGTTTAAACTAAGAAATAAGCTTATTGAAGCTTGGTTAATGCAGTTTGATATTTAAACTTGAAACAGTGAACCATGAAATTTAAAACTTAACATAAGCTTGAATTAACACTTAAAAACTTAGTACAATGATTTTCAACTTAGATTGATGTGTTTAAATTGGAAATTACAACTTTTAAGCTAAGTTAAAACATTGGTATTAAAAACGAAATACATGAAAACTAAAAATTAACTACTTGCTTCTCCTTTGTTTCTTCCTTCTCTTTTATGCTTCAAAATGTCTTACACGTGTCCTCTGAGCAGATCCCACCTCTCAATTTGACCAATGGTTGAGTTTTGAGTGTATTGCCTGTTTTTATCATTTTGGCGGGAAGAGACATTTTGACTTGTAGGCCTGTGAAATAGCAGCTAGGGGGGGTGGCATTAATTGTAGTGGGTTAGTGATGATGAGGGGATGGTGGAAAGGGTTGAGGTGACTGGAGTTGCAGGCAAGTGGAAGAAGAAGCAGGAGGTGGCGGGCAACTGGTGAGTTTGACTTGGGGTGGTTTGACCAGGGTTCAAAAAGAAAGTGACAGGGGGTCACAAAGGGTAATATGGCAGGGGTCAAAGGATTATGACAAGGGTCATTGGATAGGCTTAGTTATACAAGGACTTGTTTTGTAATTTTCCAATTCTAGAAGGACCAATCCTGTAATTTTCCAAACTTGTTACAAGGGACCAATATTGACAAGTTCCAATAGTACAAGGACCAGTTTTGTCATTTTCAAATTTCCAAGGACCAAACTTGACATTTTTGAAACTTGAGGGACCTTTTCTGCCATTTAACAAAAGATTTATTCAAGGACCATTTTTGACAATTTAGAATATTTCAGGGACCATGAATAACATTTTTCTTTATTTGGATTTACCAGGGACTGTTTTTGACAACTTTTGAAACTTGGGGGACTAAAACTGCCAATTATGCAAACTTTATACGTTTTTCACCAGATTTTGATATTTTTGCATTTAAAACACATAAAACACTTATTTGTGATATTTTTATCATTTTGATGCATTTCTGAGTGTTTTCAGATGTTTTTGCAGTCTAATTTGTACAAAAATGATGAGTATTTAGACACTCATCAGGAGGCATGAGGAGTAGTCTACTAGTTTTTAATTTATCTTTAATGTCGTTTTTTATCTTAAAGCTTTAGTTTATTATAAAACCTGTAATCTTTTGTTAATTTGTATCAACTTAAAGTATTTAAGTGTATTGAAACTCATTTCAAGCATCAATTTCAGTTTATTGTTACAATTCTCAGTTTAAGTCCACTGTTTCAAATTTCCAAGTCCAAGTCTTGTATACAAGCTTCAAAAAGCTCATTTCTCAGTCCCAATAAGCTTATACAAGCTTCTAATAGCTTTCTATAAGCTTACATTTCAGTTTTAAGCAAAAGTGGTTCTTGGTCAAAGAAAGTAAAACTGGGTCAATTTGGTAATGGAAATGGTCAATGGGTGATGCAGTGCATGGGTTTGGATTGATATTGGGTTGTTTCATGGATTAGAATAAGGTATTGGGTCTTGTGTTTCTTTGGCAATCCACTGTGGATAGGACCACATGTAAGTGATTTTCAAGTTTGATGCATAATTTGTATCTGTGTTTAATTCTAGTTCCTACTTGTTTATTTAATGTTAATTAAGATATTTAGACTTAGTGTGATCAAGAAATCATGTTGGTTCAGTAGCTTGTTCAGTTTTTAGCTCAAATCAGTGTTTATAGGTGTGTTTGGATGTGCTCTTTAATCTGTCTTTAAGGTTTGTGCAGTGGTTGGTTTCTGTGGTTTCATGCTTGTGTAGCTATTTCATGCTCATATCTGTCTTTAATTTGGGTCTGCAACTCACAAAAGTCAAAAATCCACTTAATCCATCTCAACAGTTTCACTGTTGAGATTTTGTCAAAACAAAATCTTGTTTTGTGTTTGTAATACTTAAACATTGATTGCATTTTCTTTATTTCATTATAATACATCATTATCAGTCCTTAAATCATGATCAAAGTTCAAAAAAGTCAATTTCCATTTCTGGCAAAAAGTCAAAAACATTAAAAAACCTGTTTTGAGCCCATCTAGTAGGAATTTTCATGAGCTCATTTCTGAGCCAATTTCAATGAAACTTGTGGTTTTTAAAAGTCCTCTTGGTCTATTTCTTTATTACCATTTTTACATATTTTTGTGATTTTTCTTTAAGCTCCAAATGAGCTTGGCAACAGGGGCTTATATGCCCTGTGCACACACTCAGTATTAACTGAGTGTGTGCAGGCATCTTGCAGCCCTTGTAACAAGCTCATTAGAGCTCAGCTTTGGCTCATTTTTGGTTTATAGGCACCTGACCAGGTCTAGGTGAGGTTCCAACATTTGTCTTCTAGGTCCAGCTTATCTTGAGTGCTTATTTTCTTGCCCAAAGTGAGCACCTAAATCTGCTTTTAGCTCATAATCTCATTTCATCAAATCTTGGTAATTTGCAATCTAGAGGTTATAGATAGTTTTAATCTGTTGCATTTAGGTTCTTTTAGCTTATCCTAGTTCCTGCTTTCAGTTGGTGGCTTGTTGTGTCCCTTTGGCTTATTCAAGTGCTTATTCACAAGCACTTGCTACATCAGTTTCAAATTCCTCCAAACAAGCCCTTGTTTTTCCATTTTTCCTAGAATCCTCATATTATTTTAAGCTTTTCCTGAATTTTTCAGATTTTTATAAGTTTGTTTGCTATTTTTCTGCATTTAAATCAATTTTTAGCACTTTTTAATTAGCTTTTAATCCAAATAATTAAGAAAAGGTTCAAAAAATTATTTTCATTTTCTTAAGTTAAGATAAATATAAAAAGCCAAAAAAATATTTTTCTAGATTTTTCTTAGTTAAATTTGTATTTTTAAGTAATTTAATTAGTTTAAATAGTTTTTAATTCGAAAATACAAAAATAATCAAAAAAATACAAAATAGTTTTGAAAATTCTATTTTGTTATTTTAGTTTTTCTAAGTCAAAATTTTATTTTTCTAGCTTTGTTTCATATTTTCTTGTATTTTAGGTTATTATTTAATAGTTAAAATTAGTTTTTTAATTAATAATAATTAATTAAATAGTTATAAAAATAATTTTCTTTTTCTAAATATTTTATTTTATCATTAGGTTTGTAAAAATATCATTTTCATATTTTTAGGGTTAATATTGATTTAGTTTCACGTTTTTATTTACCACGTAGTTTTTATTTCAGTTTTCTAAAACATAAAACAAAAACATCATTTTAATTATAGTGATAGCGTTTATTTAATAGTTTTTATCTTTTAATTTTTCTTTAATTTGCATTTAAGCCCCTGTAATCTGTTTCCTTTTTCCTTAGTTATAATAATTCAAATCCTTCTTTTCCGTTCAAATCTCTCGATCACTATTCGTTGGGTGATCCATTGCATAGCTCGCTGGGACATAACGACCCGGGGAAACACTATACTCTCCTGATCTTCATTGAGTTCGTGCTTGAGCCGTTTTAAGTTTCTTACAGTTGGTCATTCACAAGTAGTCAGCTTGCGTGAGAAAACTTGACGGTTTGGCACGCATCAGTACACTTATAGCTAATACTAGAATCAACACGATTCGTTTTATTCAACTCAAACTTAATGTTCCTAGGGTGGTCTTCTACTTTCTTCCATTGCACATTCTTAGCTTGCGATGTCCTATCTTGCTTTGTATTGACTGAAGGCTTTGACCCGCTTGCATTTGTGTCACTGATTACTCCTATAGACGGAATTATGGGAACATTGGTTGGTTGAGCTACCTTTTGCATTCTGAACTATGGACGTGAGGGATCTGAAATAATTGAAGGCACTCTAGAGTTCTCTTTCTTAATACTAGGCATAGAACAAGGCATCACAACTTTACCTTTCTCACAAAAAGATTTAGGACACGTTGCTCTTAAACATTCTACAGCTCTGAGAGCGTTTGGCCTGAATGCAAGCAAACCTAACTTCTCTATCAAGTGGCTTATTTATGAAATCCTCTTCTACAATCTCTAGAGCCATTCTAGACTATCCTTAAGGTAAGCGAAATAGTTATGAAACACAAGTTCGTTATTTCTAAGATGAGGAGGAATGTATTTAACAGGCACAGTATATTTAGAGTCTGCAGATGACTTTGATGCAACATTCTCATTAAAGACAAGTGGCATTTTCCCTTACCTGACTTCTCAGATTCTCAATTTCCTTTTGTAAAGATGTTATTATTTTGTTGTTCTTGTCACGAGTTACTTTCATTGAATCATATAACTCTTTAAAGTGTTGTTTCACCTTTTCATTTTCTTCTAGAAAACTCTTATTTTCCTTTTGTAAAACCTTAACCAAGTTTTAAAGATGAAAAGTTTGAGAACACTGAGAATCTAAAGGAGGAGGCATTTGGGAGCCAGTCACATTATTCTTGTCACCCTTTAATTGTGAAATTTGGGTTCTCATTTTATGATAGTGTTACATGAGCTCGAATCTGTTCATCTCGTTTGCTGATTTCAAAACTGCATCAAATTCAGGAGCATCCAAGGATGTCTTGATATTTGAGGTTTTAACATTTTCTTTTAGATGTTGATATTTTAATTGCAAAGCAAGATGCTCAACTTCAATTTAGAAAACTGTTTCACCAGGTTATCATGATCATCCCGTTCAACTTTCTCATGCAATTTAGGGTTAGTGTTCTCAAGCTCAATGACACGATCATGGGAGACTTTCAGAGCAACAGATAATTCATGACATTGAGATGCATTAATTGAACAATTCCGTAGGAGTGTAAAACACATCATGAGTGATACATTCAGAAATCAGATTCTCATTTAAGGTATGCAAGTTCTTCCTCTCAATCTCATTATATTTTAATTCTCACTCATAGTCATTGACCTCAACTATCATTGCATCAAATTCCTTTTCCATTTCTTTAATATCTGAATCCATCCCCTTTTTAAGACTCTCAAATTGACCTTTTAACTATTTAAAGAAAGGCATGACCTCAGTTAAATAGCATTCTTTAGTTTGCTCAAAACCCCTCTCCCCTTTAGTTATCCCAGTAGGTGTGATCTTTTTCTTACATGTCTTCTCAAAATCAACAAATAATTGATAAATAACATACTGATTGATTAAGGTCTTGCTCTTAGTGGGAATAGATCTAGGAACTAAATGCATTAGTGTATTGGGGGGATATACAGTGGCAGGAAGCATTCTCCTACATGGGGGATTCTGTTCAACAAACTCATCAGCTTTTTTCATGTCCATATCCTTTTTCCAGAACACTTGTTCAGGGGTCAGCTGTGTTTGAGGTCTAAACTTGTTAAATGCAATCCAATTTTCCTTAGCATAGTTTGGTGTTTTATAACTGATTTTATTTTCTATGCATGAAGGGCTCTTAAGTTTTTCATCCAATTTCTTTCTAGTGACTTCTTCTAACTGCTTATCTTCCTCAGTACTCTCAACGCAACTAGGTTTCTGTCTAGGCTTAAGAATTTCATTACCATCATAAATTACCTTATGTGTTTCTCTAGCTTTCTTACAATCCTCAGGGTTTGGTTCATCAACTAATGCAACACTATGTTTGTCTGTAGGATCGTAATATTATTGTGTATGATGATTCGGGTGGTCTTGGATGATGGAAATACATGATAGCCATTTGAGAGAGAAAGAGATGAGAGGGTGTTTCTTGGTAGAGACTTGATGTACAAAAATATGAAAGGTTAGATTAGAAGCACCACCCCTTCCATGGATGGAAGGGGTATTTATAGTTACAAAGTAAACGACCTCCTGACAGCATGTGGATCAGGTATACAGTGGGTAAAGACCCGTCCTTCCTCCACGGTCTTACACTAAACTATTCTACGCTACAAACTAACTAATTAACTACTAAATAACGTAACAAACGACATGTCTATGAGCTAACATATGCTAGACCATAATTGGGGTGACCGACACTTTAACATGGAATTACTAATTCCTAACAATCTCCCCCTAAGGGAGGTCACCCCATGAAATACATTTTGCATCCTAGCATTCTATCTTTGTCTTTAGTTCCAAGCTCGTAGACTTCAATTCTTCAAATTCCGCATTCTTTGTGCTTGTGTAGCGATTCTTCAAAGTCCGCATAATTTTGTACTTTTAGTGGAGGCCTTTAACTGATCCACATCTTTGATGATCTTCGAGCTTTCTTTGAGATCATCAGCCACAGCAAATCTCTCTGGATCATCCATAGTTGTGTTTCCTTCATGTGATGTTGTGACTTTTGGACCGACATGCTCACACTTTTAGATCATGACATCTTTCATCAGAGTAGCGGAAGCTTTTACTGGCTCATGATATTTGCAGCAGCATTACAGAAGCATAGTATAAAAATATCAGAGCCAGGTTATGTAGATTTGCACCAGTCATGATTTCTTCAATTAAATGTAGACGCTGTGAGCATGCAGCTTTGGATTGACTCCTCAATTCTGATCAGCTGCAACCGTCCAAATGTACCTGTGAACAACAGTTAGCAATAAAACACACGAAAGTGTCTTTGATCACTTTCGTTGAATTGAGGTACACAGCCCACAGTTCCCCGTTGATCAGTACAAGTACTGCCTGTGATCAGGTAGGATTCCTAAGAATCTCCTTGACAGGGTTTCGCAGCTGCTCTAGCTGTTCTCAAACCGGAACGTCTCAAAGAAGACAACACAGAGTGAGTGAACCAGCGAATTGAGATTCACTGATTGATGAAAAATTGATTTGAAAACAATCGCGTATTGCTTAGAAGAAAGATTTTTGCAATACGACGAAGGTTTTATGAGAAAGATCAATTTTCAATCATAAATACTTTTTATATTTGAAAAGAGTACACATTCGATGTGCTAGAGAAAATAAGAGATTCGCACATCGAACGGTTTTTCCAAAAGTATTTTTTCAATCAGAGATACTTTTTGTGTTTGAAAACATGAATACACATTCGATGTGCTAGAGAAAAGAAGATTTGCACATCGAACGGTTTTTCCAAAAGTATTCGTCAATTCATTTCCTGGGCCAAGGTTGATTCACGAGTGAATCGCCCCATCGTTTCTATCCAGTTGTCACAAGTTTGATCTTTTGGAAAGATCTCACATGTCACCCACCAAGAGCTTGTTTGATGTTGGCTCTAGAAGGATTTCCATCTTCATCGTGAATACTTTTACATATCACTCGGATGTTCTGGAAATACCACAAGGATAATGCGTAGGACTCTTTATATATTCTTACTTTCCACATTGTGTGAAATAGTAAGCTTTCAAGAATAGTGTGTCCTAATGAGATATTGTGGATGATCTCTTAGCTCTAGACTCAATTATGCACATTTGGTTCCTATGCCGGAGACTAGGGAGAGGGTCTCCTTCTTCAATATCAACAATCTCTAAGAGAAAGTCGATAGATTATGTAGGTTCCCCGTGAGAATGAAACAAACCCTTTTAAGAGGAACTTGAGTAGCTTGGGAAGTTAGGTGAAGTGCATCACTGGGTCCATGACGTCTTGTCTTCAATACTAGTGTTACCTTAGTAAACACCAGTAGCATATGTATTGAACCCGGTTTTGCCCTAAGGTTGAATTATTGGAGGGCTATTTCTTTTCACCCTTTTCATATTCATTTCTTTTCATTCTTCAACCCCTTCAGTGCTTACCGAGACTTCATAACTAGAACCTTGTTGGGTTTATTCCAGTACTAGCTCTGTCTCAGTCCGCACTCTTCCCATTTCTCATTTTTCTCCTTTTTTCATCATACCTAAGGACTCTACACTATCTAGTGGATTGTCCCTGGGTAGATCCCTCCAGTTCTGGCGGATCGTGGGAACTAATACCTAACCTCACCATCCTTATAACTCCATACTTAAATTAAAAAGGTCTGTCTTTTGGTACAGTTCATTCCTTTTAGAAACCAATTGAAGAATCATTTGAAAATCAATCAAGTTACTTGTGATATAATATCAAAGCATTTTGTACCTTAATTGTTTTGATCATTTAGAAATGCTCCCCCTCAACATGTGCATAAGATTTTTGAAATTGTTTAGCACATGGAGGCAAGAGTTCTTTGAAATAATTTCTTGATCACAATTTCTGTAGAAAAAGCCATTTGATTTTCTTGGTAAATTCTCCCCCTCAATATGTGCTTTGGATATTTGAAATCATTTTATCACATAGAGGAAAGAGTTCTTTGAAGTACTTTTCAAGATTGCCAATATAAACCATTCGCACCCCCTCAATATGTGCATCGATATACGAAAGAGTTTGGCACATATTAGAGAGAACTTGCACTTTGAATCAAAACGTTCATCTTTTATCAAATTTCATAATTAAATCACAAATTCTCCCCCGATCAAAAATATCAAACCCTTTGAGATTTTGGATCCCAAGTGATTTAATTAGGTTTAGAAAACATGGGAGAATATGTGGCTTGGTTTAAAAACTCATCTTGTTTTAGGATAAATGCTCCCCCTCAACATGTGCATTATGTATATTGAAATCGTTTGGCACATGGAGGCAGGAGTGCCTTTGAAGGGCTAAAACCAATTCCATTAAAACATATTTGAGATTTAAATCACGATCTCTCCCCCTATCAAAAATTTCAAACCAATTGAGATTTTGGATCCCGATTGATTTAAATTATTTAGAAAGTTTTACGGAAAGACGTGGCAAGATTCAATTTTTAAAAATGATGGATAAGGATCAATATAAGACATTAAAGATTGTTAGTGTCAGGTATGATAGTTTTTAAGAGATCTTTAAGTAAAATAAAACAATTTCACAATCAAACAAGAACAGAAAAATTTTCATTTTGTAAGATCTTTGAGTTTTAAAGAGAATCATACCATGACATAACATTAAATCTTTAGATCACCACATTATAACGTACGAAAGGACTTTTTGATGAAATATCGTTTGAAAATATTTAATTTGAAATCACTGAAGATTTGACAAAATAAACTTCGGTTGATTTCAAAACTTTGAATCCGATTTATTTTCAAAACAATATTTTTCCATTTTCAAAACAATATTTTTCAAAATTGTTTAAAAATGGTTTCATTCACTAGTTGTCCAGAACAAAGATACGTTAGGTGGTTGAGCTGCTTTTGTTGTTGTTGCTGAGGGTTGGAAGAAAAATCGTCTGCTGATGCAGTGAGACTTCTTACGTTGCATTTTAATGCCAACTGAGGTCAAATTAAGCTCCGTTTCTTCATTTGCTGATGAAGAAAACCATCTGCTGATGCAGTGAGACCTCTTACGTTGCATTTTTCCATGCCAACTCTCCATAGAAGTCCAATTAAGCTCCGTTTCTTCATTTGTCAACCCAAGATATAGTTACCCTTTCCTTTCGGCATCCAATCATCTTTAATTGTGGGATCCGGATCGGGAACATTCTTATATACCAATATACCTGCATACGTTAGTGAACACACATACAGATATATGGTGGTCGACATCACCCAAACAGAAATCGATTAATAAAAGTCAATTCAACATATCAATCAGTTCATATAAAGCATGGGAATAGTGTGTTCATCAAACTCTAATCATCTAATCCTAACAATCATATCCTGGGCACCTAGTCCTTCAACGTAGGTTAACATCATTATTAATTAAGCATATAGGATAATTAATAAAGCCCTTTAGATGATGTAAATTTGAAAACATTCTCCCCCTCAATCAATGACTTATTTTACTGAAAATTTTAAAAGCGCTGAAGTCATTGATTGAGTTTTCAATTTTTACGAAAAACTCTGAATCTGATTGATTTTTTAAGCAACTCAATGTCCACCATTTTTGTTAAGGCAAATATTTTTCTGAAGAATTATAGAAGGAAAAATATTTGAGTAGGAACAGCAGTCCTTCGACATACTTTCCTCATTTTATTTTAGGATAAGTGCACGAAAATTTTGAAAATTGGTTTGACGCAGCACTTTCCTTCCTTGAAGAGCGGGTTGCTATCAGAAATAATAGCAAGCCATAGTTTAAGCACGGGTTACAGTCAGAAATAACTGCAAGCCATAGTTTGTGACATGTTTTGAAAAGAATATTTACACCTCCTGCTCGAACTTCATCTATGGTCCCGTGCCATTATTGAATGACATTTCTAAGACCGCAGATGTTATCGATACCAGAAGACATGTCTTAGAAAAAAAATATTTTTGGTCTTTTTAAATTTTCTGATTTTTATGGGTTTTAGAAGATTTTATATTTTTCTATTTTGTTTTGTTGGTTTTATATTTTTCTATTTTCTTTTTGTTGGTTTTATATTTTTGTATTTTGATTTTCTGAAAAATATATACAAAGATAGAATAGATGATATAGTTTAAGAAAGATGATGATACGAGTACCAAGATAAGAATATCGAGCAGCATGTCGTTGAAGATAGAATTCGCCATCTCTTAAACTTCCACCACCAAAGCTTCCGAGGCTCCAGAATAGAAGATAGAACATGAGCCTTTGAGAAAGAGAGAGTTTGGCAGCTTCCCCCCAAACCGAAAATCCTTTAGCTGAGCAAATTCAAAGCTTTCTTTCAAGCTTCCCTTAGCCAGGTGCACAAAGAAGCACACCATTATCATCGAACTTGCTGCTCCTTTTAAGAATAATCATCGTGATTCATCGTTTGGGGTTATATCATCCAATAGAAGAACAGCAACGTTTCATCCCAAGCTTAAATAACTCTTCTCAAATTCCTTTTCCACTGAAGTATGAAGCAGTCCATTCCAAAAGATGTCACGAGACAACTTTCCCCACGTAGTTGAATTGATGCAGTCAGTCTCTTAGACTAGAGCTCACGAACCCGAATACACATATCCCCGAAGACAGAGAAACTTATACTATCGAAGTAGCAGATTAAGTCCAATAGCCAAAGAATAACCCTGATGTATACTTTTCTCTCCCCTTGAAGAAAATGTATGAAGCTCAAGAACCCGAAGTGCCCGAATGCCCAAAGAGTGAATAACCGATAACATTGAAGAAGCAGGCCGAATCACTGATTATCTCTGCGGAGGACAATCTCTGCGGATGTCCACTCCGGAATAAGTGATTATATCTATGAATCACTGATTAAGCCCTCAAGTAAAACAGCTGAGCATCCCCAATGTACACAATCTCTCTCTCCCCTGATGATTGTGATAACATCAAAATCATCACACACTTGTGTACCTCTTTCATCTTAAGAAACTAACTCTTCCATCTCTTCCCTCACATAGTTGGAATAAGAACACTAAACGCCATGAGTCAAACCTTGAGTTTCTCTGCGGTAATGACATATGTCTTTCCAGGATTTCTTCAATCACTTAGAAGTGTTAAGTTCATCAAGTTTACTTGCGTTTAGATACGTGTCTCCTTCCCCCTTGCTGGTTTTGATACTTCAGAATCAGCAACACATTGTAAGCCTAAATACTTGAAATTTTGTAGAGAAGAATACCATTAGCACAAATATATCTGTGAGAATCAACTTGCTGAAGAACAGTGTGAGCAAGTCTAATTGGGGATTAAATCTGACATTTCACTCTCCCCCAATTAGTGCTCTCCCCAAAACCGACAATCTGTTTGATAAATGCCCAGATTAAGAAGAAGTCTTTGGATAATTAAATGCAACTCATCTTTAGTCTTCTAACATGTAGCAGAAAATGTAGAACAGACTGTAGACTCGACCTTCTTCAAGATTGTCCGAATGGCGAAATAGACAGTTAACATCTTCTTCACACCAAAGGCATTCCCGTTAACCTGTACATAGCAAATCCCCTTAATTAAAATCCCTCCCAATCAAACAAGAACAGAAAGATGTTCATCAAAGAAATCAGCCCATCAACTAGAAGCCCTTTGTCATTTAATCATATCAGCCCGTGTGAAGATGTTAACCAACGACTCTTAGTAGAAAACTCCATGTGAAGATGACCCGATAAGAAGAAGCTCGGTTCTTACATGAGTTTGGAGTCATTTGACCATTTATTCTTAGAAATCAATCAACCATGCAGTAAATTCACACTTCTTCTCCCCCTCAATAATTGCATACGGAGTTGCCATTCCTGATTGACTAAGTGAATATCTTCAACAAATGTAGTCTATTCACACTTCTCCCCCGCAAAATTAGCACATGATGTCGCCATCGTCATTATAGTTGAGCAAGAGGAATAAGAAAACAATCAACGGTAGCCCGGTTCACTTGATAATCGAAAGCACATGGAAAAAGCATGAAGCATGTTGATGAGAATGTTCATAATAAGAAGATTTCTCTTCTTCAGAAGATAAAGCGCACTGAAGCGTACACTTTTCTTTTCTTTAGAGTACGAGGCATGAACTGTTGTGTTCATACGTCATAATCTCTCTCTTTTCAACTCTCTTGGCAAAACTTGTAATCACCCCATTATCATTCAGTAGGCTCTTTGTCGTGACAGCTGATGGAGAAAATCCAATATGATGAATTTGACCCTGAAGTAAACTAACCCGAACTCATGACTTAAGCTTGAACATATGTAACAAAGAGCGGTGCCGAGACTTCATCCTCCATTGAATCTCTAAGTACTTTATACTCTTCACCCAACCAACCATCAAGTAATAGACGTACATTACCTCTTGAAAATCCACAATTGAATGTGACACTGAGCACTACAACGTAACTCCTTAAAGTGATAGTTATTTTGAGGTGATAAGAGCCCAATTCCCCCAAGTGGTAAAAAGAAAAGGTAAGAGACACCCAACAATAACTAGATTTCCAAGTCTTCGTTTTTGATAATAAGCTCGAACAAGGATCTTGAAGAATCTTCATCCAACCATCCCCGATACCTTCAGATACTAAGTACACTCGCCCGTGAAATTTCACTTCAACCTCAAATAAATAATACTGAATTAACGCCGTTGTCACATCTTCTGGTTAACAGCTCAAATCTAGCCTTCTTTGACATTTAAATGAACTTTGATAATGGTTTCATCCCGACCATGGTAAAAAGCACATAACCCCGTAAAACTATGTTATAACCAAACTGCCATGACGAAAAACCAAACACACATCCAATTCATGAAGTACACCCTTTTATCCCTTCTTCAAAGCAGAAACCGTAGCACCAGCATCAAATGAGATCCCGAAATACACTTTCCTTTCTCCAGGATGGTTCCATCATTACGGGATTTTACAACTCTATGGTTTAAACCGAGAAATAGTTTCTTTTGCGGGATTTTACAAAACCAAGAATAAACTGTAAGATAGATCCGGAAATGCACTTTACAATTACCAGGATGTTTCCATTGTCATGGGATTTTACAAATCTATGATTTAAACCGAGAAATAGATTCTTTCGCGGGATTTTACAAAATCAAGACAAAACCGTAAACAATGTCAGCTTGAATGTGATATGACAACTTTGGTTTTAGTGAATCTCTGTTTTAGGGGAACATGTAGCGGTTCATCAATGGTTCATTATCCAACATCAACAACCTCATCAACAATTCTTTACCCATATGTAGACAACTTCACAAACCATACTAAGTCGAGAAGTATACACTACTTCCCCCTGAGGTTGACCGTAACACATCAAAGTACACGTTTCTCCCCCATGATGGTTTCGAACTTTCGGAAGCATCATAACGTGTACGACCATTTGTATGAGAAGTTCTTGTCATAAGCAAACATCTTGAAAAATCATGACTGATGCTGACGATTCTTAGAAACATTTTGCTTAGACTATGAAGTATCATTGACATTTTGTGGCGACGAATATCTCATGGGAATTGCTGAAATTTAACCTCTATTGATTCAACGGCTAAAAGTAATGACCATAAATGGAGATAACCCGATACGAATAATATCTCGTAAGTAATACCGTACAAAAACCCCGTGGTCATTATTTTCTCAATTATAGATCAAGTCGTGAATTTGTGTATCCTCCGTGAAAATTAATACCATAATACCAATCTTTGTATAAAAAATTGTATCTAAGTTTTAGTAAAAAATTTGGATAATCATTTTAATTCCGTATAACCACAACGAATCACAGTCCATGTATGCCAAGGCAAAGTCCAAGTAACATCAACCTAACTAAGCCCATCACACGAGATCCATCAGTCAAGCCCAAGAGTAACCCACTTAACAATCCCCTATAACCGGTTAATAAACATTGCAGCCTAAGTTAAAAAAAACCCGATCCAAACTTCACAACCGGTTATATTAAAAACGTGGTACCCTAATTTTTAGACAATACATCATAACCCTAATCATAATCTCAGAATAGTCCGCCTACCACACATTCTCTCCAACCAAAATAGATCTAAAAAAATATTCACCTCATCTCAACATCTAAATCTCAGTCATCATCAACCTTATCAAATCATCATATTCATACCACAAATCGATTAACAATAAACCTCATTTAGCCAGTACTTAATGTATTTGTGTTTGCACCATTCGAATCAAGAACGAGTTGTGAAAGCTTCAAGATCCATTTAGGTCTCGGGTAGGTTGTGTACGTTTTTTAATTTGAGTCTAGAACGAACGAAAGAAAAGAGATAACATGTTGGGAATTCTGTGAAACCGTGATACTGCTGAACGAGAAACAATGGAATCTGCTGAAGTAGTGAAGTACGGTTTCTGCTGAAGCAGTGTTGGTATCTGCTGAAGATATAATATGGCTGAAATAGTGAAGCCGTGAATCTGCTGATATAGTGAAACAGAGTAGGATATGCATGCGCTGTATTAATTATAGGTTAGCATGGGCTTATATTGTACTGCCCAATGTTAGCATAGGCATATGTATGGGTTTTACATTTATTTATTTGCATGCTTGTTCTCTTCCCAAGAAAGGGATTAGGGTTCCTTGTCTATAAAAGGAACATAGGTCTTATGTTTTAGAGATAACTTTTCAGAAAAAAATTTAAGAAAAACCTCTATAGAGAGGGTGTAAAGATCCATAAAGGATCATTAGTTTTAATAGAAAAGCCTTGTTGGTAACTTTGATTGTGTTCTTATTATTCCGCTGTGCACATGCAATCATCGTTATTATACACTCTAGTTGAGTCCGGATCTTGGATTAACAATTGGTATCAGAGAGGGTGGCTCTCGATCTTGAGTTTACAAGGTTTTTCGAAGAAAAGATACAAAAATTCGTAGCTGTTAATATTCTTCGAAGTGTTTCTGCTGGGCTGTTTTTAAACAGCGATAACTTTTTCTTGAACCGTTGGATCGAGCTACAATTTTTTCTGGCGCATCTCTAGATAGTAATCTAAAGTTTCACATGAGGGATTGTCGATTAGAGCTCTCAATCAAAAGTTCTAAGCCGTCAAAGTCTGCTGAAAAAGTTCTGTAAGGCTTCTACAGCACTGTTTTGAAACAGTCATGTCTTTTTCATTAACTGTTGGATCGGCATAAAATTTGGACTGGAAGTTCTTGGTATATCAAGGAAGGTTTCCACCGAAGGGATCGTTGATCTGAGCCTCTGACAGAAAGTTATAAGGTCTAGAATACTGCTGCAGACACACTTTGAAAGAGATATCATAAGAAGCGGCAGGAATAAAGGGGTTGTTTTTTGGATCAACCTATTGGCGTGAAGCAGGTTGATGAAGACCAGTTTCGGTTGTTGAGCCTCATTAATTTTTTTTCCTTTCAGTTGACACTGCATGCGCATGAGGTACATTACATTCATTCTTGTGAATTGATTGGGTCATATTTGATTGGTCACAAGGGGTAAAAACATCTGCTGAATTTTTAATCATTTCTGCTGATGATTGTTGGTATTTACGTGGGGATTTCTTTATTTGGTTAACACTGATGGTTGGGCGCGTGTGTATTATTGGTGGTCTTGACTTTAATTGGTCAATTGGTACACGTAGGGTACACTAGGTTTGATCAGATGTGTGCTTGTACTAATCGATGGTCCCCATTCAATGCGTTATATTGGGTCAAGCAAATTGAAAGTGAAATTGAAGGTCACGTAAGATTTTCTTTAATTGATGTTGTGGGCCTCTCGTTTAATTAATGAGACCTACATATGCACTTCTACTAATTGATTATTTCACGTGGGCCTCTACATTTGCTAGTCTCATGGTTATTTATTTTTATATTGGATCTACGAGAAGCTATCGGTTGGTGGGACAGAATTAGTATATGGGGCTCGAATTTTAATTGGCCAAAGTTGGTTGAATCACGTGGGCTTTATTGAATTTGTATTCATGGTGTCTTGTGCTGGTCCCACGCTTTGATTGATGTTCGTAACCCTCAAGGGTTTTGGTTGGTTGACGTGGGGCAAAGTGTTGGCTAAGATTAATGACTATTGTAGCTGTCGTTTTTATGCTCTATTATTTGGCTATCACTTGTTTCTGCTGAAGTTCATGTGAGGAAATTTTGTACATTGGGCAATTCATTGTACTTGATCTCTCGTTTGGAATATTGGTTTGCTTATGGGTTACTGCTGACATTCATTTTGGTCCGTTCTATCACATAACTTTATTGTTGTCATCACATAAAATGGCAGGCTTTGATAGAAATAGGGATGATGTTATGTTTCCTTATTTGATGAATGATGAGTACGAGGTCTGGGCTGAGAAGATGGAACACTGGATCATGAATAATGATATGAATATCTGGAAGGTGATCCAAAATGGCAACAGTTTGAAAAGGATTAGAAGTGATCGTGAGGGAAACATCATTATTCTTCCTCCAACGACTGCAGATGAACAGATTGCTGTACAAAGAGAGTCAAAGGCCAAAACTATCTTGCTTAAATCTATTCATGCTGATCATGTAGCAGATTTTCGCTATATGGATGATGCAAGTCTTATATGGAATGCTCTCAAAGCAAGGTATGGAGGAAAGGCAGAATTCAAGAAGATGAGCAAGGAAGTTGATGCTACAGGTTATGCTGAAGGATTTTCCAGTCCGCAAATTGCTCTCATGGGCATCTCTCAGGTACATACTTGTGTTTTTGGTTGTAAGGAGAGATATAATGAACTTAAGGAAGCCTATGATGAAATGAAACCTAAATATAATGCATGCTATGTTGACAATGAAGCTTATAAACTGTCATTAAAAACATTAGAAAGACAAAAAGTTTGGTTTCAAAAGAATCAAGTGGCTTATGATGAAAAGATTAGGGTGCTAGAAAGTGATCTGGAATTTGCTAGAATTGATTTAAAGTGCACTAAGAAAGAAAAAGCTACTGTAGTGTCTGAAAACAAAGTGCTAAAAGAGAAACTAGATGAGGAAATTGCTAGGCATAAGGAATGGTTATTGAATGGAAATAAGTTAGCTAGTCACATCTATGCTAGTCAAAATCCGAATACTCCTATAGGTTTAGGCTTTAAGAAGTATGTAGGGATAGAAGCTAGGGATGACACACGTAAATCTACACCAGCAGGATTAGCTAATTTTGTAAAAGAAGGTGATTTACATGCTGTACGTGGACCTATTAGAGGTGAATTTATGCCCATTGACCTGTCCATTCTAGTTGACTTTGATGGATCACACCATTTATATGGCAAAAAGTCAAGTGACTTACCAGACCTTAGTGGACAAACTAATGACTCTGTCTCTTGCTCTAAAAGTGACAAGTCGTCAGAACTAAAGTCCACTGTCTATGCCTCATGTGATTCAAGTGAAAAGGCTGACTCACCTAGACAAACACCCAAGACTACACCCAAGCCCAAAGTAGCTGATGATGAGCCCAAAACAAAGACAGTTACTTATTCTGTTAAACACAATTTTGCTTCTAGTTTTGTTCCTGATAAGTTTAAATGTAATAAACAAAGTTGTGTTAAGAATAAGCCGTTTAAGAAGAAATCTTGTTTTGTGTGTGGTAGTAAACTCCATCTTATTATAGATTGTGATTATCATGAGAAAAAGATGGGTGTTTCCTCTGGCCATAAGACTTCTAGACCCACATGGACTAATGTTGCTAGTATTCCTCCTTTTGTTCCCAAAGCTGCACATGTGAGAGCAGGTAAACCAGTTCCTACTGGTAAACCAAAGGTGTATGCATCTGTTTCTGCTGACAGGCTTAATAGGCCTTTTCCAGTTCCCTCTGGTGGAGGATATTCTTCACCAGTTACTACTGGTTGGTGGAACAGTAAGGCTAGGCTTATGCCCTATAGACCTAAAAGTTCTTATTTTCAGTCATATACACCTTATGTATCTCATATGAATAAGGCACATGGTGGAGTTAGTGTGGCAACTGTTGTTAAGCCCTCAACATGTTATTCTTGGAAAACTCAAAGGAAAGGTTCATTCTGGGTACCCAAGAACAATAGTCTTTGTCAGGTGCATTGATTGAGGGGAGGCATAAGCCTAAGGGGAGGCTTATTATTGTATTTTTGTTTTCTAACTATTTTTGCAGCTGTTGGATCTTCATACGCCTAAGGGGAGGCTTAGTGTTTCTGCTGACACTACAACTGTCTTTGGTTTCTGCTGCTGCTTGATGGTATCTTGTACATGTTTTGGTTATTTATATTTCTTCTTTGAAAAAAAAAAACCTCTAACCTGTCTGTGTTCAGTTTCTACTCTCTCTTGCTTGCAGGTTTTGGTGTTGGTTCATTACTACACCACTCATGGTTTTCATCTCACCATGTCTTTCTGACACAAGAGTTGGCTAGCCCACAAGATTATGGCTTGTGGTAAAGGCTGCGGAAATCCATAAATGGTTATCAACTCACCATGATGATGACGCATTCCATCAAAGAGTTGGCTAGTCCTGAGCAAACGGCTCCAGGTAAAGACACATCAAATCCGTTTATATAGTTGCTGATTTGCTCATAAATCAGATGGTTATCAATGTACCATAGTTTTCGGACTTAAACATCTGGCTACTCCAGTAGTGATGGCTATTGGTAAAGAGACATCAAATCCATTATTTTCAATGATTCACCTCTCACAGGAGTTCACACACCTGGATGTGATGAGAATAGTATGCAACTAATAAGTTTTGATGTACATTATGTCATTTGTTGCTGCAAAGACCTGGCGTTTCAAAGTTTGGTCATCATAGAGATGAGATTGTTATTGGTTCTTTGCTACTGATGTTCGAGTACAATCCTCAAGTTCTGAAGTGTTAAAGATTGTTGGGAAGGATTGTTGGGAAATTTTGTCATTTGTTGCTACAATCCTCTAGTTCTGAAATTTTTAAAGATCTGGAAACTGGAACTTAACCCAAGGTTAAATTCCAGTTTAGGGGAGGATTGTTGGGAATTCTGTGAAACCGTGATACTGCTGAACGAGAAACAGTGGAATCTGCTGAAGTAGTGAAGTACGGTTTCTGCTGAAGCAGTGTTGGTATCTGCTGAAGATATAATACGGCTGAAATAGTGAAGCCGTGAATCTGTTGATATAGTGAAACAGAGTAGGATATGCATGTGCTGTATTAATTATAGGTTAGCATGGGCTTATATTGTACTGCCCAATGTTAGCATAGGCATATGTATGGGTTTTACATTTATTTATTTGCATGCTTGTTCTCTTCCCAAGAAAGGGATTAGGGTTCCTTGTCTATAAAAGGAACATAGGTCTTATGTTTTAGAGATAACTTTTCAGAAAAACATTTAAGAAAAACCTCTATAGAGAGGGTGTAAAGATCCATAGAGGATCATTAGTTTTAATAGAAAAGCCTTGTTGGTAACTTTGATTGTGTTCTTATTATTCCGCTGTGCACATTCAATCATCGTTATTATACACTCTAGTTGAGTCCGGATCTTGGATTAACATAACATAATTGTTATAGACTTTTCTTTGTCTTCTGATATTAACACAAGTTGGGGTCGATGATGAGGATGGTTCGAAGAAAAAAAAGAAATCTTGTAAAGATTGAAACCGAACCAATTCTGAGATCAATCATGTATACTTTTAATTCAATTGGTCATGATGAAGTGGAGATGTGAGAATAGTAGTAAGTGTTGTGGATGTTGTTTGAAGATGGGATTAGAATAGTGTGATGTGTCTTAGTTTTTGGTAATGAATTTTAACAGACGAGATGTTGATGTTTTTCAGCTCGTTGTTATTTATCATTATTATTTTTATTTTATTATTATTTTTTCATTTGATTTTCCTTTTTTATTTTCTTGGACTGATGACGTACGATTGAAACTGAGGTCGTGAGTTTTTGGTATTGATATGGTCGCTTGTGGTCATGGTCATAGACAGATTCTTCTTCTTCATCTCTCCTTTAATATTTTCTGTTAAGTTGCTATTTGTCAAAAGGCTTCTTGTCACAAGTCGCTACGACAAGTCGCTACGACAAGTCGCTACGACAGTTGATTCAATAGTCAAGTCGCTATGAATACAATGAATCTGGACAGAAAAAATGACAATTCGCTAGCAAGATTATTTGACTTATTCCGGCGTTTTTTCCAACTATGTTTCCGACCACAATCATACTAACCCAGAAAATATCATAAAGATGCATCCATTTTGATCCATTTTGACCATAGTTGGACCATATGACCACATAACTTTCACAGTATTTGGTACAAAAAAAGCCACATATTTTACCTTTGTTTGGACCAGTAAAAGTGGACACAAAAAACAAATGTACAGCTATGAATGACCCAATATACTTTTTGTATTTGACCAAATAAGGATACATAAAATATGTTCTTAAAAACTGTTTATCACAATATAAAGAAAAAGTTTTCCGACAATAAAAATGACACTTAAACAGTTTAAAAACAAGATTCAAACCACAATAGATCATCAAAACAAAAAAACCTTGGCTCTTGTACCATTTGTAGGATCGTAATATTATTGTGTTTGATGATTCGGGTGGTCTTGGATGATGGAAATACATTATAGCCATTTGAGAGAGAAAGAGATGAGAGGGTGTTTCTTGGTAGAGACTTGATGTACAAAAATATGAAAGGTTAGATTAGAAGCACCACCCCTTCCATGGATGGAAGGGGTATTTATAGTTACAAAGTAAACGACCTCCTGACGGCCTGTGGATCAGGTATACAGTGGGTAAAGACCCGTCCTTCCTCCACGGTGTTACACTAAACTATTCTACGCTACAAACTAACTAATTAACTACTAAATAACGTAGCAAACGACATGTCTACGAGCTAACATATGCTAGACCATAATTGGGGTGACCGACACTTTAACATGGAATTACTATTTCCTAACATTGTCAATTAGAACTCTATGCTTAGTGATCATGTGAGCAGTCTGAATGGTGTTTCCTTGTACGTACAATTTGTATTCAAGTTTATTTTTCAAAGTTTTTAGGTTGGAAAATTCATTTAAAAGTTTTGATTCCTTAGCATTAAATTCCTGCTTAAGCACTTTCACATTTTCTTGAAGTTCTTGTTTTTGCTTAGCCGTTTTATTAAGCTTTTCTTTTAAGGAATCTAGCTCTTGTTTTAGTATTTCTTCCCTAAAGTTACTTTTTCTAATAATTGTACGCATTTGGTCATCCATTTCTTACTCATGAGTGGTTAACTCAAACTTAGCGCGTTGTTCATAAATGACAACTTGTTCTTTATAGGCATTAAGTTTAGAGATAACAGAATCATCAGGGGCACATGGAGTGTATTCATCAAAAACATAGTCATTATTGACTGCAGAAGATGCATCACTTGGTTCAATCACACTTTCACTTTGGATCACATATTGATCATATGGGACAATATTACTATTACCCATATTAACAATATCTATTTCACAAGTTTCATGTGATTGAACTTTGTCATGTGTCTTTTGCTCGTCAACTTCATCATATAATTTTAATACCTCTGAGATGATTGATTCTTTGGATGGACCAGCTTGCTGTGATGATGAGACCTTTGGAGAGACCATTGGAGAAATGCTAGCCATGAAGATTGTCTGGGCAGTAGGTTCATCATCGACATCAGAGTCATATGCATCACAGTCAGCAACTTGAAAGGCATTTTGATGAATGTGACCTATTTCCTGAATTGGCTGCTCATCCACATCTGCATCATATGTCTTAGCATTCCCTTCTGCAAGAAATAACAGCTCTTCTTCATCCAAAACAGCACCATTGTCCTGAGCTTGCACAAGCAACATCTTGTCTCTGAAGTATTCTGCATTTTGAGGGCGGTTTGGAGATGTGCATTTCCTTGCAATGTGTCCATCACCACCACAGTTGTAGCACTTGATTGGCTTTACTTGTCCCTGATTGGCATTTCTTCCATGATTCTGATTAGCCACATACCCTCCACCTACTCCACCTCTTCCCTGTTCATACTGCCTTCCTTGAACTGGTTGCACCATAACCTTTCCATCTCTGACAGTAGCTTGATTGTGTGGGTTGGATGCTGTTCTGAGGTTATTGTTGGTGTGAGGAGTGATATTCAGATTTTGACTAACCATGAGAGACAGTTGATTGATGAAGTTTTCCATGATTGTGTTTGAGTCTGGAGGCTTATATGCTGGATCAGGAATGAGCTTGTAGTTACCATTACCCGTAGGTATGACTTGAGAAGCTTTGGTGGTAATTCCAACATTTGTGTAAAAGGCTGTTGAATCATTTGAAGAACTTGTTTCTCCCTGTTTAGTTCTGAACTGTTCAAGAATCATTCATTTAAACATAGCATGTCTCTCATTCTAAAGTAGGAAGGCATACAGTTGCTCATAGTTGGTGTTCTTTAATCCTTTGGTTAGCTTCACAGAGGTGACAAATTTGTGCCATTCGGGATTCATGTTGTTCACAAACTTTGAGTTCAGCTGAATATTTGGCATGGTCATTTTGATATTACTCATGTCATTCACAAGCTTGTGTAATCTCATGTAATATTCGTAGACACTTTCTTTTGGTTTCATCTTAAAGTGCTCAAATTCATCATACAGTTGTGATTCTCTGTCTTCCTTAGTCAATTCAGAACCTGAGAGAAGCATCTTGACATTATCCCAAACTGCCTTGGCTTCAGTGTTGTGATTGATAAGCTTGTAGATATCTTTTGGAAGACCCTGAAATATAATGTTTGAAGCCCTGATATCAGCATCATATCTCTTTTTCTCCTTATCACTGAGCTCATCATACGTCTTTGGTCTATCCAATCCTAAGATCACTGTACCATCTGCAACAGTTTCAAGAACATCTCTGGTAGTCTCGATTTGATAAGGTCCTTCATCAATTGACTTGAGAATGTTAACTCCATTTTCTTTTCTCAAACAATACAACCTAATTCGTTGTGCCCATGAGTCATAATCAGTTCTGTCAAGCATAGGTGGACGAGTATCTGATCCTGCTGCTTGAACGTCCTCAGCTATAGTAGAAGCGATAGTAGGTACGTTGTTAGACATGATTACAAGTTCTACAGGATTTTACTATTCTTTGATTAAAATAGGAAATTGATTCTTTCACGGAATTTTACTAAACCAAAAGAACAACCGTAAAAATGTAGCACAAAGAAGTGACAAGTCTCAATAGACAAGTAGCTAAACAGTCAACTCGCTTTGGTATCAACTCGCTAAACAGACAACTCGCTTAAAAGACAAGTCACTTAAAACTCAAGTTGCTTAAAGAATCAACTCGCTAAATAGCCAAGTCGCATACAGAGACAACTCGCTTAACCACCACGTCGCTTAAACCAACTCGCTGAGAATACAACTCGCTTAATAGCCAAGTCGCTTTAAAACTCAAGTCGCTTAAAGAATCAACTCGCTTAATAGCCAAATCGCATATACCAACTCGCTGCTAATACAACTCGCTTAATAGCCAAGTCGCTTAAACCAACTCGCTTCCAATAACAAAGCAACTCGCTTCCAAGAAACTCAACACCGTGGTTCAACTCGCTTAGTAAAATATTTGAAAACCACCACTTTATCAATCAAAAACAGCTAAACCACAATGATTCAAGCCTTCCAATTCAAAACCTAAACACATATGATGATCCTAAACACAAAAGTACAATCAAAATTCAAACTTTAACACTAGAAATTGACCAAATGATTCAAACTCTCCTAAACACTTATAACCCCAAAAACCTTATAAAATCCACCAAAACAAAGAGCATGAAAGATGAGTGATCAAACCATGGCTCTTGATACCAATTGTAAGATATAGGTTTTCACAAACACATCAAACCAAATCCATATGGGGCGTATACAATGTTTTAGACAGAGAAAGTTCTAGAGAGAGAAAGGGAAGAGAGTTAGGAACTATGTGAAACAAAGAAAAATGGTATTGAAGCTCCAACCCTCTACTTTGGGAGGTAGAGGGTATTTATAGTATTTTACAATAAACGCCACCTATGGGCTGTGGATTAGGCATACAGTGGGTAAAGACCCGTCCGTCCTCCACGGTGTTACTTAACTAAATACTAACTAATATTAAATGACTACGACTACGAGCTTTCTAACGATTACATATACTTGAGGTGACCGACACTTTAATGACTGGATTTTCTAAATCCTAACACCTTATAACTCCATGACTAACCTATGTTTCCATAAAACCATTATCTTGAAAATCTCTCAAAGTGTTTATGAGTAAAAACATTTTGTACCATTGTGAGAGTTTTTATATTTTGCAAAAATACTCCCCCTCCACAAGTGATTAAGTGTTTTGACAGAAATCTGCATGGTGAGAGAAAAGCTAGCACTTTTGAATTGATCGACTCAAGATAGACAATTCCCCTCGAGACATGGTTACGTTGTATAGTTAAAGAGTTTCATTGTCAGCTTTTAGGTGACAACTAGCTCTAATAACTACCTTGAAGGTGTAGACAAACCTCGAAAGGTTGTCAAACCCGTCAAAGTTCATGTCTATCAAGAGCTTCTTGAATAGGTACGATCTACTCGGATAAGTCTTGGAAGAAAAATCTTTTCGATGTATGACAGTTTAGATCTCGTCAATTCAAGGGTTAAGTCTTAGCACAAAGATTCAATCATTTTCACAACATATTTGTATCACACAATTTTTCTCTCCCATTCAAAAATGGCATATACATGTTTTTGATGAAATTTTGATATCAAATATGACCATTCTGAGTTTTGTGGGAAGATTTCCATGAAGAACAATTTATGAACAAAGATTTTAGCAAGTACTCCCCCTCAACAAGTAATATTAACTTTTGAGGTTTTGAAAAACATAAGAAGAATTACTTGTTCTTTTAAGCAAAACTTTGAAAAATGAAAGTTTTGATAAGTTTTACTCAAAAGTAAGAAGCTTTCGCTCCTTTTATAGGATTGTGGCACTGATGCGTACCACAGGGTCCCTTCATTACAAGAACGGGTTGTACACTGTTATGTGTGCACAAGCCATAGTTAATAATAAAGATCAACACATCCAAATATTAATCAAGAAAATAATCAAGGAGTACCAGGCAGTCCGTCAATAACGCCGGGAGTTCTTTCTGGACGTTGATAGCCTGTTAGAGAGATACTCGGTCGTCCACCCACGAAGCTCTCCAAAGTCCTTATCTGATCGCGACGAAACAACCTTTCATCAATCCTTGTGATGATTTTCATCACATCCCTCTTTTCCCTCGAATTCCACCGCTTCTTTGACCCGATGCCTTCATAAATCTCCTTTAACCGATATGCTAACCCGTCTCAAACTTTCTTCAAAGTGTGATCACAAAACTTGTGAAGCTCATTACATGCCATGAAACAGTTATGGTAAAGTTCACTGCGGTAGACTACGCCAAACTTTGGTTTCTTGAGAATGGTGTACTGAGCCAGTTGGTTGATATCGGGAATGTTTAGCAGTGGTTTTGTGAGATTAACACATTTTTGGTATGATTCCACGGCAAGTTGAAGGTCTTCAACACGTTCCTGGATAACGATGCTTCTGATGAATATCAGCAATGACTTGATGTACTGGAGCTGGATATTGGTGGAGAAGTGTCGCATTCGACCTTGTAACTTAGCAAGATACATATCTTCAATGTCATTGAGTGACAATCTCGAAAAATCCGCTTCAGTAAAGTCATATTCCTGTTCATCTTGGTGTTTGACTACGATTTTATTCAGGAATGAGTAGTCCCACTTAGTAGAAATTATTGGAGAATACTACTGTCGGGATAGGGAAGGTGAGTGAGGTAGTGTATTTCTTTCTAACATCGCTACCGTGTTGAAGAAATTCCAGATCATTGTTGAAGAAGTACCGGTAGGGAATCCGTTGTTGATCAGGTCGACCAATGGTGGGTAGTGGCTTGGTCCAGTCAATGTAGTAAGAAGCCTTGTCAGGTCTGGTGAAGTCGATGTTTGATTCAGGGTTGAGCCAATCAATATTGTCGGACATGGCTTGTGCTATGTTGTCGAGATGATATTCGACTTCAATGGCACTATCGGAGCTGTCCTTTAGTAGTTGAAAGGCATCGTTCTTGATTCGTCTTAACTCTGCTTTCGTCATCTTCTTCACTTTAAACTTATCTTGAATGATCTTGACATGCTCCAAGGTTCGACCATCTACCGGTTCTTGGCCTTCCGGTAATTGAGGGGTTGCATCAACAAGCTTTGAAAACCATTCGTATTCTGTAGTGTTATCTTCTTCTAACCAAGATACAACTGTTGGAGACTTTTTCTTCTGTAACTTGGAGGATGATGTTGAATGGTGCTTGGCTGATGTTGTTGATGAGGGAGGTTATTGGGGCTCAGGAATCTCTTCGTCATCACCACCGGTGTATTCGAAATGATCACCAGTTTTCTCCGTTGGTGGTGGAGACTCAGATTCCTGAGGTTTGTCGCTAGAAGGAGGACGTTGTGAAGATCTTCTATTGGTGGTGGTCCTTTGGGGTGGTGGAGGCATAGATGATGATTCATCAGTTTTCTTTTTGTGTTTTGGCTCAAAATCCTTGTCCGCGTCATCGTCGTCTCTTGGTCGTTTAACCTTACTAGCCGACTCTTTGCACGATGTCTTGAGTTGATATTCTAGCAATGCCTCAAAAAGTTTAGCTTCGTCCGAAGGGAAAGTTCCGGATCATTATGACATTTGAATAACCAACTTAGATATCAATTCTGCATCGCTGACAACAGTAGACGGAACAGGTTTGATTTCCATGACCATAGGGGTTTTAGACATGGTCTACTTGACCAATGACATGAGATACGGATAGAGTTGTCTGGCAAACATCTCTCTTGTGACTCTAGGGACAGTGTCGAGAAGGAACTTATGAGTGTAGTCTCTTACCGTCTTGTCCATTTCACCTTGGATATCTCGATTGAGAAACTAGTGGATTTGTTCTCTTTCATCCGAAAACTCATTTATCACAGTCTGAAGTAGATTGACTCTGTCCGCAAGCTGATTCAGTTTCTTGTTAACAACGTTGCGTTTCCTTACTTGTTTGACAGTTTTGACAATCTTTGTTTTGGCACGTGATTCCCAAGTATCGGTTGGCTTCTTGACTGACTTGGAGGTTGATCTTGTGGTAGCATCTTTGGATGGTGGTGGAGATGAATGAGATGATGAGTCTGAAGATGATGAGTCATGAGAAGGCTCAGGGTCTTTTGGTGGCTCAGAAGTTTCTTCCGGGTTGTGTTCAGGATTATCTAGAATATAATCATCAGCTTCTTTGCGAGCTTTAGCCTCTTCTTCAGCCTTTACCCTAGCCTCTTCTTTTGCTTTAGCTTGGGCTTCCTCTTCAGCTCTTTCCTTTGCAGCTTCTTCAATATCTTCATCAGTTATCTTTTCATCCTTCTCCTTTTCCTCTTCTTCAAAATAAAAAATGATTTCATCCTCTTGCTGCTGTTGCTCTGTTGATTCGTGAGTGGTGGTACCAGTTCCCTTATCGGGTTGATTAACCGCATCGAGAACTGGTGTGGTTAGTGCACCACCACTTGAACCTCCAGGTCCACGAGTTTGTTGAAGGTTAAATTCCGTAGCAGCATGCTGAATCCTTAGATGCTTCAGTGTTTTGTGGTAGTCTTTCTCCTCATCCTTTGGTTCTTCATCTGAACTCTCCTCTTCTTCATGCTCTGTAACTGGAGTTTTACCCTTGTCTGATTTGGGACTAGTTGGCTTGTCAGCAATCTTTAGTGATGTTGTATCATCAGTAACAGACTCTGAGTAGTGAACTTCCTCATCAGTTTCAGTATCCTTGGAGTCTTGATCCTCCAATTCAGGTGCCGGTTTAGGAGTAGGAATGTCACCCTCAGATGGAACCTTTATTTTTCATGGAGGATTCCTCTTAGGATACTTATGGGCACTCCCAGTGCTTGCAACACTTCCAGCACTGTCTGATCTTCTTGTCTTCTTGACTGGTATGGCGGAAGACTTTTCATCCATGATTCCGACTTTTCCTAAGGCCACTGCTTCTTGGTATCGTGAATATGACTGAAGACTTTTAATGTCATCAATGAGTAGGCAGTCAGTCAGTACTACACCTTGTTTCTTTGTTGATGAGTCTTTAAATCTGACAACAATTAATGTAGCCTCAAATAACGCAAAATGATGGTTGGGGTCGTCAGGCCTCAAAGGAATGTCCAGATTATTCCTGAGTATCTTCTGGATCAACAACTTTTTGTATCTGATGAAAGGAACCTTTGTGCCAGGCTTCTTAAGGTGAGACATCATGTCTTCCCAGATCAGACTTGCATAGTCGATGTGCATGATAAGGTTTTAAAATGTACCTTTTTGAGGGGTCGTTTATGTTGGGTTCAGAAAATACCCAAACCCCTTAATCTAGGATTTGAATAGAAAATAGCCTAAGTACTCATCCGTTAAACACAATCAGGTCGCTGAGTGAATAGCCGCTCAGTGAGTCATCGTTAGGATACTCAAGACGAGGCAATGAAGAAGTCTCTCCACTCAGTAAGGCGGAACTTAAAGGGTGAAGATTGAGTCAAGAAGAAGATGATGGATTCAGTGAGTGATGACAATAACTCACTGAATCCCTAAGACTCCTCTCCAACTACTTACACTGAAAACAAACTGAAGAAGAAGACTGAAGGATAAATAGACTGAAGAAAGAGCGGGACAAGGCGGGAGAAGTTTGAATCAGATAAAGAAGTCCTTATCAACATAAGTCAACTTTCCTTGAATGGCTAACTTACAAGCTCAGTGTCATTACTGAGTTATGGAAAGCAACCTTGTCTTTTACTTAGAATAGTCTTTGTAAATGAGAGACAAAATACATCAGTATTTTGTCTTCGTATGATGTAGATTTGTCACTTAGGAAATTGTTAAAACTCATACATGTATAAATAGCATAAGAGATGGAGTGAAAAGGTTAAGCTTGTGAATTGTAAAAACACACACACGCAAGCCATCTTTTCACTCCTCCAAATACAACTTAGTTCCTGAGATAGCTCAGTGAGCTCTAAGAGTTGTGCTCAGACTTAGCCTGAGCTTAGAGAGGAGTCACCCAACTTTGTCATTTCAATCCCAAGTACTATTCCGCAAGTACTTGGGTAACGTATTCTTTGTTGATTTATTTCTAATAAGAATATTATGTTGAAAATTACTTAGTGTGTTTTCTTATGTTAATTTCAGTCATAGTTCACTATTAACTTGTTTTATGCATTTAAACTGTTTTAAACGATAGTGAACGGGGAACAACAAGTGGTATCAGAGACAGGCTAATTATAAAACTCGTTTTTAGGCCGCTCTAAAAGTTTTTAAATTAGGATCCTAAATGGCTGAAATTGATGTACCCCAACTAGTCGATAAAAAGGGTTGAGCTTATTCAGCTGTTGCCCCTAGACTTGAAGTTGGTAAATTCAACAAATGGAAAAATCGAATGCTTTGCTATTTGATTGGGATGGAACCTTATTATATCAAGTGTATAAATGAAGGTCCATTTATCCCAAAGACTGCTGAAGGGTTGCCCAAACCTGAAGCTCAATGGACCCAGGATGAAAGAAGAGTGGTCAACCAGGACCAAAGACTCAAAAGTATCATAATATCTTGTCTTCGTGACGATATTATGGAGTCTGTTATAAGCTGTAGTACAGCTAAGCAAACCTGGGATGACCTAGTTCATAGTCATGAAGGACCATCGAACACCAAGGAAAACAGGATAATGGACCTGAAACTTGAGTATAACACCTTCAGGGCTAAGGACTCGAAACTCTCTCTCAAACTTACACCGGATACAAAACTCTTTTAAATGAACTTTCAAATGATGGTGTTAAGTTGTCCAAACATGAAATCAATGTTGGTTTTGTCAACAGTCTCCCTGAGAAGTGGTTGAATTTCTCTCAGGGACTTAGGAATGCTAATCATATCCATAATCTTGAGCTTCCTGAAATTTATGGGAAATTTGTCTATGAGGAAAACCTCATCAACAGACGATACCCTGACTTAAAGAAGTCTCAGGAAGTCAAGAAGTCCTTGACCACCACCTCATCACCAATTTCAACTGCTTTCTTTTCTAACAATGTGGTTCAATATTTCCAAGAAAACTCAGATGATGAGCCTGATGAGAGATCAAGTGAGGAGTACCTAAATGACCTAAATGCTGAATTTCAGGAAAGGGCACTCCTTGCTAACTGTCGAAGGTTTTTAAAAAGAAACAAAGGTTTTTCAACTGCTAAAGCAACTGAAGACACTGAATGCTATAAGTGTCATAAAAGAGGCCATTTTGCAAAAGACTGTTTTTCAAAAACCACTTCTGAACCCTCTTACAAACCATCAGGATCTAATCAGTCTTCAGGCTTTAGCAAATTTCAACCAAAAATCTATCAGTCTCATCAAAATGTTCAAAACAAATTTGATCTTAACAAAACCATTGATTATGAAGCTAAGTATAAGAAAGCAAAAGCTAAGCTTGCATTGCTTGAGGCCACCCTCAAAACAACAAAAATGTTCAATCTGTGCAGGGTAAAAACAAGGGTCTCGTTGCTGAAACCTTTGACTGGGATGAAGAGCCAATCTCATCTGATGATGAATTGGTGCATGTCAGCAATGATGGCCCTCTCAGAAGAGGACAAGCTTGCTGTTGCAAAGAATCATGCCAGAAATGGAGAATGGGTCAACATCACAATGAAAAAGGTAAACATTTTACTTTCTATGGATGATGACTCTGATTGGCTGTCTTACATGAATTATCTAAATGTAGACCTTAAGTTCGTTGAAGAGCAAAGACTGAATCTTTTTTCTAAGTACAACAAGTTAAGTTTTGAGTTGAATAATTGTAGGGATGAATTGCTTATTTTAAAACAAGCAAAGCTTGAGGCTGTCACTTTGCAAATTCAAAACACTGAACTAGTTAAAAGAAATCAGAATCTTCAAGATGAATTTAAAAAGGCAAATGATATTCTTAATAGTTGGACTGCTAAGAATCCCAGGGTCTTTGATGTTGTGGGTGCTCCCAGTAGCAAGAAGAGAGTCATAGGTGAAGATCATCTCCCTGACTCCCTCAACAAAGACCAGTCTCCTAAGCCATTTGTGTCTGGTGGCATGATTACAAATATGTTAGCTGATCCCAATTCCAGCGATTGGATTGAACGAGTTAATCCTGAGAGTAAGCTTCCAAATTTCGATTCTGGAAAGATTCTAGAGCCTGAAAGTCAAGCTCTAAAGAGCATGCTTGGACTCTCTGATGTGCCCAGTAGTACTGAACACATCTCTGAGTCTGAAGCAGAATCTCAAGCACCGCTTCCACCACTGAAACCTCTTCAGGGTGCTGCTCCAAGCTCTGAGCTTACTCCACTACAATTCAATCCTCATTCACCAAAAGGAAGGTCTGGACTTGAAAAAACCATCTTGAAAAGACCAACAAAACAAACTCAACAAGAGTCTACTCCTACTGAGACTTCAACATCCTCTGTCCCCACTGAAGCTGACCAAATTCAGCAACTGACTGAACTTGTGAGAAAGCTTACTGAAAAAATGGAATCCATTGAAAAGGTCCCTGAACCAATCAAGGAGACAAAGTCAGCTTCCTCCAGTTCCTCAAAGTCTAAGTCAACCTCCAAAAACAAACAAAAGTGTGAGCTGTGTCATTACACCAGCCATACCACTGACAATTGTTATAGAATCCTTTTCTGCATGATCTGCAAAAAGGATGATCACAGGACTGCAGATCATCTACAGTATGTCAGTCAAGCAAACTATACCAAAGTTGGTCATCAGTATGCTTCATCCTCCAAAGCTGCTCCAAAGAATAGAGCAAAACCTTTTCCTCTGTGCCCTCACTGTGGGTTTAATGATCATCATCAGGATGATTGTCTCATGAATACATGTTGTGATATATGCGGTAATCCAGCTCATGAGACATCCCAACATGACGGTATCATTCATGCAAGGAGAAATTCCAAACAACCTAGAGTCACTGAGTCATCCTCAGCCTCTAAATGCAAAACCTGTGGTAGCACTGTGCACACAACCACCGAC
Organism: Chrysanthemum makinoi; assembly: GCA_910596185.1. NCBI lineage: Eukaryota > Viridiplantae > Streptophyta > Magnoliopsida > Asterales > Asteraceae > Chrysanthemum > Chrysanthemum makinoi. Next base: position 256,244,818 of record OU343222.1, on the reverse strand, counting down.
CATGAGTCGATTGCAAATTTCAGAGAGACCTTGAGACCTAAGCCCACTAGTAAGTGGGTCACTAAGAGAAACTAATTCAGTTTACCACTTGTGCAGAGACATGCCAGGGAGCCTATTCGGCATCTAGACAGTGGATGCTCAAGAAGCATGACTGGGGTGAAGGAATATCTGCACAAGTATGTAAAGGAACCAGGGCCCAAGGTAGTATTTGGTGATAACTCATCATGTCCCACTAAAGGTTATGGTTCAGAAAACTGTAATGGAATAGTTTTCTCTAGAATAGCCTATGTCAATGGTCTCAAATACAATCTCATCAGTGTCAGTCAACTATGTGATGCTAAATACATTGTACAATTCAATGATAAACAAGGTACCATTTTCAATGCGAATAAGGAAGTTGTGTTGATAGCTCCTAGGAGAGATGATGTTTATGTGCTAGACATGTCAACACTCTCCCAAGATGGAACGTGTATGTTTGCCAAAGCCACTGAAACTATCAATTGGTTGTGGCATAAAAGACTCTCACACCTAAACTTTAAAAACCTCAACAACTTGGCAAAACAAAACATGGTCCTTGGCTTACCATCACTGGTTTTTGCAAAAGACAAACCATGCTCTGCCTGTGAAAAGGGTAAACACCACAGAGCATCATTCAAAACCAAACAAAATTTCTCCATCAAAAGTCTGTCTTCATCTCCGCACATGGATCTCTTTGGACCTGTCAGTCCCAGATCAATCAAGCATGAGAAGTATACACTTGTCATTGTTGATGAGTTCTCAAGATACACTTGGGTTTACTTTCTTTCCAAAAGAGTCAGGCACTGATACAATAATGTCATTCATCGGAAGATTGAAAACCGAATGACATTACTGTTAAACAAATCGAACTGACAATGGTATGCTGAGTTCGAAATCAAGAGCTTGAGAGTTTCTGTGATGAAAAAAGAATTTCTCAAAATTTCTCATCTCCATATACCCCTGAACAAAATGGGGTTGCTGAAAGGAAAAACAGAACTCTTATTGAGGCTGCTAGAACCATGTTAAATGGCTCAGCTCTCTCAAAGCATTTCTGAACTGAAGCAGTCAAAACTGCCTGTTACACTCAAAACAGGTCAATCATTGTCAAAAGACATAACAAAACCCCATATGAGATCTTCAAAGGTAGACTTCCTGACATCAGCTATTTTCACGTATTTGGATGTCCTGTGTTCATTCATAACCACAAGGATCATCTAGGCAAGTTTGATGCAAAAGCTGATGATGGATACTTCTTAGGCTACTCACTGATCTCCAAAGCCTTTAGGGTTTTTAACACAAGGAGACAACAAGTTGAGGAAACCTTTCATATCACCTTTGATGAGAGTGCTGAAAGCATCAGGTTCACCAACACCTCAGTGGAGGAAATAGGAATTGATAACTCATCAAGATATCCTCCTGATGAGTACAACACTGAATTCAAATCCTCATATCAAGCTGATGCCGACATCTCATATTATGTCTTACCTCACAACCTACCCCAACCAACCATCAGTGAGTTCATAGATAATCAGTCAGTCCCTGCTGGGATAAGAAACACTGATTCAAATGATCAGGAACCTGTAACTCATGAAACTCACCCTGAACAGGACATCATAACAAATACTCAAAATGAATCTGTTGCTCCTGTAACCAATCTCACTCCTGAACTTCCAGTGACCTCATCAAACTCAGATCCTAGACCACAAAGTAAGTGGACAAGATCTCAGGATATTGAGCTAGTAAACATCATTGGTGAACCCACTAAGGGCATGCTCACCAGAAGCATGGCTGCTAATCTAACTACAGCTTCAGCCAATGAATGTCTATATGCTGATTATCTATCAGAAATAGAACCCAAAAGTGTCACTGAAGCTCTAAAACACCCAAGCTGGGTTCAGGCTATGCAAGAAGAACTGCAACAGTTTGACAAAAACAAGGTCATGACCTTGATCAAATGTCCTCGGGATGTAGTAGTCATAGGAATGAAGTGGGTTTTCAGAAACAAAACTGATGAAAACGGCATTGTCATTCAAAACAAAGCCAGACTTGTAGCCAAAGGTTACAGTCAACAAGAAGGCATTGACTATGATGAGACATTTGCTCTGTTGCAAGAATGGAAGCCATCAGGATCTTCCTTGCATATGCAACATACATGAACTTTCTACCAAATGGATGTTAAAAGTGCATTCTTAAATGGTGATCTCAAGGAAGATGTGTATGTTCAAGAACCCCAGGCTTTGAGAGTAGTGAATTCCCTGACTATGTCTACAAGCTTGACAAAGCCCTCTATGGACTTAAACAAGCTCCCAGGGCATGGTATGAAACTCTCTCAGCCTTCCTGATACAAAACAAGCTTGTCAGAGGAAAGATAGACAACACACTGTTTGTCTATAGAACCCAACAGGATGTGATACTAGTCCAAGTGTATGTTGATGATATCATCTTTGGCTCAACAAACTACAAACTTTGCAAACAATTTGAAAAACTAATGACAAAGAAGTTTGAAATGAGCATGATGGGGAAACTTACATACTTTCTTGGACTACAAATCGGCAAACCGATAAAGGAATATCCATCAGTCAAGAGAAATACACCTGAAATCTCTTGAAGAAATATGAGATATTTGACTATGCCTCAGTGAAGACACCAATGGTCCCACCTAACAACCTTGGACCTGATCTCACCGGCAAATCAGTCAATCAAACTCATTTCAGAGGGATTGTTGGATCACTTATGTATCTAACCGCTACTAGACCGCACATACAATTTTCAGTATGTTTAATAGCAAGATATCAGTCCAATCCCAAAGAATCTCACCTCACTGCAGCCAAGAGAATACTCGGTACTGAAGGGAACCCCAAGCCTTGGACTCTACTATCCAAAATGCTCATGGTTTGATCTCAAGGGTTACTCTGATTCTGATTATGCTGGCTGCAACATGGACAGAAAAAGTACCTCAGGTCCTGTCAATTTCTTGGAGGAAAACTGGTCTGTTGGAGTGCAAAGAAGCAACAATCAGTGGCTATGTCATCAGCTGAAGCTGAATATGTAGCTGCTGCAGGATGTTGTGCCAATGTATTATGGATGAAAAGTCAACTCAGTGACTACGACATCCATTACAAAATGGTGCCCATCTTCTGTGACAACACTAGTGCAATTGCAATCTCCAACAACCCTGTCCTCCACCAAAGAACCAAACACATTGATATCGGATATCACTTCATCAGGGACCACATAATGAAAGGATACATAGAACTTCATTTCATCCCTACTGAATATCAACTGGCTGATATCTTCACCAAACCCTTAGATGAACCCACCTTCAAGAGACTGAAAGCTGAATTGGGAATGCTTGACATTGAAAGTCAAGTATCTGAAAACCAATCTCAGTAAGTTCTCTGAAATGGTTCATCCTCTCTGAACATCCAAAATAAACCTCTCACTGAATGAGTAAGACTCATTCAGGGTCCCTGACACTTAACAAAGAGCATTGAATAAGTAACTAAATGATCCAAGTATCAGTTACTTTAATGTCCTAGGTTGGTAACTATGCCAATTTAATAAAGGAATATATGTCTGTTTGTCTTACTGTCATCCCACTTGGCATTTAATGCCTCTCACAAAAATATCAAATTGATATTTTATCTCTACAAAAAAGGTGCACTTTTACTATGCACTGCAACTGCTCCCTTGAAAAACGGGATTTTAATGCGGGTAATGGAGTGGTAGCATTAAATGTGGAAATTCAATAGTCTTTCAAAAACCGACTCTTAATATTCCCATTTGTGTACAAAACACCCCTCTCATCACTCTATAAATACCCTCTTCCAACACACACAAATTATTTTCTGCAACTAAACTCTGTCAAAATTCTTTCTCAAATCCATAAATATTTGTGTGTTCTCAAATCTTCAAAACCTCTTTTGGAAAAACCCTTCTTGTAAACATTTACAAAAGTTTTTCATCACAAACTTGAAGAGATCTAAATACTTTGATTGTTCTAGTCAAAACATTTTTTTTTATCTTAAAATCTTTGTTAATGTAAATGGCTAGAACACCATCTCTCCGCTTTGCTTCTCGTGGTAGGGGATCTTACAAATATTGAATTTAAAACAAATAATGTCATAGGAAATTTTGAATATCCTGAAAATGTCCCAACCTATAAAGACATTATAAGTTTTTTATTCAACTGCCCACTCAAAACGGCCTTTGTAAAATGTCCCTCAGTGTTGTACCCAAACTACCTCAAGGAGTTTTGGGCTACAGCTAGAGCCTTTGACCAGACACCTTCTACTGATGAGAATAACCGTAGACCTCTCA
>OU343222.1:256098608-256240380 GCA_910596185.1 Chrysanthemum makinoi | reverse complement strand
ATAGCCTTGAACTTTTAATAGTTCCATCTACCTTCATTTTCTTCTTGAAAATCCATTTGCAACCCAAAGGTTTGGAACCAGGTGGTAGATCAACCAACACCCAATTTGTTCCCATGATGGAATCCATCATCATTGGCTTCTTTCGGCAATATCCGGGACTTCATTGCTTCTTCAAATGTGTTGGGATCATCCTCAACGATGAAGCAATAGGAGTATTGGTGCTGAGACCTCATCCGCTTTCATGACTAAGTATATGGATTGACTCGGTCCAAATGACTTTGGAGTCTGACCCTTTTGCTCTTCTGAGCACATGTTTGAGTTGTTGAACCGACCTCATCGAGGGACTTCCGATGGTTTATCATCAGGGGACCTCTACACCGATGTCATGAGTTCCATTAGGAATCCTCTGACTTGGTCTTGGGACTGATAAGAATCTATTCTCATCAAAGTCTTCATCCCTTGATTCAATTATGAGTTAATTTAAACATGACATTAGGTTTAATAACATAGAACCTAAAGCTTTGGAATGCTGGCATCGCCACAAAGATCAGATCAATGCCTCTTTTCACCCAAAGTCTTTTGCTTTGGATCGGGGAGTCTTACAACAGCCACATTTGAGACCACGAGATAGATTCAGGTTGGGTTCCTTTTAGTCCAGAGTTCATAAGTGGTAACCTTGTTCCTTTTGTTGGGAACCCTATTTAATAAATAGCAAGCTGTTAACATAGCTTCACCCCGGAACCCTGACTCAGTCCTGAAAAGGACAACATGGAATTAACCATCTCCTTCAGCACCCTATTTTTCCTTTCGGAAATACCATTTTCTTTGAGGAGTATAAGGGAAGCGATCGTTTCATGGATTATACCAGGCGAAAATACAGTATCCATGTACTCACCTGCCTATCAGTCCTAATCTTTTCAAAGACCCAAGTTGTAATTCAACTGGAGTTTACACTTTGAATTTATCTAATGCTTCATCCTTTGTATGTAACAAATAAACATAACAATACCTAGAAGCATCATCAATAAACGTCACAAAGTACTTCTTATTTCCAAAAGAAGAGTGGCATGCAAATCACCAGGTCCTTTGTGAATAAGCTCAAGACCTTAGTCTAGACTAACACCACAGAAAGGGTTTCTTGATTATCTTGGTCAACATGCAAGTTTTACACTTTTCAGTGTCCATGTCAAAAGCTGGGATCAACCCATCCTTAGACATGTCTTGCATTCTTTTATAGTGTATGGCCCAAGTCATGCATGCCATAGGATAGAGTCAGTCTGGTTTATATGTGGTCACAAAAGGCTGAAATAACCTTGTCAGTTGGTAATATTAAGCACGAACATTTGATTACATAAATAACCAAAACCAATAAAAACACCATTCTTAGAAAGCACAAATTTATCAGACTCAATAACTTGTTTATATCCATGATTATTCAATACACTACTTGAAACCAAGTTCTTCCTTATATCGGGAACATGAATAACATTAAACAAAGTTACAATCTTTCCAGAACTAACTTAAGATCTACACAACACGACCATGCACCAAGGCTGTTGACTCATTTCCCATGTGAAGAATAGAACCATCATTCAGTGACTCATAAGTCTTGAACCAACTTCTATCTTTGCACACATGAACTGTTGCACCAGAGTCAACCCACCATGCAACATCATCATCCTGCACATAATGAGATTCAGATACATATGTAACAATAAATCGAAAAGACTTATTAACCATATTGACCTTCAGTGAGTTGGAAGAACCACCACTCCCTGAACCATTAGTGCCTGATCCATTGGCTTTACCACCAACCTTAACACCCTTGCAGTCCCTTTTGATGTGACCAGTTTTGCCACATTTCCAACAAGTAGGTGTTGCCTTATTGTTAGGATCTGCCCTTGTGTTGTCATGATATTTGTGTTTTCCTTTGTTGTCATTGTACCTGGTGGAGGTATTATGCTCCACCATATTGACAACAGATGCACCAGTAGCATTGCTACTCTTTGGCTTGTCATTATCCTGCATCTTGAGAGATTCCTCAAGGCGCAGATGACTGCCTCAACCCACGATTAACTCCTCTTTCTTATGTTTCAAGGTATGCTTAAAATCTTTCCAAGAAGGAGGGAGTTTGTCAATGACACATGAGACTTTAATGGCTTCATCCATGTTCATATTTTGTTGTGTAAACCTTCCAAGTATTCCAAGAAGTTCATTGTATTGTTCCATACTTGGTCTTGAATCAGTCATTTTGTAATTTGTGAAATTACTAACAAGAAACTTCTTACTTGATGCATCCTCAGCCATATATTTGGCATCCAAGGAATCCCACAGTTCTTTGGAAGATTCAAAGTTCCGATAAATATCAAACAGAGAATCAGACATACCATTGAGAATAAGACCTCTGCATATGTAGTCATCATTCTCCCATTTGCTCCTCCTCCTAATCTGCTCAACCGTAGCATCATCCCCATCATCGGAATTGGAGTAGTCGACACATAAACCACACTCATGCTTGACCAAGAGTGCATCTTCTTCTGCCACCTCCTAAAGTCCACCCCTTCAAACTTATCAAGCTTGTCAAAGTTTGAAGCCATGTGTTTTTCATTGCAGCAGCCATTGATTATGACAAATAGTTTACTTTGATTGTTGGAGTGTATGTCCTAGAACAGTTAAGTAAAGATAATCAATGTCAGTAACAGATACTACTAGGTGGGATATCACTTGGAATCGTGTGATCACTTTCCAAAGTAAACTATTCGACCCTAATGCCTGGGTATCACGAATATCTACTTGGGATAAGACCAAATGCAGTTAGAGAATGAGGCACAATTCTATAACCCTTTCGCTAATAAGTGTTTACGTTTTTTACATATCTTTCATGCATAATCAGATCTCCTATTTATAGGAGGTTACTCTTAGCTAGTCAAATGGAATTAAGAGTATTAATCGGCCCATTAATAGCCTCATAATTATCCCCATTATAGTGTTAGTTTTACATGACCAATTAAACATGGTCATTAAGCAGTTGTAACTGCCATTTAGCTGTACTTTAACACTAGCAGTACTTAAACACTAGCAGTACTTTCATACCATTAGCAGTACTTTAACACTAGCAGTACTTTCATACTGCTATCAGTGGTGCTTGATGGAATCCACAAGCTTCATGGAATCCACAAGCTTCAGTGGAAACACTTTATCGATGGAAACCACAAGCGATTACTTTCCTGGCGTACTTTCTACTAGCACTACCAATACAAACCACTACAAGAGTCAGGGTGTTCATGGACCTTATGGGTGTACACTCCGTGTGAACTAATCCCACAAGTGCACTAAATTTTCCAACAAGAATGAAATACATAAGCTTCCTCTCAAGTCAAGAGGGTCATCTTGGCTTCTGATTTCACTTCTAAGTTTGTATGTTTAGTTAACATAAAGGTTGTGTTCGTCATACTCTCTAGGATCTCATTTTCACTGCGAAATCTATCATTCCTACCTACTAAGTTCAGTTACAATTAATAAATCTATGATTTCTCATGGCATGCCACCCTATTGTGAATTCCTTCGGAACACTGTTAAAAGATACTCCCTTCAATCAAATTAAGCAATAACTAAGGCTACACCCTGACATTTTTTAAATCAAGCACTTTTTATATTCTAAAATCTTTATATAATAACCTCATACTCATAAATATTCAAGTTGCGCAAAGCAATGCTTTATATACTGAAAATAAGCAGCAAATGTTAACATCTTAAATGTTTTCCACACTAATGTTAAAATATAAGAATTAGTGAAAATTTGCGAAAAAAAATGCTTGGGGTAATCCCAACCAACTGTTTCATCCGCACAAAATTCTTGACTCACCTTTCCATCTCTAGAGTTCTAGTTGCAATTTTGAATGGTTACTGTTTTTGACCCGTTTTGAATCTTTTATCATGCTACCTTGTTCCTTCGCTTTACGTTACAAAGAAATGATTATTATTTATTAAGGTTCTACAGCTATTTTCAATCCTTATAAAGTTGTATATTTTTCACAAAAACATATTAAACAAGAATATCGCACAACTATAATGTAATACTTCAAGCTTTTACACAACATGAAAAATTGGAGAATAACATATATCTTCAAACTTTGAGTTATATACAAACTCTTAATAAAATCCTTTTTTTGGAGTTTTTGAGGAAAAAACTATTCTTGCATGGGAATTATGATTCTCTAGGTCAAAACCGTCAATTTGATCTTTATCTTGGCACAGACTATTGGGATACAATATATATTACAGACCCATATTTGGAACATGCCCGTGAGATAATACACCTAGCCTCATCAGATGACATGTGTGTGCCTCATAAACACATGTCAAGGAAATCCTTTCCTTTCAAGTTTAGAACTACGGTTATTGGATATCACCAAGTATGAAGGTCAATTTGAATCACTATTCCTCGTATATCGCATACATTTTGGAAATAAAACAATCAGGTTAGCATTTTAAATATCTTTGCTGATTTGAAAAAACTTTCGTTGACTAATCTTATTTTTGGGCTGAATAGATATGAAGATGACATGTATGATCAAATATGGTATCCATGGTTAACAGATGCTGACACTTATACAGTAATAAATTCTGGTTTAGTTTCTCCTGGACTATCAGATGAAGAAAAAGTACGATTAACAGTAATGAGCAATGCCGTTACAGCTAAAAACTCCACGCGGAACTTAATGTACATATTGTATGGCGATGCTGCTAATGATTTTATCATCTACTTTCACCTTGCTGAAGTAGAGATACTAAAAAGCAACAAGAGAATTCAACATTTATCTTGGCTGAGCTTGATATTTGGACCAATTTCTCCCTCAACTAGCATAACCACCCTAACCAATAAATCTCCTTTTATTGGTTCGACTAGTTATAGGCTTGATTTTAATCAAACCCGAAATTCAAACCTCCCTCCGATAGATAATGCGGTAGAGGTTTATAGAGGGAAGCAACTCCTACAAAACCAAACAGAAGAGTGTGATGGTAAAATATACTACACAAACAGGAAGCAGGAAGCTAAATTACATTGTAACATTTATTAATATTTTTTCTTAATCTAATTGCTATGATTAGCTTTTGAAATTGGGAATACCAAGGCAACATATGGGTTAAAAAGAAACTGGCATGGAGATCCATGCTTTCCACATAAATTTCTTTGGAATGGTCTTAATTGCAGTTACAAGAATCCTAAGGCATCTAGGATCATATCTTTGTACATACTTCTTTTAACAAGCATCACTGAGTAATGTTTCCGTTTTATTACAGTTGAAAATAATAACAAATTTAATGTAGGAAGCTTTCCTCTTGCGGATTGAGTGGAGAGAGATAGTTACCGGTAGCTAATTTCACTATGATAGAATCATTGTAAGTTCATTCTTAGATATTTGGAGTTGTTCATGTTGCAGCAGTTCGTATTGAAGCCAATTCTTCTGTAATAGACCTTTGTAGTTTGACATGGCTCAGTTTGACAGTTAAACGACCCTTTTGACCAACCCATATCCATAGTCTTTTAGGGCTTTTTACATAAACATAATAAGTAAAATACACTAAAGTACCCTTATAATTTACTTCTATAACATTAAGTCTAACAATCATCCCCCTAATGTTATAGACATCCATTCCAGCAGCTTTTCCTTCATGTGATGACCACGAAGTCATCTTTCTCTGATGTGTTTTCTTCATTCTTTTGATCAGTCACCTGATCACCATCCGTTTCTTTGTCGCCTTATAGGATTACACCAAACCGAGTCTCTCCTCCTTGAACATTCTTAAAACATTCACGTGTGTAATCTTTTACGACTCGTAGCCCACTTGACCCAACGTGTTCTTGTGGGTTCCCTTCCTTGGCATAATCACAACCAACTTCAACCTTCTTGGTCTCTTCATACTTTACAAGTTCTTCCTTGTACTAGGCCCTCAAAGTCGTTTCATAGTAACACTTCACCAAATCAATGGTTCACTTATAGCATTCCTTCAAATCCTCATCATGTTCTTTGGTTAATCCATGTATTATAGCAACATCCTTCATTTGTTCCTAAAGAAGCATTTAGATAGCCTCCCATGCTATCTACCATTTTGTAAAGACCCAATAAATCATTCTTTACACATCCTACGATCGGTGGTAACGGTTCCAACACATCCCGTCTAAGGTATACTAAGTAAAACCATTTAAGCATATCTTCGAACCTTTAACTAAGTATATTCCAATTCTCATACACAAGTTTGTCGTCCTTTATTAAATCGAGAAACGATATAAACCTTTGAAAAGAGCTTACCTTGATCGCATACAAAGTTTCATTTACACTTATGTAATCATCGTCCAAGTAATCTTGTACCATATTTCTGTCCCATTTGAGTTCTTCTAGTCCCTTGATGAGTGGACACGCGTCTTTGGGATCTATTGAATCGAAATACTCCTCAAGATACTGGTTTTGCTTTGCAATCATACCTTCTGTGTCAACATTGAACCCTTTTATTTTTCCATAATCATTTTCACCATCGTAAACTTTCTTGTCTTCTCCAAACATGTAAGAGATTCTACACTTGTCGTGTCCATACGTGATCACCAATTATATCCCATGTCTTATCCTACCCTTTAGTCATGAAGCGTGTCTAGGTGATGTAGCGAGCAATCTTTGGTGTCTTGGCCATGGATTTGGTCATGTATCATTAATTTTTTCTACTTCGCCGTGACATGTTAGTAATGACAACTCACCCTTAACCATTGTCGTGTCTACCCATATTGCCTTCGAGAATTGTTTAGTCCTTAACTCTAGTGGTGGAGATTTGTGTAACCGCCAAGCTTATGATAGAATACATGCTATGACTGTGCGTTGAGTGATCACCCTGAAATTGGCACTTAGAATAGTTGAGAGATTTGAGTGTTTTATTCCCATTTTGTGAGGTGTTCGACTTTGTTTTATTCTAGCATAAGGGATTTGTAAACTTATATTTTTTAGGTAATGGGAGATATCATTTTAGGAATCTATCTCATAAGGTCTACTTGAGGGAAAGTAGAGTTCAAGTGGGGGGATATTTGAAAACATCAAATAGTCCTGAATATTAAGTGTCAATTTCCCCCGATAATGCTCGTATGTTATATCATTTATATGGATTTACGCTTGTTTTCCTCTATATTTCACTTTCAGGTAAATTACAGGCATTAGAGCTAATGAGGCGGTTTGGAGAGTTTATTGAAGATATATGATAGTATGCCCATTTTGAAGTAATTACGGGTAACTCTTGTTAGAATCGATGCTCGAGGTTGTTTAGACCTTATCTAGGATTATCAATAAAGCACAAATAACAATGAACAATATATATGCACAACGGAATAAATCAAACTATCATTGTTATTATTAAGGTTTCTTCGTCATCATCATGTGTTCTACAAAACACATCCACAGCCCCAATCCTAGATGATCAACTCTAAGACGGTTACAATCTAACAGGGATCAATGATCCGGGTCTAAAAACACAAGTCGACTATCACCTAGTCTAGGCGTTTACATACTCACGCCCTAGACCTACACACGCACACCTTTGTCTGATGTTTACATTGTTTGACACACATAAAACCTAATTCCCTATATCTCTTTATATAATAGAGATACTAGGGTTATAAATGACTACAGGGGACTAGATAATAAATACTTCTTTACCAAGTAGGTCCCTTGTCTTTCTTTGTCTTCAATAGTCCTTCATCTTTCATGTATTTTGTCTTATCAGCTTAAATATAATTCCCAACAATCTTTCCCTAGTTGATAATGACAAAACCAAATAAGCACGAACAAATATGTCATGAAAGATAAACAAACTTCTCCTTAAACATGCAATATCACCAAGGATCTTCAAGTTGCAAATCTTCTATGTAATGCCTTCTTCCCCTTTTGTCATAATCCACTAGGAGACGCTAAAAAGCAACTGATTCCACCACCACAAACCAATATTATACGACTAATCCATCCTTCTAATGCCTCAAGATACCCACCATGAGGATCACCAAAAAGCTTGCTAAAAATGAAATTAAGGCAAAAGAAATCTGAACTAGGAGTATAAATACCAACAAGTAGTAGTAAAAATCTTCCCTCGATGATACATGTTTAACCATAAGAACTTGTCGAATAACTAACCACCATGGTCACAAATACGTTGTAGTTCCAGCCATGAAGAACATAGTACCAGCCAAAATACTAATAAAGATGACTATAATCGCATTTGAAACCAAGTAGTAGTAACATGAAGAATAGTTCTTTGGTTAAATAGTAGAGACCATGTAAAAAGTGAAAAACTTCCCACTGATATGAACATGATATCTACTTCAAGCAATGTACCTGACCAAATAATAAAATCATCATTATTAAACACCTGGTCTTGAATCATTACCAACCGTGTGTGTAATCTTGTGTGTGTCTTCTAACATCCTTCATACCATCTGAGAATCAAATCAACTGTGACTAACCAAACTCAAAGCTGCTAGACAAATAAGTCACAATATTCCATGCACACAAATATGAATATGAATAAAAAAATCAGTATACTTTGTAGCCTCCATCCATATACATATTAGACCACCTAAACTTTGTCAATCACACTTATACCCCACGTAACCAGCCCATCAATGTATGGTCAATTAGATCATGCTCCTACCGTCCATATACCATGCTCATGAATACGTACCTATTTCAACATTAGAACCATGTATCTCCAACCCATAATTATTCTTGAACATACCATACAATAGACAACTTGAAGTGAAAAGCCATGAAAACCCATAGACTTTAGTACAACACCTTGAATATAAACTGTTAAAATACACCAACTGCCACAAACCAGTGTTAGAAGCCAAGCGAGCAGTTGAGTAAAACGCAGCAGGGGTAACAAGTTAAGTAGCAGTGGTTTTGAGAAAAACTAGCCGTGGTTACCAACGTGCAGCAGTGGAAATCGAGTACTAGGAGTGATAACCAAGTAACGTAGCAGTGGTAACTGACCGTACATCAGTGGAAAGCAAAGGACGAGCAGTGGTAATCTCGCATAACTAGCAGTGGAAACCACGAAGCTAGCAGTGGTAACGTTGCAACGTAGCAGTTGTGATACATAGCAGCGTTTATCATCGCTGTAGTAATATACACACCTAGTGTACCTGAACTCACGCTTCCCTTGTAGTCCAAACCAAAAAGTAGCAGCATATGATAGTAGCACAACAACATGCATATTAGTTTGAATCAGTTCCATCAGTAAGCAGCAGATACGTTGAGTTCGTGAAGGCAGCCTCTCTCAGCAGCAGTTTTCGACAGCCTATATCTTTTAATTGAGAGCTCATATGGAAGATCCCTCTGGTGAAAAGTTAGATAGGTATATAGAGAATGTCCACCAGAAATTTCTTCCTGATCCAACGGTTACGAAAAAGTTATGACCTGCTGAAAACTGACCTGAAGAAGCATTACGAAAATTGAACCAGTTGCGAATTTTTCTTCCTCATCAAGAAACCTTGTGAAATCCTAGATATCAAGAGCCACCCGATTTGATACCACTTGATGGATCTGGACACACACCTTGTGTCCATATTTTGTATTATATTAATAAGCACGCGGAATTTACTTAGTAATACTTAGAAGATGGATTGTATGATGTATTATAAGTGAACACAGATTAAACACAAAACTAAGATCCAATATTATTAATGAATAATACGAGTGATCTTGCTTATCACGAGGGTTACACCTTGAAGCCTTTGTGAATAATACGTATGTATGTAAGTTAGTTAAGACAATGACCTAGGACCTCCTTGTGGAAACGTAGAGGGGGGGTGAATACGTTACCGTTTAAAAACTTTAGATCTTTAGTATCAAATCGCTTATGAAGCTTGTTATAATATGAAAGTACCAATTATTGTTTGTGACTAATATAAAGCATGGTAAACCAAGTTGTCACACAATCATGAACATCAAACCACATCACAAACAATAGTATAGTGCAAGTATAAAAGTAAAGAGATAAAGAAAGGAAAGTGCAAACCGAACACGAGGATTTATAGTGGTTCGGTCATGGATCTCCTCTCCGCCCTACTCCACTCTCCGAGTACCCAACTCGAGAGTTACTTCACTAAATCAACAAGCTCCCTTCTAGGCGAAGAAAACCTTACAATAAATTAAACACACACTTTTCGGTACAAAGCTAAATACGGTTTCTAGTTAGAGGAACCAACCTAACGTCGCCTATACAATATTTCCGACACTAAGCTAGATGTCGAGTTCTTTTACAAGGGTACAACCACTCCCCATATGTTTTATGGCCCAACATAATAAACCTTGTGTTTTATGGCACAAACACATAAACCATCTAATCTAGTTTGGTGAAAGTGTTGTTATGATGCAATGATGTTTACACTAATGATCCATGACACAAATGTCTAATGGATATGAATAACTACTTCTAAATGAACTTCCATTGATAGGAAGCCTTCATGATGAAGATCACAAGTTCCCTAAACTTCTTGTGATAGATCTTCAACTTGTGGTGAGTGGGGATGGCTAGATCTCCAAGATTTCCTTGGTTGATCAAAGAGTATGCTTACAACAAAGATGAATGTTAGAAGCATTATGATCATGATCATTAGGGTGTTTAATGTGTGTTACTACATTGTTAATGATTGATCTAAATGTATGCAAGAAGGTGGAGAAGATGTGCTTTTAAGTGGTCAAGAAATGGGAAAACAATGGGCTTCTATTTATAGCCAAAAGTGGACAGGAGCGTCCACGGACCACGGACCCCTTAAAAGGGTTCCGTCCTTTATGCAATTTGGTACCGTGTGGTGCACATAAATCTAAAATCTTTCCAAATCTTTGCAAGATATTACCAAATCTTACTAAGATCACATTTGATTTATTGAGTGTCAATCTAACCAAAATATTAAGTGATCTTCCAAGGATTTCAAAGATGATGCATGACATGATGTAACATGTATTTCCATTTTTAGATTAAAAAGTTTATCAAGGTAAACTTGTAAAATGTATTATGTAACTAGTTAATAAAATGTTTAGTTACCTTTTGTAAGTGCTTGTCAAAATAAAATATATTTTGTCAAGTGTAAGTAAACTTTAGTATTTGTATGAAATACTTGTGAATGCAAAATGTAAAATGAGGTTCGAAATAGAATGGTTAACCTATTAAAATACTTAGTGACTCTAAATGAATTTTAAACATTCTAAATGATTTGTTAATGGGTTTGATCATAATGCTACATAACAAACATGTACAACCTTGTGTTGTATGAGGACTTGAGACATCGAGAGGTGTTGAATGTATGTTGAGACAAAGTGTGATTACAAGTAACTTGTACATTTTACGTTATGTATTACAAGTTACATGTTTGTCATCAATCAAAACAAACGACTGTATAGATTAAATATCGTAATATTTGCACTAACAATCTCCCCTTTTTGATGATGACAAAGATATGTAAACGTAATAGAAAGTAAAATGTTAAAGGTTACTTGTATCCTTACTACCTTTACATTACCTTCTCCGTTTACACTCTTCTCCCCTTTTGTCGAAACAAAAAGGGCGTGTCCTGGAGTTTAACTTATTTCTCCCCAAAAGGCGAGCTTGCATCATCCTAGTGAAGTTAAATCGTCCACTTCAATCCGTCCCTTGTTTGGTAGCGGATCCATGGATCAAATAAAGAGAAACCTACATCAAGGTTAGTTTTACAACAAAAATTATGAGAAATATATGAAAAAGAAAATAGCAATGTTAGCCTATTTTCTCCACTTTTTATCGAAGCACAAATGCTTGTTGAAAAGTGAAAATGATGCTAAATGCGTGCATGCTCCCCTTGACGTTGCTCCCCTTGTTTGAGCGTCAGGGTATGATTAAAACCTACAAAACAAATATTAGTGCAAAACTATATTCGTCATTGGACGAGTAAGTGTTATACAACAAAGTGTGTATAAGATGTATTTAGTAAATTCTTGACGAGACTCCCTTGCTCTAGGGCGTCAAGATGAACCTTCAAAATAAATATTAGTATAATAGAAACTTTGTGATTAGACAAATATGTCATATACAACCAAGTGTATAGACGATGCAATATGAGTGCTTAAAGGATATTCCTCCTTGTTCTAGGGTGTCAAGAAGCACCTAAAATAAGAAAATAATTGATGCAAACTTCATCCTTAGATGAGTAAGTTATACAATCGAAGTGTATATGATGATGAACCTACAATGAAAAACATTAGTGCAATATATTTCATCTTTTCACAAAGAAAAATAAGATGTATATATGTGATAAATGATATAATCAAAGATCTCATGAAGTGTAGTCTCCTAATTACAATCATAAGAAAAGTGAGAATATAATATGATAAAAGCCTACAAAATAATTCCTAGAAAGAATATATGAAGTCTCCTACCGGGTGTGCCACTAGTGGTGCTAGTGTTGGTGTCGGTTTACTAGTAGGATTCATGTGGTGATGGTAGATGACTCAAGATTTACAAAAGTAAGTTTTCGCTAATCCATGGTGGTGATGATTAGTAAAAGTGGTGATGGAAGGTGGTGGTGATTAGGTAAGAAGCTATTAAGGAGTTAGAAACTCGTATGTATAGCAAATATAAAAATATGAACTCATGCAATCCTTTCGTAATGTCAAGTGACCAAAGCCAAAAAAATATATGAATGGACATTGCATTTCAATGATGCATAAGGGTTATGATTTGAATGATTTATTGATGCTAACAACCTATTGTTTTGAGCAAGTTCTCATATGCTTCAACCCAAGAGTAATCAATAATGCGTTCTATCTAAGAATATTATAATGAAGATACCAAAAGATATAAAAGTGATGAAGATAAATTCGTTCATTGATTGACACGAATTATAAAAATGACCTATTCTAGGTGACAATGGGAAAGGTAGTATTAGCATGGTTTTGGCCAACATGGATGATTATCACTTTGAAAAGAAGTGAAGACAATATGGAAAATACTAATAATGAGTACCTATATGAGGATGAGAATGACATCATATGAGTGAGAGTTGGATGGACCAACGTGTTGGAGATGGCTGTTTTGATTAATATATCGTTTGCACTGACAATGACATGCATGATAGCGAGAAAAGGATAAGATCCTATGATGGTGTTCTAGATAGTGAAGTTGTAAGGTACTAGTTTAAGGAAAATCCTATATGTGGAGATGAAGACGTTTTGTAAAACATGATGACGTTTTTCACTTGATGAGGTATTGATGCGAAAAAGGTTGAACTAGTTGTGGTTTCATGAACCGGTTTTAGCTAAGTGGTGTTTACCTATGTGTTGGTATTTTAGAGTCTAAGAGACACAAATTTTGACAAAAGACAATTATGTGAATGAATTTCTCTCCCCTTAATTGGTGGACATCCAACATAATGTGTAATGTATCAAATAAGGAATGACAACGAAGTGTTTAGGAGGTTATTTGGGCTAACGAGAGATGAGCTTAGTGATGTTTTTCTGGATGATGGTTAGCATACAATGAATTTCATCCTTAAAGTCATTACTTTCTCGATTAATACGAGATGATCGTTTGATGAGGCATGTGGTTTCCTAATAGGAAGTGAAGAGGATTAGAGTATTGTTATAACTAAATAATGATGGAGGTGATTTTTGGAAAGCGGAAGCAAAAATGAGATTTGGAAAGAGGTCGGTTGAAAGACAAAAATGCAAAGCCAACCATCTAGAACTTAATTCTATATGCTTTTAAACTATATGCAAGTGTAGGGGTCCCATAAAGCATAGTACTAATCTACGTAGCAATAAACGGGATTATACAAAATGAGCATATAAAAGTTAGAACCAAGTGAGATAACAAATAATTTGTTATCAACCTACAAAACAAATTTGTTAGTGACAAAAGATGGTAACATGATAGAAATCAAATGATAACATATTATATAAGCAAAAACAACACATTGCACTTATTAGACAAGAAATCACCACAAGAGAGCATCAAACAATCATATTATGCAAGAATGTGTTTTATTCAAGACATTTCATTATGAGATTGTTTTGTTTAGACTTAGCCCTTAAGTATACTTGGATATACAATAATCTATGTGATTAATTTGTAAGATAAAAAGCTTCTAAAAGTTTGTCATACCAAAAGCACTTTGACAGATTATATGTGCACACGTAGCAAACAAATAGTGTGACAAAAAGCAAAAGAAACAAGATGAAAGATTCATGCAAGCCATGTTTAAGACATAACAATTTGGAGCATGTATCATTTGGATCATACTACACATAGATGTAATGAATGCCAACTAATAGCTTTCAAACACAAATATATCATATCAAAATTATCACGTATCAAAATGGCATATTATGAGTTCATAATTAACATGTGAATCATGCTAAAAATAATTCAAAAGTAAGTATCATGCAAATAAAGTTTAGGTTTAAATGTTTAGTAGCATGAAACAAGAATACAAACATTATGAAGATAAAACCGTACTAAGGTTTACACATTTGACTAGTTATCAAACACTAAGATAATGTCAAGTCAACTTATCGTATTAAACAAGAACATGTAATCAACACATGTAAGTGCAATGCAAGTGGTTTTACTAAGGTTTACACATTTGACTAGTTATCAAACACTAAGATAATGTCAAATCAACTTATCGTATCAAACAAGAACATGTAATCAACACATGTAAGTGCAATGCAAGTGGTTTTAAAAGAAAAGTCATATATGCTACTTGTTTGATTAGTATTCCTAAGGCGAGGCAAACTATCAATGTTTTAACACTTACTTTAGGCAAGTATAGGAATACAGATTTTCAAGTTGGAGAATGAATATGAGACTATTACTAGCGGTGCTCAATTAAGGCTAAACACGACCATTTTTACGGGTGATTCCACATACCCAACTTCTCTCGAGGAAGCAATTCAACCGTTAGGTCAAATTGAGTTTCTAGTGCAATAGGTTCTCCAGTAGTCATTCTCATGTTAGAAAGATGGGAACTCCTACTTTTGCATATTAAAGTGCATAAAAGATGATAGTTTACCAATACTTGGCTTAATGTGATTTAACTAATATGCAATATAACTAAGGTGATGAAGACGTCATGTTATACACATGAATTTTAACAATGGTGTGTTTGATAAACAATGTGTTTTAATCTTGTGTTTAGAATCTAAAGTTGTTCGAATTACAGCTAATTGTATGATCTAATGGATGACATCTTTTATGTTGAGTTGAAGTGTGTACTTTAAATGTGAATTGATCATCTAAGACTATAGAATATGTTAAACTAAGAACGTTCTCAAGAAAGCTCTTTGGTATTTTATTTAACAAGAATCTAAGTGAGGTTACCAACTTCAATAGATCTTGTGTATGCTCTAAAGATGTGTAGTTTTAACCTTGGATGTGCACTCGGTTTGAGCAAGGTTAGGTTATGATGTGCGCTTGAAAGGAAATAGATACAAATAGTATCTTTCAACAAATGAGATTATCCATGGGATAAAGTTATCATGCTTATGAAAATAAGTATGACAAGATGAATTGGATATGCTAGTTCATAGAACTTGTAGATGTTTGTTTCAAGATCATTTAGCCAATGAGGTGTAATGAAATCTCTTGTATCACAACTATTTATGTCAAAGAATAATGCATAGGATATACAATATCCTTTTAACAAGATGAAATCTTAACGCATGAATCTTAGTCATAATGTTTTCAAAACATCATGTTTTCCTAAATGAAGATATGAAGCCAAAGTGTTTGAATCGGATAGTCCCATCTAAATAAACTTGGTCTCAAGATTATATTCACTAGATGATGACAAGAGGAATTCACTCGAGTTTCTTATGTATACTCCTCAAAAGTCATTGTTGCTTGGGGTGTATGATGTTGGCTTTGAGATTGCATTTTAACATATTTTGTTAAAATGTTGATTTGAGGTTTAAGAAATTTATGAGAAGTTTAATGACAAAGTATTACTAATACTTTGATAATTTGTGAAGGTAGTACTACTTATACCTAGTGGAAATTGACAACAATTACCAAGAGCACCATGCTTATTTGATAGTTGAGGTTCTAGCCATAATGAATTATCTAAGTCCTTATATGTGGGAAGGAATGTTTGAGTTTGTTCAAACGTGCATTTGATTCAGTACAAGTGTTGGACACAAGGGCTTTTTGAGCAATACACTTAACAAATTCAAATGATGGTAAGGATGGTGGATTGGTTGATCTAGGTGGTAGGTTTTCTAGTGTGTCTAAAAAGGATGTGGTGATGTAGGGGTTTGTTGTGCTATGTGAATACTTAGGTTGATTGTCCATAGATGTTGAACATAAAAGTACGGATACTAATTCTTATGGTTCATTGGTTGCTACAACTAGTGGGTGAAGTACTTGAAGCTTTGGTTATGTCTATGAAGCTTAGGGGTTGAGGTATAGGTTCACCTTGAAAGGGGGCGTTTGATTTAAAGGATGCTCTTGGAAGATCATGAGCAATACTCTTAATGGTGCCAAAAGATGGAAGAGGGATAGTAGGTGTCAGAGAGGGATAAGTGGCACAATGGGTTTTGTTTTTTGGATAAGTGTTTCAACATGTGTTGTTAAAATACTTGGGTGTTGATTTTTGGATATGACTTTTAATGACTACAATCGTAAGTCGCATATACTTGAATATTTGGATGAAATACTTAAGTTGTCAATCCTAATTTGTTGAGATTATAAAGCTTAGATTGAACTCAAGTATAACAAGACTTGATAGTATGTCTTTAACATACGTGTGAGTTATGACTTTATGTAAATACTTATCGTCTTGAAGGATGACACATTATTTTCATGTTAACCAAGTGAGGCAATACATGTAGATACAAAACAATATCTATAGTCCTATGATAGACTTGTGTGTAGATACCTTTGCAAATAATGAGTCCAGTTGTTAGTCTCATTAAGTCATCTAAGTCATCCTAAACGGGTGTGAGGAGATGTTGGTGGGTAATAGGTCTAAGGATGAGAGTTCAAGTTAATGTAGTAACAAGATCGAATGCTAATCCTAGTGGTTTTCTTAAGTGTCTTATTTGAGGTTAAGGATTTAGTCATTTTGACTTTGCTTTGAGAAATGCTAAGCTTAAGGAAAAGTACTGATGAAGGTGTGAAAATGACCATCCTGAATGTGTCGATTTATGGAACTAAGGATTCATGCACTTGATGTTAATTCATACAAAGATAGTAGTTTCTAATGAGATGGAAGTGTCTAAGATCATGTCAAACATCCTAAGTTAATTCATTGAGGATGTGTTGAGTGAGGTATGAAAGATATGCATTAACAACTATCCTAGAAACAAAATTTGGTAATATAGATTGCGAGATTTAGTAAAATTAAACAATTACTTGTAGAGAATCCACGGCACCATTTTTTGCACAGTAGGAACCCTTAATTTGGTGCCGCTGCCGTACAGGAACGGCGGTACCAAAATGCATAACAGACGGTACCAAATTTTTGGTGCCGTCTAATCCGTGAACACCAGAAAACTTCACAGACCCATTTTTTTTAGGTGTCGGGGAGTTTTCAAAACGAATTTTGCTTAAAACATGTGACATTAATCATTTCTAGTTAGGAAAAGTCAATAACACATATACAAACATAGTGGAGCATAGACTTTGACCAAGGGCTAACGATTTTCACATATAAGTGAAAATGGGTAAAATTGATAACACCCGTGTGTTATCCCCCTGCATGAACCGGTTAGCATACATCAATGTTTTAAGTTAGTTTATCATCCTATGAAGTGAAAACATATAAATTACATCATACAACATTGTTTTTGTCCTTGTACCAAACACTCTCTTAAAACCTTCATTTTTCAAAGTACTTGACTAATTTACTTAGTACTTATTGCTAAGTGAGTTATGACATTTCATAAGTTATGCGAGATGTTAGTATAACCTATGCAAATGAAGTGATCTAATTCTACCAGCGATGGTAAAACAATTTTCCAACTTAGTGCACAAAATCTATCAAATAACCTATTGTGCATAAACAAGAAATCGTCAAACAAGCGAATAAATAACATGGCAAGATTGACACTTATATTATGCAAACAAACAAGTGTAAACAACAATTTGAAAAGTAAGCAAGCAACATATATGCAAACAACATAAACAAGTGGTCATTTAGCATAGCATAACAAGAAAGACACTTTTTGTCATTTTGCGTTTAAATATGACGATGTATACCAAGCTTGATTAGTTTCCTTTAAACATATTACCAAATTATTTAGTTTCAAAGGAAGTTGTATCAAAGTTCTAAGAATACCAACTTAAATTGCTTGATTCAAAAATTTGAGTTTTATGTTAAAGCGAAACTCAATATTTTAAACATACTGTAGTATTTGGTATATTTCACTTATTTAAAATTAGACTCAGGTATGAGTATTTTTAAATGAAAGTAGACTCAATTTCCTTTAAAATGATAGGTGGCTCGACTCGTACGGACTTACGGTTAATTAGTTATGATTTTATGAAGTTGCCCAAAAGCGCATCTGTACACACACGGATTCCACGGAACCAAATAAAGGGATCCGCCCTTTATAAGATTTGGTGCCGTGGTCCTCTCAGACAGATTCACCAAAACTAGTATTTGACATAGAGAAAACGTGTGTGACTTACTAGATTTCATAGTAAATATATAATACACATATTTAACAACATATCTACTTGTGTAACTTATCTTAAACATTTACGGAGGTGATTTTTCAACAAAATTTATAGTTATCCCAAACACTCCTTTAAAATCATATTTCTTCGTAAATTTTCTATAAACACACAATACAATACTTACTAGTTCTTTCAACAAACTTTTATTTTATTTTTCAAGAAAACCTCAAGCTTGTATACAAAGTTACATTTAACAACAAAATTTCTAAGTATAACAAGCAAAGCATTTTCATATTATTTTTCGCTTCAATGGTAATTTGATACATGGATGGTACTCTATTTTAAAAACCATTTGTTTTGAAAATAAGAGCTACGTGGCTCTGATACCAATTGTGAAGCGTGGGGGTGAATCGTTACCGTTTAAAAACTTTAGATCTTTAGTATCAAATAAACTTGTTTAATATATGAAAGTACCAATTATTGTTTGTGACTAATATAAAGCATGGTAAACCAAGTTGTCACACAATCATGAACATCAAACCACATCACAAACAATAGTATAGTGCAAGTATAAAAGTAAAGAGATAAAGAAAGGAAAGTGCAAACCGAACACGAGGATTTATAGTGGTTCGGTCACGGATCTCCTCTCCTCCCTACTCCACTCCCAGGTACCCAACTCGAGTTACTTCACTAAATCAACAAGCTCCTTTCTCGGCGGAGAAAACCTTACAATCGTCGCTTACACTTTTTCGGTACAAAGCTAAATACCGGGTTCTAGTTCGAGGTAGAACCAACCTAACGTCGCCTATACAATAATTCCGACACTAAGCTAGATGTCGAGTTCTTTTACAAGGGTACAACCACTCCCAATATGTTTTATGGCCCAACATAATAAACCTTGTGTTTTATGGCACAAACACATAAACCATCTAATCTAGTTTGGTGAAAGTGTTGTTATGATGCAATGATGTTTACACTAATGATCCATGACACAAATGTCTAATGGATATGAATAACTACTTCTAAATGAACTTTCATTGATAGGAAGCCTTCATGATGAAGATCACAAGTTCCCTAAACTTCTTGTGATAGATCTTCAACTTGTGGTGAGTGGGGATGGCTAGATCTCCAAGATTTCCTTGGTTGATCAAAGAGTATGCTTACAACAAAGATGAATGTTAGAAGCATTATGATCATGATCATTAGGGTGTTTAATGTGTGTTACTACATTGTTAATGATTGATCTAAATGTATGCAAGAAGGTGGAGAAGATGTGCTTTTAAGTGGTCAAGAAATGGGAAAACAATGGGCTTCTATTTATAGCCAAAAGTGGGCAGAAGTCCACGGACCACGGACCCCTTAAAAGGGTTCCGTCCTTTATGCAATTTGGTACCGTGGGTACCTGACATAAAATCTAAAAAATCTTTCTCCAAATCTTTGCAAGATATTACCAAATCTTACTAAGATCACATTTGATTTATTGAGTATCAATCTAACCAAAATATTCAAGTGATCTTCCAAGGATTTCAAAGATGATGCATGACATGATGTAACATGTATTTCCATTTTTAGATTAAAAAGTTTATCAAGGTAAACTTGTAAAATGTATTATGTAACTAGTTAATAAAATGTCTAGTTACCTTTTGTAAAAGAGTGCTTGTCAAAATAAAATATATTTTGTCAAGTGTAAGTAAACTTTAGTATTTGTATGAAATACTTGTGAATGCAAAATGTAAAATGAGGTTTGAAATAGAATGGTTAACCTATTAAAATACTTAGTGACTCTAAACGTATTTTAAACATTCTAAATGATTTGTTAATGGGTTTGATCATAATGCCACATAACAAACATGTACGATCCTGTGTTGTAACATATGAGGACTTGAGTCATCGAGAGGTGAATGTATGTTGAGACAAAGTGTGATTACAAGTAACTTGTACATTTTACGTTATGTATTACAAGTTACATGTTTGTCATCAATCAAAACAAACGAGGCTGTATAGATTAAATATCGTAATATTTGCACTAACACTCCTTTTATAGCACAAGGAGTCCTTTACAAGATAAGTATAAAGCTAACAATATAGAAATACACAAGACTTTTCTATATCTAAACCGTTTTCTAAATTTATCTAATAGCAGTGGTAATAATCGCGTGGTATCGTTTCCCTTTGCTAGTGCAATCAGCATGTCTTCCAGCTATCGGTGGTATGATTATTAACAATCCTCCTCTAAACTTATGATTTCTCTGCAAATCAATAAGTTTCTTCAATCTGCATCATCTTCAAGGATTTGGGGAATTCTACTAAACACTTCACTTCTTTCTTAAATTCGGAAGAGCTCTTGAACATTGATCTTGAAGCCTATGTAACAATGCTCTGACCTTCTCATTGTCTTCATGAACTCTTCTTGTTGTACATAACATCACTGTGAGAGTTCCAGCTCTGAGTGGATATTCTTTCTCAGCAAGCATGAATGCATCTACTCCATTTACTGTAGAAACATGGTGAACTTCACATGAATCATAGTAGAACCATTTAGTATCTGGACATGACATGAGAATTTCCGAAATCATCATTAACATCGGTTCATAGAGCCTTCTAAGATTAACCCATAACTGCATCTCCTTCATATCTTTGAGATCTTGAGCATCAAACCTTTCTTGAACTAATTTCCATAATTTGTCAAGATCATCTCTGTCAAAAGCTTTGATGAGATCTTCAAAACTGAATGAATGATTGAGTTTCACCACCCTTGTGATCTTCCATGTTGGAGCAAAATATTGCTGCTTGTATACTTCCCAATCAATGATAGGATGTCTGACTTGTAGTGGTTCTGGATAAAAATCTTCTTCATCTATCACAATCATTTCAGTCATTTGTTCTTTAGTGAATTTCTCAGTTGGAACTTCTTGTTCTTGAGCAAACTTGGTCTTCTTACGGTCTAAGATTCACTATCTTTAGCCTTTCTCTTCAAATTAGGATACCTTCTGCTTCCTTCAATTCCATTGGAATAAAATCTTTATCTTGTCTTTGACTCGTAGTAGATAATCTCAACTTTATCATCAGGCATTCCTTTGAATTGATGTCTTTTCCAACCACCAACCTTGCAGCAATAATCTTTCATCATTGAAATCACCTATGCTTTAGTTGGTTGTCTTGGTTTCTTCTGACCTTTCTTGACTGAAACAATAGCCTCTTGAAGTGCTTGATTATTCTTCATCTGTATAAAATCTTTCAACTAAGCAGTTCTTTGTTTCGCTTAAAGATTTATCAACTACAAGGTCAATTGCCTTCTTCTTGATTATTGGATCATGTGCAATCAAGAAATCAATTTCTTCTTCGAGGTACATAGCTGAACTCTGGAGTTTTCTCCTGAATCTTGTAAGTGGAACACTGGAAATAGGATTTTCAATCTATCAGTCTTTTAGCTCCATAAAGCAATCTCCAATTCTTCAAGCTTTTTCTTTTCAGACAACCATCTTCATAAATCTTTTCAGCAACTTCTTTATCATGAACAATCTGAACTTGTTCTTTCTTTGAAATCTTCCTTCCAGGTTTCTCTTCACTTTCCATAACGCTTTACCTTTGTTTTCTTCGTTTATCAATTTCTTCACTTGCAGTGGCAACATCATGTTCAACAGTGGAAATATTTGGCTCTGCAGTGGAAATTGGATCATGGTAAAATCAATGCATACTGAAAATATCTTGCTCTAGTTGCTCTTCTTGAGTATCAGCTTCCTCTGCACCTTTACTAGAAACACCTTCATCTTTAAAATCAATTTTCCTCCCCTGAATTTCAGCTTTGTTTTCTCCTCCTGTTTGGGAGAAAGACCCATCTGCTTGAAATCTTCTGATCACCATCGGGAGGTGAAGATGGAGATGATAGCACAATATTTGATCCTTCTTTGCTTGAACCCCTGCAACTCTTCTTTCAAGGTCTCCACTTTCAAAGATGTAATATCCTTGGCATGTTGCTCCTTAAGTTGTGCCAAGTCGTGTTCTAGAGATTTTACCTGCTTTGCTAATTTTGTACAAATTTCCATCAATTCCATTGGTTGCCCACTTGCACTTCCAACTGTGTTGGGAGAGGTGAATCATAGGGCATGGTTTAGGTTCCTCCCTAGTTGGACTAGATTGAAGCATGGAACCACCACTGCTTGTGCCTAAACCAAAAGGATCAGGTACATGTTGTGTTGTTATGGGAGGAGTTGCTTTGTTTTGCCTCCCTCATAGGTGTGAGAAACTGGTGGAGTATAATCAATGTGTGGAACAGTGATTATAGGTGTAGTTTGTACTTGTGAAATCTTTGCAAGCATTTGGGAAAAGAGAGGTTTAAAATCCATATTGCCATCTTTATTCATGTTTTGAAAAACTTTAGGCTTAAGGCAACGGATTTTATAAGTTCTTGTATGGGGTTGCAGTTGAAATTCATTTAACACTGCTTGCACAAACCTTGGATAAATTTAAACCTTTGTTGAACTCTTTACATTGCCAGTCATACTTGTAAAATATTTTGACGTTAAAAATCTTATCAGTGTCTAGACAAACCAAAGGGTAAGCCATGGGTGAACTAAATTGCTCATAAGATGTTTTCTTTGGACTAAGACAATGTAAAGGAGTATGTATCAAAAATCTCCATTGGGGACAAAACCACTCTTTTGAAAGTAGCCTTTTTATCAGTGGTATCATACCCCATGGATGATAAATTTTCATGTATGCATAGATAATGCGATGATACCATTGAGATCATCCAATTGGAGAACTCTCTTTAAGGATGTCTCAGTAACATCAATAGTTACCCCATCCACAGTGGCTCTTAGAGCATCCACTGTTTCATGTGTCTCTATACTCAGGGTTATAGACTGAGCAGTCCAAAGCTGTGATTTGAGATATAGATTGTGGGATTTAAAAGTAAAGCATACCTTATATGGGTAGTCTTGAGAAAGTCCACAATCTAATTAAAAACAAGGCCACTCTTCTCGTTTGAATTTTGTAGGTAGGCCACTTGGTTGTGCTCATCTGCAAATTTTAATGGTGCCATAGAAACTTTTGTTAAAAAAGATATTATGTCAGTAAGAATTGAAAGAATAACTAGCCAATTGAGACAAAAGATATATAGAGGTAGGGTTTAAGAGTATTGCGCAAGAAAGATTATCTAAGGAAAGTATTTATCTTTAGAGGATAAATATCAAATAGAAAAGTAGATAATCTTCTAAAAAGTTACCCTATATATATGAAACGCAATTTTTCTACAACGGATAGTAAAAAATTAGTTATTGACACACGTTGTAATGGCTAGATCAACATGGTAAAAATACTACATGTCAGTGGACGTGAACTAGCGTGGTAAGTTTTTCACAAAAACTTTCAAAGAGCAGTGGTAAAGAAAAACATATAAAACTAGACTGCTCTTATCATAGTTTTTAGCAAACTACCTGCTATCAACGGATTTGATATGTCTCACCATGAGCGTTTGCTATGGACTAGCCAAATCTTAATCATAAAGAATATAGTGAGTTGATAACCATATAGTTTTTGGTAAACTATCAACCATAAACGGATTTGACAAGTGTTTATCAGTAGCGTTTGCTCTGGACTAGTTGATTCTTATGTGGATTAGACATGGTGAATCAATAACCATTTGTTGTGTGTCTCAGTTACACACCTTTTATTAGATTCATAGATTTTGCTAATAAACCCATGAACATCAGGGAGTTTTGATTGTCTTCTAGTCTTCACTGATGAGTTTACATCCCCAATCACATTTTTAAGAGGATGTGATTTATGAATGGTATGGGAATTTGAGAAAATGCAATCTCAATTGGCATATTTGAGATTTCAACATCATTGGCTTGAGCCTCTTCTGCTTGGAGTTGTGGTTTCCAGTTTTGATGATGCAGTGGAAATTCTGCCTAGCAGTGGGTCCGAATTTCCACTTTGCTTTCATTTGATGTTCAATAAGCCATCTCCTTCTTTTTTATAATCATTAGAAGGTTGAGCATCTCCAGTCTTTGGAATATCATCATTTCTGCATCAAAGTGGTAGACTGCACTTGATCATCTACTTGATTTGCTTGGTTCATCTTCATCAAGAAACTCTTGAACCCGCAAAATCATAAGAAGATGTACCTGTAGAGATAGGTACATAGTTCATAGTATGGGTTAGAGTATCAAGATCAAACAGCCTTTTTGGACCAGTTCCTTTGACATTCACTTTTTTTTCCAGGAACTCAACATGCAGATTCTCTTCAATCTTTTGGGTTCTTAAATTGAATACTCTGAAAGCTTTACTAACCATAGAATACCCAACAAAATACCCTTCATCAGATTTTTATTCAAATTTGCCCAGATAATCTAAGGTATTGAGAATTGTGACATGACATCCAAATGGTCTCATGATGTCTAAAATAGGAGGTCTTCCTCTAAATAGCTCATAAGGTGTCTTGTTCTTTGTTTTCACCACTAAAACCATGTTTTGCACATAACAAGCAGTGTTAACTGCTTCAGCCCAGAAAGTGATTGGCATTTTGAATCACCAACATGGTTCTCAGCACCTCAATAAGTGTGTTTTCTTCTCTCACAACACCATTTTGTTGAGGTTTCTCGCAACACATTCTCTCTTAATACCTTTATCTCTGCAAAAATCATCCATAACTCTATTCTTGAATTCTGTCCCATTGTCACACCTAATGATTTTAACTTTCATATCATATTGGTTTTCAACTTCAGTGATAAAGATCTTAAGGATTCCAGTTGTTTCATCCTTAGTTCTTAGAAAGAAAACCCAAGTGAACTGCTAAAATCGAGTACAACAAGACAATATTTCTTAAGGTTTAAGATGCTTACAAACGTAGGACCAAACAAATCCATATGTAACATTTGAAGTGGGTGAGCAATAGAGTTAACCAACTTTGACCATGAAGCTCGTGTTTGTTTTTCCTTTTAGACAAGCCACACAGGTTTGATCATTTTCAAATCTTTTCTGAGGTAAGCCTCTTACCAAACCATCTTTGACAATCTTATTAATGGTTTTGAAGTTAACATGACCAAGTATTCTATGCCATAGCATGGATTTATCCTTGTGGCGCATTAACCAAGCATAATCATCTTTAGCAACAATGTTGTTCATATCAAAGCTATATAGATTGCCTTTTCTAGGAATCTTAAGAAAAATCTGACTTTCATCGCATCTTAAATCCTTAGAGAACAAAGCACATATCTTTAGTCTAAAGAACATTGTTTTTCATGTCGTTTGTGACAAACTAAAGAGATTATACTTAAGCTCTTTTACATAGTACACAGGTTCAAAATCCAAGTTACCAGTTTTAATGACTTTTTTACAGCAACTTTTCCATTAACACCACCTCCAAAGCGACATCTGTCCATCATAATGTTCAAAGTTATAAAGATAGGACTTGTTGCCAGTCATGTGCCTTGACCAACATCATATAACTTTGATCGATCTTTTTTTTGTCTTTGGATGTTCTGCACATATAAGAAATGAGTTAGTTTCTTTTGGAGACCCAAGCCATGATTGACTTGGATCTGCCTCGTGTATCAATAAAGTTATATCTATCAAAGGTCATTGATACACCATTAGGATTGGTTGATGAGGTTATTCCTTTAGCTTTCCATTCCCAACGTGCGAGGCCTTCAGCATTTCCCATGTGTCCCGGTCTTGTTTACATACCTTGCGAGTGGGAACTTTGATTGAGCAATGGTAACTGCTGGCTTTGTTTTGGTACCCACTGTAGGTTAGATTGAACCCTTTTATTATAAAAGACTTTTACTGTTTGTGCAGATTTGCAAAAGTTGTTTTGGGTTTTGCACTTGAAACAGGTGATTTAGGGTGGCAGTGTTAACATTTTTCAGTGGCTAAAGTTTTAGACCACTTCTTAATTGAACGCTCTTGGGACCATTTTTTGTGTGGATTAGGGTGTACTTTATTTTGAAACTTGTTAGACTCCACCCTTTTGTTCCCATGAACTTCCCTCCTCCCAAAATGATAGTCACAGTTAGCATGTAAATGATAAAAGCTACCACAGATATAACATGCTTTGTTGTACATCACAAAATCACTACCAAGTTGTTGAGATTTAACATGATTCCAACTCCTCTGGTTACCCCTAGGAGCTGATGGCTTGTTTCTATACATCTCAGCATACCTTACAGGTGATCTAAGTTTATTTACTGGTTTCCTAGGTTCCTCTGTAACAATATTAAAAACTTTTGGGATAGAAGCCTCTACATTCCTCTTAACATGCTCATCAACAACAGATGAGTCACTAGCACTTTCAAAAACATCAGTTTCTTGCTTAACCTGTTCCTCATTTTTCACAAATGTGTTTTTAAGAGGACCATATTCATGTTCAAGATCTTGAAACTCTTCTAAGCCTGTATGAGCTAAATCTATGCCTGGAGGTGATGGAACACCTCTTAATGGTGGAGGAGATGTGTTGTATCCCATACCTGACTTAGCTTTACTAATGATTTGAGCATTTCAAATTTTATCAATTGACTTTGACTGATAATACAAAGTGTCAATAGATAAATTAACATTCTCATTTTTCTTTTTAAGCTTTTCAAACTCTTCTTCAAGCTTCATTCACACTTTTGTATGATCTATTTCTCTCCTAAGAATAATCATATCATCATTATATTTTGACTCACTCTCTCTATAATGCTCAAGTTGTTTTTCTAATACAGCTATGCCTCTCCTAATGTTTGACACAGTATAATTAGCGATATACAACTCTTGTCTTTCATTAGAATAGATCATTAAGCCTTTCAACTTCCTAGCGACTCTACATGTTTTAGAACAACTTTCAAAATTTTGTACCTCAGAGTCAGAGAAAGCCATGAGAGCATGTTCTGTAGCAATGAAAGCACCATCGAAGCTTGTTCCTCTTGTTCATCACCATGAAACTCAATCATAGCTAACACCATCAATAGCCAACATTGCTTTTGGTTCCTCCACAATTGGTTCCTTCTTTTGCTTGTACCAAGTTGACCTGTTATCTTGCTTCCTTGGCCTTCTGCATTCTCTAGCAAAATGTCCCAACTTATGACAGTTGAAACACTCTACTTTCTTTTTATCGAAACCTGCAGTTTCACCACCATTGATGTGAATTGGCTTGCCAGTCTTCTTGTAGAATATCCTAGCCCTCATGCTGAAAGAGCTATCTGCCACTTTATGTCCATCTCCTCCAAGTCATCTTCATCAATTTTCTCTATGTCTTCATGAGTCAATATAGAG
Source organism: Chrysanthemum makinoi (assembly GCA_910596185.1). Classification (NCBI taxonomy): domain Eukaryota; kingdom Viridiplantae; phylum Streptophyta; class Magnoliopsida; order Asterales; family Asteraceae; genus Chrysanthemum; species Chrysanthemum makinoi. The sequence continues at coordinate 256,212,432 of OU343222.1, read as the reverse complement.
CCATTGACTTGAGTGGATATAAAAGCATAAAAGGTAGGATCTCCAATACCAACAACCTTCTTCTTTGAACCCAGGTGGTAACACTAACATTACAAAGTAGAACCAGCCAGGGGCAAAATCAATCATCCTTTGTCACATCAGAATCATCACATCAGCACAGAGGTTGACAACGATTCCAGCTACTAGAGCTTGTACCAAGTTCCCGCCTTCTTCAACCTTTGTTCAATAAGTTTGAAGTTGTTTTAAAGATTATTGAGCTTCATTGTTTCAATCTCTAGTTTATTTTCCCAGACTGTAACATTAGTATGAAACTCAGAAGGCAAGCTCCTTAGAAACTTGATTGGTCTTCCTTATCTACCTCAATTCCAAACACATCAACTGTGTGTGACAATTTTCTGCGATTTGGTGAAGATCTGTCAAGTGATTCATTGCTTGAAGCAGGGAAGTTTTCATAACTTTGCTTCAACAATGTCTTCTGTGTCTTCTTGGTAGCATCATTTCCACCAAACAAGGCAAATTTCTTCAAAAAGTTCTTTTCTTTCTGGAATTCTGAAGGCAATAATCGATCTCGGAAGAGTCATTAGTAACAAACTTGTGGCCTTCAGGTCATTCTTCTTCTTTGCTCTTTCATCATTAGTTTCTGGTGCAGTGTTTACAACTTCAGTGTCACCAACTTTCTCAGTCTTCTTTTGAGACTTGAAGGAATTACCATTTAAAATGATTTCCCATAGAGCATAATCTTGAATGAGAAAGTATTGCTCAATCAGAATCCTCCACATCTCAAATTCATTGAGTTTGAGCTTAGGAAGCCTAGGAGCAGAGTTGGACTGGTTGTTTTCCATCTCCATTGATTTGAGTGAGTAGGCTAAGCTTATTCCTTGGATCTTCTAGAACAAAATATCAGAACCTTCACTCTGATACCACTTGTGGAGTTGATATATACTCCATGGACCGTTTAGAGCGCTAGGGATTAACAATAACAAAGACTATAACATGCACAGTGGAATAAACTAATCAATACTTTGTTATTGAACAAGGTTTTCATCATCATCTCTAATGACTACTATTACAAACACCGCTCAAATTACTTGACCAAGGTAGAACGTGTTACCTCCATGCGAGGGGATCTATGAACTAGAGCATTAAACCAAAACCGACCTAACCTAGTCTAGGCGTTTATAAGTCTATCGCCCTAGACTTACACACACTTTTCGATGTTACATTGTAAGACACATAAAAGCTATTCCCATGTCTGTTTATACAATACAGAATTAGGGTTACAAAGGAATAATCTAGAATAATAAAACGAAATGAAGTAATCTTTTCCATCTTTTGAAGTTTCATCCTTTGTCTTCTTAAGTCTTTCATGTTTCATTCTTTCTTGTTTTTGTATCATCAAATCTAAAATCCCAACAGTTCTTGTGACGACTCAGTAGCCAATTTGCTTATTTTCAAGTGACGGCATCAAGTTTTAAAAGAGTAGGGCGTCGCAGCTCAGACGGCCTAGATTTGATCCAGACTGCGTTAGAGATTGAAGGCGACGGCGTCACAGGCATAAGGTGACGCCGTCACGATGTTTACGTAGCCAAGACGAAACCCTAATGACCGACCCACGGCCACAAACTAAAGAAGAGCTAAAGGGTAACATTATATATAGAAACCAAATTTTTAGTTTTCAGTGTGTAGTTTTGTGGAGTTAAAACCTAAACCGAACCAAGGCTGTCTTGTACAGTGTTTTAGGGTTCCATACCCTATCTTACATCAAGATAAGTGTTTTACTTCATTAATTCAATTATGTTTTCAATTGATTATGTGTATGCTTGCATGTTTCCCATGTCCGGCTAATTTACTTGTGTCTTTGCTTAGGTAATATGAAACTTAGTTATTGAATATTGATTGGTTGTCTTTTATCTTAATTGTTATTGATTGACCTATGCGGTAGGTCATTCGTTGTGTAATTAATGCTTGATTAATCTTTGTGAACCTTAGCTTATAGTCACTAGTGGAATAGTAGGCTAAACATCCAAAGAGTACCTTAGAGTTAATTTATGATTCTTAGAGATTTTGTAGCAGTCTAACATTTGGTAGCTTCAAAGAGTTAAGGATAAACGCATACCCTACGACCTTAGAGACACAACGCGATTAAGAATAAGGCGTGACAATTCAACCATCAATAGGAGATAACTAGGGAGTAATAAAACCTAAGTAAATACATCTTTAAATCATCATACGAACACACAACAATAGACATAGACTACCCCTAGCTTAGATAATTAGATAAGCAGAAGTAATCGGTAGAAATACCAACCCCCAAATCCAAACCCGAGATACGTACGTTCAATTTCCAAAAAATATAAAAGCTAAAAATAATCTTCCTCAACCCAACCTTAGTGTAGTAATTCTTCACTAGCATTTCTATTCCCCTAGAGAACGATATCAATACCCGCTTCACCTAATACTACACAACGATTAGGTTCACTACCTAGGGTGTTGAAAAACTTGCTTGACGAAAAAGGAAGTTCCTTTGACCCGCAGCGCTGCGTAGCGAATCAAGTTTTGGCCATTAGGGGGAATAAAATAGCTAGTTAGGAGTCTATCTCGTTTAGGTTTCCTTGCTTGTTTCCTATCATGTAAGCTTTTTCTCAATTTTTAGCTTCCTTGTAGTTTATCCCCTTCTTTGTGTTTGTGTTCGTAAAACCCTTTTCATTTGTCGCTCTGGCAAGTGAAGTTGTTATCATTAAATGAGGAACAATTGAATTCGCTTAAGTTGGATTTTTATTGTCCTAATAAATTTGTGAGTGATGTTAGAGATATCCAAAAGGAGACGGGTGTAAGGTTGGATGGACTTGATAAATTTTGCGCTTGTGTGGCTTCATTCAAGATCATTGTTAGAATCAACTCCTTTTAGCGAAACCATATGGAAATTTTTTGAGAAAAGCCTCCTAAGCATAAACCATCAGTTGAATGATCTTAGGCACCATGATCAAAAGACCTAGTTTTTAAGAACATGGAACCTAAACCCAAACAAGATTGTGAGATGGTTAGAGTTGAACCACCATTTGCATGTGTGGGATAGATTTCAAAACATATGACACGCATGAGGAATCCTTTAGGAAAATAGAACATAGTGATCAAATTTTTGAGAGCTTCTGAATCGGACCAAGAATTTGAAATGGCTAAGGAAGGATTTGAGATACTTAGGAGTATATTTGGGTTAGATCATACTAAAACACGTGATGAACATTTAGGAGATCTAGATATAATGGAGAATGAGGTGGAACCTCCAAGCCCACAAGCCCTACCATCACTTGAGGAACACACATGCCTATAAAACTTACCCGAAGAAGTAGAAGAGACTATAGGAACCCCGATTGATATATAACCTTTGGACCAAATGCCACTAGAGAATGTAGGTTTAGATGCTTGTTGTCATGACCTCTCTCTTAGTCTTAGGGAAGTTCCTAATTTTGATGAACCGGAGCCTCAACCAAAAACCTTACCCAATTTTCCGTCTGTAGATGTGAATATAGGAATTGAATTAGGTCCCAATCCACCCATCAAAATAATTAGTCCGGGTAGTTGCTTGATAAAGGTAGTGGACTCTGGGACATGTAGAGTGGAAGCTAATATAGGAGTAACCCATGACCTTACAAACTTACATCACCCATTCATGGTTGATAACAAAAAAAATTATGGGTTTAAACCGGGTTTATTAAGTCAAGATGGATCCTTAACTAAGAATCTCTTGAAGTTGATAGAAGATGATCCATTTCTAAGAGATAGACTTGATTCACCCGCTACACCCATAAAATTAGGTAAGGTTATAATGAATGAAGCACACCCCTTTGAGCATATAAATCACCCATCACCCTCTCCTCACGTAGCAAATTTCCACCCTAAGGGTGTGTATCGCTACTATCACCCGCACTTAAGCTTAAGTGTAGAAAAAAATTCTCCTTTATAAGTTAAATATGGGTAGAGTCAAGCTCGTGACTCGAACAAGCCTTCTTGGGAGACATGTGTTTTCATTTTTATTGTGTGTCATATATCTTTTAGTGATTGTTTATTCTCATGTTTAAATTTGTAAAAATGCTTTATTTTGTCTTTAACCTCGTCTTAATTACATATAAAAGTATTTTACATAAGGGATAAGTGTAGGGAGGATTACACGCGTTTTCAAAAGAAACGTAAACATGAGAATTTCAATTATCTAAAATATATATATATGTATGTTTGTTGAGTCAAATGCTTGTCGAGTCATAATGGATGTTTTGCAGACTTTTTCCGATTCTAAAGATATAAATTTTTCAGAATTTTTCGAAAATCGCAGACAAGTTTCTGTCAGGATAACTGACGGCGTCGGGTTCGCAACTGGCGTCGAAGGAGCAGCTTACTACTTTCTCGTTTTCTGAGCTACTTATAAATTTTTAGAATTTTCCAGTCTTAATTTTCTAGAAAATCTGCAAACATCCATTCCACAAGCATTATATCTTATTTAAGTCGGATTACATCTTGCTTGTGACTTTTCTTTGTTGGTTCAGCTTTGGGTTGTCTTTTTCTTCAAGTGTGCATGTTTAATTTGTCAAGAAGAAGATACAAAAGATTGAAAGGAGCTTTTCACGCATAACATTCTTCTTGAAGAAAGATTTAACCACTACTTCACACGGACCCTACCGAGGCCGAGTATTAGTTTCTTCGTTTTAATTACGTTCCATTATCATAACTTTGATACTTTCGGGGAACATTGGGGACAATGTTCAGTTTAGTGTAGGGAGGGAAAATAAAACGGGAACTTTGAAACTGTGCTTATCCTTGACTATTTGCTTTTTCCAATTGCATTTTTGTAATAAACCATGAGAAAATGTCGGATAGGGTAATTTTGGCACCAAATTTAAAATTTTCATGACATGTAGGAGTGGGCCATTAGTCTTAATAAAGCGTCTCATGGATAGGAAGTTGCATGACTAGCACAAAAACCCTTTACCACCTAAATTCCACCCAAAATGTGAGGATCGCCCTCAGATTAGTAGGAATTAAAGCATTCATATTTAATGCTTAGAGTGTGAACCGGTAGTATAATAGATTCTAGAACTTGTTTTGTGATGCATCCCGAGATCGCTAGTAAGACTACACATGTGTAGTTAGGAATAACTAAATGATAAGAGGCATTAGGATAACCCTTGTTTGATACCCATAATATAATTACTTCTTCCACATCGGTTGAGTAATTCCCCCACACCCTTGCGTTGTACTCATCTTTAGTACACGATACCCTAGTTAACCCCACAGAGCCTATCCTTTTTGGTGGTTCTCGTGTTGTTGTGTTTTCGGAATATCAATGAAGAGCATTGTTTACACCCCACCCCCAAATGTACACCTCGCCTTAGCCTACCTTGTATGCACTCACTTTTAGTGCATTATTGTTATCACTAAACCCTTAGTTCAATTATCTAGTTACTTGCATAAAGTTGCTAAGTCAGTCATCCTTTGTACACAGTTTTGGGTTGGGACTCATATGGTAAAAGTTAAAGTTTATGAGATGCCGGGAAGGAATGTTAAATTCAAATTCCCTTTATTTGTGTAATAATGTACTCCAAGGGTTTTGATCTTTTCAATTCGGGTCAAATTAGTGTTAGAGTAATAAAAACTCAAGTGTAGGGATGCGCCTATAAATCGCTATTATTTTGATGTTATCGTAGAGGATGGTAGAGTAAAAGTGTATGAAAAAATCGAAAAAAATAGAAAGAAAATGAAAAATAAAAATAAATAAATAAATAAATAAAAACGGGCTACCATCCTACATCTATTTTTAAATTTATGTATGTTTGTTTCAGTTATCTATAGTTTAGAGTGTCGAGTCTTGGCTTAACGCCATAAAGATTTTTGACTTGCCACCACTAAATCGCTTATCCCACCAAACCCTTTGTTTTCCTACCGTAAGCCCAACATTACAACCCTTTAAAATTCCTCTTGGATAGTCTTTCCTAGGTGCTTCGTAAGCGATGGATGTTTGATCTAGTCGAAGCCTATGGTAATCTATGTACTGGGACCGGTTAATGAGTGTTTATCTTCCATTTCCAGTTTGATATATTTCATACACAGAGATGTGAGTATCAAACACACCCCTTGTGAGGTGCTAGTATGTAATTCCGTGTTGTTATGACTTTGCGGGCCTTATATGTGTTGTGATTTGTTCTAAACCAATGCTTCATGAACCCTAACCTATAAATTAATTGGCTAAAAGCACATTTGCTTGAGGACAAACAAATACCAAGTGTAGGGATATTTGATAAGGATTTAAAAGGTACCATTTTGAGGGGACATTTAAGCCCTTAATTGATCACTTTTGTATCCGTTACTACCTAATTTCGTTCCTTTTCACTTTTAGGTCTCTTGAAGGCAAATTGCTGGAATGACACTTATTCGGACGAAAAGGCGAATATCGAAGAAAAGGCCAAAGTCAAGAATCGAGACACTTTCAGGTTGGCTGAAGGCGGTCCGGGTTATCGTGCGGCGCATGAGAGTTCTTGTGAAGGCATCAGGTTTAAAGAGTAGTAGGGCGTCGCGGCTCGAGACGGCCTAGATTTGATCAGGCGGCTCGGAGATTGAAGGCGAGGCGTCATAGGCAGGTGCGCCCGTCACGGTGATGTTTACGTGGCCAAGATGAAACCCTAATGATGGCGACTCGAACGTCCACAAACTAAAGGGTGGCCGTCGCATTGTAACATATATATAAACCGAATTTTTAGTTTTCAGTAATGTGTTTTGTGGAGTAAAACCTAAACCGAACCAAGGCTGTCTTGTACAGTATTTTAGGGTTCCATACCCTATCTTACATCAAGATATGTGTTTTACTTCATTAATTCAATTATGTCTTCAATTGATTGTGTGTATGCTTGCATGTTTCTCATGTCCGACTAATTTACTTGTGTGTGTGCTTAGGTAATATGAAACTTAGTTATTGAATATTGATTGGTTTTCTCTTATCTTAATTGTGATTGACCTAGTATTGCGTAGGTCATTAGTTGTATAATTAATGCTTGATTAATCTTTGTGAACCTTAGCCTATAGTCACTAGTGGAATAGTAGGCTAAACATCCAAAGAGTACCTTAGAGTTAAGTTTATGAATCCTAGAGATTTTGTAGTCATTAACCTTTGGTAGCTTCGAAGAGTTAGGGATAAGCATACCTGACTTTAGACACACAACGTTAAGAATAAGGATGACAATTCAACCATCAATAGGAGATAACTAGGGAATATAATAAAACCTAAGTAAATACATCTTTAAATCATCATACGAACACACAACAATAGACATAGACTACCCCTAGCTTAGATAATTAGATAAGTAGAAGTAATCGATAGAAATACCAACCCCCAAACCCCGAGATTAGTACCTTTCAATTTCCAAAAAATATAAAAAGCTAAAAAATAATCCTCCTCAACCCCAACCTTAACGTAGTAATTCTTCACTAGCATTCCTATTCCCCTAGAGAACGATATCAATACCACCGTGGCACCTAATACTACTACACACTGCTGATTAAGTTCCTTTACGCCTAGGGTGTTAAAAAACAACAAATTCGAAAAGGAAGTTCCTTTGACCCCGAACGACGCGTGTAGCGTTACTAATTGGTTGATGAGGTTATTCCTTTAGGTTTCCATTCCCAACGTGCTGAGGCCTTCACAGCATTGCCCATGTGTCCCCTGGTCTTGTTTATACTCCTTACAGTGGTAACTTTTGATTGAGCAGGGTAACCTGCTGGCTTTGTTTTTGGTACCCACATAGGTTAGATTGAACCTTGTTATTAGAAAAGACCTTACCTGTTTGTGCGTTTTTGCAAAAGTTGTTTTGGTTTTGCACTTGAAACAGTGATTTAGGTGAGCAGTGTTAACTGTTTTTGCAGTGGCAAAAGTTTTAAGACCACTTAATAGACTGCTCTTGGGACCATGTTGCTGTGTTGTTTAGGGTGTAAATTGTTTGGGAACTTGTTAGCCTCCACCCTTTTGTGCCCATGAAATTCCCTTCTCCCAAAATGATAGTCACAGTTAGCATGTAAATGATAAAAGCTACCATAGATATAACATGCTTTGTTGTACATCACAAAATTACTACCAAGTTGTTGAGATTTAACATGATTCCAACTCCTCTGGTTACCCCTAGGAGCTGATGGCTTGTTTCTATACATCTCAGCATACTTTACAGGTGATCTAGGTTTATTAACTGGTTTCCTTGGTTCCTCTGTAACATTATTAACAACTTTTAGGATAGAAGCCTCTACATTCTTTTTAACATTCTCATCAACAACAGATGAGTCACTAGCACTTTCAAAAACATTAGTTTCTTGCTTAACCTATTCCTCTGTTTTCACAAATGTGTTCTTAAGAGGACCATATTCACGTTCAAGATCCTCCTTCTAAGCCGAAGATGAGCTAAATCTATGCCTGGAGGTGATGGAACAACTCTTAATGGTGGGGGAGCTGTGTTGTAACCCATACCAGACTTAGTTTTACTAATGATTTGAGCATTCCAAATTTTATCAATTGACTTTGACTGATAATACAAAGTGTCAACAGGTAAATTAACATTCTCATTTTTTTTAAGCTTTTCAAATTCTTCTTTCAAAGCTTCATTCACAGCTTTTGTATGATCTATTTCTCTCCTAATAATAATCATATCATCATTATATTTTGACTCATTTTCTCGATAATGCTCAAGTTGTTTTTCTAATATAGCTATGCCTCTCCTAAGGTTTTTTGACAGTATAATTAGCAGTATACAACTCTTGTCTTTCATTAGAATATAAATCATTAAGCCTTTCAACTTTCCTAGCAGCTCTACATGTTTTAGAACAACTTTCAAAATTTTGTACCTCAGAGTCAGAGAAAGCCATGAGAGCATGTTCTGTAGCAATAAAAGCACCATCCGAAGCTTGTTCCTCTTGTTCATCAGCCATGAAACTCCAATCATAGCTAACACCATCAATAGCCAACATTGCCTTTGGTTCCTCCACAGTTGGTTCCTTCTTTTGCTTGTACCAAGTAGACTTGTTGTCTTGCTTCCTTGGTCTTCTGCACTCTCTAGCAAAATGTCCCAACTTATGATAGTTGAAACACTCTACTTTCTTTTGTCAAACCCCTCACATTTCACCATTGATGTGAATTGGTTTGCCAATTTTCTTGTAGAATTTCCTAGCCCTCATGCTAAGAAGAGCTATTCTGCCACTTTTGTCCATCTCTCCAAGTCATCTTCATCAATTTGCTCTATGTCTTCATGAGTAATACAGAGCCATTACTTGAGTGGAGATAAAAGCATAAGGTAGGATCTCCAATACCAAAGAACCTTATTCTTGAACCTGCAGTGGTAACACTAACATACCAGTGGAAACTGTAGAACCATCGTGGGCAAATCATCATCATTGTCAGCATCAGAATCATCACTTTCAACAGAGGTTGACAACAATGCTAAGCTACTAGAGCTTGTACCAAGTTTTCCTGCCTTCTTCAATCTTTGTTCAATAAGTTTGAAGTTGTTGTAAAGATCATTTAACTTCATAGTTTCAATGTCCGCTTATTTTCCCAAACTGTAACATTAGTATGAAACTCAAGGAAAACTCCCTTAGAAACTTTAGATTTAGGTCTTCCTTATCTACCAATTCAAACATAGTTAATTGTGTGACAATCTTCTGGAGTTTAGTGAAGATGTTATCAAGAGAGTCATTGCTTGAAGCATAGAAGTTTTCATAGCTTTGCTTCAACAATGTCTTCTCAGTGTCTCTTTAGCACTGCCACCAAACACCGAGCAAATCTCTTCAAAGAGTTCTTTTGTCAGTTCGAATTTAAAGGCAATGATCTGGTCTCGGGAGTCATAGCACAAACTTCGCCTTCAGGTCATTCTTCTTCTTTGCTCTTTCATCATTAGTTTCTCAAAAGAAATCTGTAGGATCGTATATTTATTGTGTTGATGATTCGGGTGGTCTTGGATGATCAAAATACATGTTATCCATTAGAGAGAGAAAGTAGAGAGAGAGAGTTTCTTGGTAGACTGTAGAACAAAAATGTGAAAGGTTAGATTGAAAAGCTCCACCCCTTCCATGGATGGAAGGGGTATTTATACTTACAACTAACACGACCTCCTATCGGCCTGTGATCAGGTATACAAGGTAAAGAACCGTCCTTCCTCCACGGTGTTACAATAAACTAAACTACAAACTAACTAATTAACTACTTAACAACGTAAATAACTACAAGTCTACGAGCTAACATATGCTAGACAATAATTGGGGTGACCGACACTTTAACATGGAATTTCCAATTCCTAACAATCTCCCCCTAAGGGATGTCACCCCATGAAATACATTTTTCTTCCTAGCATTCTATCTTTGACTTCGTTCTTGAGCTCGTAGACTTGAATTCTTCACTTCCGCAATCTTTGTGCTTTTGTAGCGATTCTTCAAAGTCCGCATTGATTTGTACTTTAAGTGGAGGTCTTTGAACTGATCCACATCTTTGATGATCTTTGAGCTTTCTTTGAGATCATCAGCCATAGTAAATCTCTGGATCACCCTTTATTGTGTTTCCATCATGTGACGTTGTGACTTTTGGACCGACATGCTCACACTTTTGAATCATGACATCTTTCCATCAGAGTAGCGGAAGCTTTAATGGTTCATGATATTTTGCGCAGTGAAGCGAAGCATAGTATGAAATATCGAGCCGGTTATGTAGATATGCAATCATGATTTCTTCAAATTAAGTGTGGATGTGAGCATGCGTTGATTGAATCTCATTCGGATCACTGCAACCGTCCAAATGTACCTGCAAACAACAGTTAGTAATAAAACACACGAAAGTGTCTTTGATCACTTTCGTTGAATTGAGGTACACGGCCCACGGTTCCTCGCTGATCGCTAAGTACCGCCTGTGATCGTAGAGTTCCGAAGAATCTCCTTGACAGGTTTTCAGCTGTTTCTAGCCGTTCTCAAACCGGAACGTCTCAAAGAAGACAACACGAGTGAGTGAACCAAATTGAGATTCATGATTGATGAAAATGATTTGAAAACAATCGCGTATTGCTTGAAGAAAGAATTTTGCAATACGACGAAGGTTTTATGAGAAAGATCAATTTTCAATCATAAATACTTTTTATATTTGAAATGAGTACACATTCGACGTGCTAGTAAAAGGAAGATTCGCACATCGAATGGTTTTTCTAAAAGCATTTTTTCAAACAGAGATACTTTTTGAATTTGAAAATGAATACACATTCGACGTGCTAGAGAAAAGAAGGTTTGCACATCGAACGGTTTTTCCAAAAGTATTCGTCAATTCCATTCCTAGACCAAGGTTGATTCAAGATTGAATCTCCCCGTCTATCCAGTTGTCACAAGCTTGATCTTATGAGAAGATCTCACATGTCACCCACCAAGAGCTTGTTTGATGTTGGCTCTAGAAGGATTTCCATCTTCATCGTGAATATTTACATATCACTTGGATGTTCTAGCAATACCACAAGGATAATGCGTAGGACTCTTAATATATTCTTACTTTCCACATTGTGTGAAACAACAAGTCTTCAAGAATTTAGTGTCCTAATGAGATATTGTGGATGATCTCTTGGCTCTAGACTCAATTGTGCACATTTGGTTCCTATGCCGGAGACTAGGAGAGGGTCTCCTTCTTCAATATCAACAATCTCTAAGAGAAAGTCGATAGATTATGTCGGTTCCCGTGAGAATGAAACAAGTCCTTTTAAGAGGAACTTGAGTAGCTAGGAAGTTTAGTGCAGCAAGGCCACGGGTCCATGACGTCTTGTCTTCAATACCGATGTTACCTTAGTAACCACCAGTAGCATATGTATTGAACCCGGTTCTGCCCTAAGGTTGAATTATTGGAGGGCTATTTCTTTTCACCCTTTTCACATTCATTTCTTTTTCATTCTTCAACCCCTTCATTGCTTACCGAGACTTCATTACTAGAACCTTGTTGGGTTTATTCTAGTACTAGCTCGCCTCTCATCCGCACTCTTCCCATATCTCACTTTCTCCTTTTTTTCATCATACCTAAGGACTTCTACACTATCTAGTGGATTGTCCCTAGGTAGATCCCTCCTGCCTGGGCGATCGTGAAACTAATACCTAACCTCACCATCCTTATAACTCCATACATAAAGTAAAATGGTCGGTCTTTTGGTACAGTTCATTCTTCTTTGAAACCAATTGAAAAATCATTTGGAAAAACAATCAAGGTACTTGTGATACGAGATCAAAGCATTTTGTACCTTAATAGTTTTGATCATTTAGAAAACCTCCCCCTCAACATGTGCATATGATTTAGAAATTGTTTAGCACATGGAGGCAAGAGGATTTTGAAATATTTTCTTTGATCACAATTTTCATAGAAAAAGCCATTTGATTTTCTTGGTAAATTCTCCCCTCAATATGTGCATAGGATATTTGAAATCATTTTATCACATAGAGGCAAGAGTTCTTTTGAAGAACATCCACGAACACAAAAGCCATTTAAGAAACCATTCGCACCCCCTCAATATGTGCTTGAGACAAAGCGTTTAGCACATATGAGAAGCACATTGAATCAAAACGATCATCTTTTATCAAATTTCATTATTAAATCACAAATTCTCCCCGATCAAAAATATCAAACCCTTTGAGATTTTGGATCCCAAGTGATTTAATAAGGTTTAGAAAACATGAGAGAATATGTGCCTTGTTTAAATACTCATCTTATTTTTGGATAAATCCTCCTCAACACATGCATTGTGTATTTGAAATCGCTTGGCACATGGAGGCAGGAGTGCCTTTAAAGGACTAAAACCAATTCCATTAAAACAAATTTGAGATTTAAATCACGATCTCTCCCCCGATCAAAATTTCAAACCTTTTGAGATTTGTGATCCCAATTGATTTAAATCATTTAAAATATTTTGGGGAAAGACGTGGCAAGATTTAATTTTGAAATTGACAGATAAGGACCATTTTAAGACATTAAAGATTGTTAGTGTCGATAGTTTTAAGAGATCTTTAAGTAAAATAAAACAATTTCACAATCAAACAAGAACAGAAAAAATTTCATTTTGAAAGACCTTGATTCAAAAAAAAATCATACCATGACATAACATTAAATCTTTAGATCACCACTTAATTATTGTACAAACGGACTTTTATGAAGAAATATTGTTTGAAAATAATTTATTTTAAATCACTCTCCTCCTCAATCGATGACCAGTCGATTGAGTGACTTAGATTTTGATAAAATGAAGTCCGGTGATTTTCAAAATTTAGTCCAATTTATTTTCAAAACAATATTTTCCATTTTCAAAACAATTTAATCAAATTTTTTCAAAATTGTTTAAAAATGATATCCTGCACAAAGATACGTTAGAAGCTTTTTGTTGTTGTTATGAGGGTTGGAAGAAGAAAACCGTCTAGACGCAGTGAGACTTCTTACATTGCATTTTAATGCCAATGAGGTCAAATTAAGCTCCGTTTCTTCAATCACTTAGAAGAAAACCATTCACGATGCAGTGAGACGCTTGCATTTTTCCATGCCAACTCTCCATAGAAGTCCAATTAAGCTCGCTCTTCATTTGTCAACCCAAGATATAGTTACATTTTCCTTTCGGCATCCAATCATCATATTATGTGGGATCCGATCGGAACATTCTTATACCAATATACCTGCATACGTTAGTGAACACACATACGAATATATGGTGGTCGACATCACCCAAACAAGAATCGACTAAAAAAGTCAATTCAACATATCAATCAGATATATATATGGCATGGGAATAATGTGTTAATCAATCTATAATCATCTAATCCTAACAATCATATCCTAGAAACCTAGTCCTTCAACATAGGCAATTATATTTTTTTAATTAAGCACTTAGGATAATTAAGAAAGTCCGTTAGATGATATAAATTTGAAAACATTCTCCCCTTCAATCAATGACTCTTTCTTGAAAGTTTAAAAGCCAAGTCATTGATTGAGTTTTCAATTTTTATAAAGACTCAATCTGATTGTTTTAAAGCAACTCATTTTCCACCAATTTTTGAATACAACAAATATTTTTCTGAAGAATTTTAGACGGAAAAACATTTGTGTAGGAACAAAAGTCCTTCGACATACTTTCCTCATTTTGTTTTAGGATAAGTGCACGAAATATTTGAAAATTGTTTTAGCGCAACACTTTCCTTTCTTAGAAGAGCGGGTTGCTATCTGAAATAATAGCAAACCATGGTTTTAAGCACGGGTTAAAGTCTGAAGTAACTGCAAGCCATTATTTGAAGCCGGTTACGTCTAAAATAACCGTAGCCATATTTTAGACATGTTTTGAAAAGAATATTTACACCTCCCCGTCGAACTTCATCTATGGTCCCGCGCCATTATTGAATGACATTTCTAAGACCGCAGATGTTATCGATACCAGAAGACATGTCTTAGAAAACATATTTTTTGGTATTTTCAAATTTTTTTATTTTTTTGATTTTTATGGGTTTTTGAAGGTTTTATATTTTTCTATTTTCTTTTGTTGGTTTTATATTTTTGTATTTGGTTTTTTTTTTTTTTGAATAAATATGTACAGTGATAGAATAGATGATATAGTTTAAGAAGATGATGATACGAGTACCGAGATAAGGATATCGAAAGCAGACGTCGTAGAAGATAGAATTCGTCATCTCTTAAACTTCCACCACCAAAGCTTCCGAGGCTCCGTAATAGAAGATAGAACATGAGCCTTTGAGAAAGTGAGACTTTGGCGCTTCCCCCAAACCGAAAATCCTTTAGCTAAGCGATTCAAAGCTTTCAAGCTTCCTTAGCAGGTGCACAAAGAAGCACACCATTATCATAAATCCCGCCGCTCCTTTAAGAATAATCACCGAGATTCTTCGCTTGAGGTTATATCATCCAATAGAACAAACATCAACGTATCATCCCACATTAAAATAATCTTCTCAATTCTTTCCATCGAAGTTCAAGCAATCCATTCCAAAAGGTGTCAAGAGACCATTCAAGTAGTTGAATTGATGCAGTAGCTTCTTTGTATAATGCTCAAGAATCTCCTCAATACACATCATTAGGGTAATGAAGAAAACACCTCCCCTATGTTCACATCTTTTCGTCCCCGATGAATGTGTATGAAGCTCAAGAACCCGAGGTACACCAATATCCAAGAACTCTCCCGAATACACATCATGAGGGTAATGTAGAACACCTCCCCTATGTTCACATTCGCCCCTGATGAATGTATGAAGCTCAAGAATCCGGTACACACATTCCCAACGAGAATAACCCATAACACATCCTCATGTTACACATTTATCTCCCCTAATATGTCATACTTGTGTACCTCTTTATCCCCAAAAACTTTCTAACATCTCTTCCCCACATAGTTGGAATAAGAACACTAAGCGCCATGAGTAAAACCTTAAGTTTCTCTGCGGTCATGACATTTGTTTTCCCTGGTGTCTTCAATCACTTAGAAGAATTAAGTTCATCAAGTTTACTCGCCATGAGTCAAACCTTGAGTTTCTCTCAGGTAATAACATTTGTCTTTCCGGGATATCTTCAGTTACTTAGAAGTATTAAGTTCATCAAGTTTACTCGCGTTTAGATGCGTTCTCCTTCCCCCCCTTGCGGTTTTGACACTTCAGAATCAGCAACACTTTGTAAGTCCAAATACTTGAAATTTGTTGAGAAGAACATCATTAGCTCAGATATATCTGTGAGAGTCAACTTGCTGAAGTAAGTGAGCAAGTCTAATTGGGAATTAAATCAAACATTTCACCCTCCCCCAATTAGTGCTCTCCCCTAAACCGACAATCTGTTTGATAAATGCCCAGATTAAGAAGAAGTCTTTAGATAATCAAATGCAACTTGTCTTTAGTCTTCTAACATGTAGCAGAGAATGTAGAACCGACTGTAGACTCGACCTTCTTCAAGATTGTCCGAATGGGGAATAGAGTGTTAACATCTTCAACTCACACCAAAAAGCATCTCACCAAAAAGCATCCCAATTAACTTACATCTTGCAAATCCCCTTAACTAAAATCCCTCCCAATCATACAAGAACATAAAGATGTTCATCAAGGAAATCAAGAATCGGCCGAACAAACACACAAGATGGTAACACCAAACTACCAATCACATCAAACAAGAACAGAGAGATTGTTCGAATCATCATGTTGATGTATACGTGAAGCATTAACCCGAAGCACTTTGTCGATAAACTCATCAATCCGAGTGAAGATGTCAACCAACGACTCTAAGAAGAAACTCCATGTAAAGATGACCCGATAAGAAGAAGATCGGTTCTTACATGAGTTTGGAGCCGTTTGACCATTTATTCTCAAATATCAATCAACCATGCAAAATTTCACACTTTCTCCCTCAAGAATTGCATACGGAGTTGCCATTCTTGATTAAATAAGTGAAAATCATCCGAATGTTCTATTCACACTTCTCTCCCGCCAAATAAGCACATGATGTCGCCATCTTCATTATAATCGAGCAAGTGGAATGAGAAACAATCAGTGGTAGCCCGGTTCACTTGATGACTGAAGCGCATGGAAAAGTATGAAGCATGTTGATGAGAATGGTCATAATAAGAAGATTTCTCTTCTTTAGAAGATAAAGCGCACTAAACGCATTAATATTTTTTCTTTAGAGAACGAGGCATGAACTGTGTTCATACGCCATAATTCTCTCTTTTCATCATCTCTTGGCAAAACATGTAATTATCACCATTATCATTCAGTAGGCTCTTTGTAGTGACAACTGATGGAGAAATCCCAATATGATGAATTTGACCCAAGTAAACTACCCAACTCGCGGACTTAAACTTGCACATATGTAACAAAGAGCTGTGCCAATTTCCATTAGCATCTCTAACTACTCTCTATGTACTCTATACTCTTCAACCAACCAACCATCAAGTATAAGACGCACATCACCTCTTGAAAATCCACAATTGAATGTGACACCGAGCACTACAACGTAACTCCTTAAAGTGATAGTTATTTTTGTGGCAAAAGAGCCCAATTTCCCCTTGTGGTAAAAGAAAAAAGACTCCCAAAAATAACTAGATTTCCAAGTCCTTGTTTTTGATAATAAGCTCGAACAAGGATCATGAAGAATCTTCATCCATCCATCCCCGATACCTTCAAATACTAAGTACACTCGCCCGTGATATTTCACTTCAATCTCAAATAAATAATTGCTGTCACATCTTCTGAACTGCTTAAATCAAGCCTTTTTAATCATTTAAATGAACTTTGATAATGGTTTCATCCCGACCATGGTTAAAAGCACCTAATCCTGTAAAACCATGTAATAACCAAACTGCCATGACGATATTCAATCACACATCCAATTCATGAAGTACACTTTTATATCTCTTCTTTGAAACGTAAAACCGTAGCACCAAAGATCAAAAGAGATCTCAAATACACTTTCCTTTCTCCAGGATGGTTCCATCAATACGGGATTTTACAACTCTATGGTTTAAACCAAGAAATAGTTTCAAGGATTTTACAAAACCAAGAATAACCGTAAGATAGATCCGAAATGCACTTTACTATTAAGGATGTTTCCATTGTCACGGATTTTATAAGTCTATGATTTAAACCGGGAAATAGGTTCTTTCGTGGGATTTTACAAAATCAAGACAAAACCGTAAACAATGTCAGCTTGAATGTATTATAACAATTTTGGTTTCGGTGAATATCTGTTTTAGGGGAGCATGCAACGGTTCTTCAGCGGTTCAATCTCCAACATTAATAATATCACTCAACCATCCAAGAATACATTGGAAAACACATCATTCATGTATTCTGACGGCTAATGTAGTGACCACTTAGAGAAGTAAACCCGATATACCAAACTTGATCATGAAGTAGAATTCCCCAGATTTGTTACTTAAACTTGTACTAATCCTCGTGAACAAGAAACGGTGTACCCAATGTACAAAACCTCTTGACATATTCTCAACTGTGCGAGACACCGAAGTGATAGCTACGTTGTGGGTTAAGTGAGAAAGAATCACAACCGTAACTAAATTGCCAAGTATTTATCACACTCTTTAGACGCCCAAACAAGTCATCTTTGCAGAAAGGTAGAAGGAAAGAAGACGAAATAAGTAAACATCCTCGGAAAAAATCACTTCAAAATCAAACAAGAGATACCGTACAGACAATCCCGTATTCAATATTGTTCAACTTTCAGTTCAAGCCGAAACATAATATTTTCTCGAAATGTATACACCAAAGTATCAAGCCTCATAACACATCGAATTTCATCATCATACCCAATCACATCATCAAATCAATTCACAAAATCGTAGATCTCATATTCAATATGTACCAACAACTTTCAGTCCGTTTCATATAGTCCATAAACCCAAACTAAATCATGATACCAAGTTCGATTAAAATTATTTGAATCGTCTCTTCAAAACAGAATCATTAATATCGGACAAGATCCTTGAACTCATTCAATGTCAACAAATATTTCGAGCCATGAATAAATATCTCTCATGAGATTTAATCAACCATCATTGTTTTGCAAATAATGTCATGGCCCAAACCCTAATCACATTCAAATAATTCAAGTCCACGACCCATGAATATTCTCAAATTATATATGGCACATAAAGAGTAATACCCAATCCAGCGGTTGGAACCGGCCCAAGTTAGCACCAACTATCCCATTTAATTCCTCGGCCCATAGAAATCAGCAATATACCCGATCCATGGTCCAATTGAATCTGATCCATACATAATCAAACCCTAATATTCGGGTATAAAAACACACTCCTAAAACCAAGTAACCCTAATCACACAAATCATATTATCCGCCCCATATCTTTTTCACACAGTTTTCCCATATCTTTTTCACCAAAAAAAAAACCACGCCTCCATTTAATCCAAACACAAAGATTAATCTTTACAAGTCATGAGTTGGCTTAGATAAATCCAGGCCACATGGATGGCTTTGGTTGATGGTTCGGACACCATTGAATCGCCACAGGGTTGGCTGATTGAGTCTCACGATTCACCCAAGGTTTCAGGTAGGTATTCAATGATTTGTTGTGCTTTTATCCTTTTGGTCAATGAACGATTTAAAGAAACGATTATAACAAGATTACAAATCGTTCTTTTGTAGTCGGAAATAAAAGAAGCTAAGCTTCAACAAAATCAATGATGATTATTGTTCAAAAAATCTATAAAAGATTATAATGAAAGTTGAACGAATCTGAGATTAATTTGATGTAACTGTTTATGTGTCGAGTCTGATGTGGTCGGAGTTGTTTGATAACCACTTAAACGAACCAAAGAAAGAATGAAATGGAATCAGTTTGGTTCTTTCTTAAAGAGTTCGAATAAAGAATGGGGAAATTATTTCCCTATGTATCTGTGATGATGTTGATTCAAATGAAGCAGTCTTTAAAAGATTCAACACGGATTGAACATGGATTGAATCCAATCTGAGATCATGAGTTAATGTTAATGTTTTTCTTGTTGAGTCTAGGTCTAGGATAGATGTTGGTTTTGATTAGGACACTTGGACTGATGATGTACGAATAAAACTAAGGTTCATGGTATATTGTTGTGGTATATGTTCAGATCTGTTTGGATGTTACGGTTTTGAGGTCATGGTCAGCTAGTCTTACTTCTTCTTCTTCATTTCTGTCTCAGTCAAGTCGCTAGGTCTGAAATCAGGCAAGTCGCTAGTTCAGGTTGATAGTCCAAGTCGCTAGCTAAGTTATGTCAAGTCGCTATTGACTTATATGTCAAATCGCTATTGACATTTATTTGACTCAATAGTCAAATAACCCAACTCACTATTACCTTTATAACCCAACTCGCTACTTTCATTATCTAGACAAGTCGCTACAACTTATTCAAGAACAAGTTGCTAACATATTTTACCACAACTCGCAAACTTGTAAAGACAAGTCGCTAGCAGATTTAGACCAACTCGCCATTAACCATTTGACCATACACTGAATCTGGACAATAAGACCAAGTCGCTATTAAGAACAATGAATCTGGACAATATTGACAAGTCGCTATGAAGTGTTTTGAAAATTTCCGATGTGTTTATCTGACCATAAAAACGTTCAGTTTCAATAAACCCAGAAAAGATGCATAAAAATGTTTCCTTTTAGCCATGTTTGACTACGTGAAGGTGACAACATGACCGAACAACCATAAACACAACATAAAGTTCTCCTAAGAAAACTTATGACAATACTGCCAGATTTTGTAAAGACTATGGATGTCCAAATTCAGAAAATGATAAGAACGAAATATACAAAAACACTAAAAACCAACAGCAACACTCATAAAACCAGTTATTAAACCATGTAAAAATCAGTTAATAACAACGTAATCATCAATCCATATCCAAACCGCATGAAAAACCATTCGAATCTACCAAACAACACAACCTAGCCTCTGATGCCAATTGTAGGATCGATATATTTATTGTGTTGATGATTCGGGTGGTCTTGGATGATCAAAATACATGTTATCCATTAGAGAGAGAAAGTAGAGAGAGAGGGAGTTTCTTGGTAGAGACTTGTAGAACAAAAATGTGAAAGGTTAGATTGAAAGCTCCACCACTTCCATGGATGGAAGGGGTATTTATAGTTACACGCCTCCCTATCCGCCTGTGGATCAGGTATACAGTGGGTAAAGACCCGTCCTTCCTCCACGGTGTTACAATAAACTAAACTACGCTACAAACTAACTAATTAACTACTTAACAACGTAAATAACTACAAGTCTACGAGCTAACATATGCTAGACAATAATTGGGGTGACCGACACTGTAACATGGAATTTCCAATTCCTAACAAAATCTTACTACTTCAGTATCACCAACTTTCTCAGTCTTCTTCTGAGTTTGGAAGGAATTACCATTTTGAATGATTTCCCGTACAACATAATCTTGAATGAGAAAGTATTGCTCAATCAGGATCCTCCACATCTCAAACTCATTAAGTTTAAGCTTAGGAAGCTTAGCAGCAGAGTTGGACTGATTATTTTCCATCTCCATTGATTTGAGTGAGTGTTGCTTATTCCTTGGATCTTCTAAAACAAAATATCGGAACCTTCGCTCTGATACCACTTGATGGATCTGGACACACACCTTGTGTCAATGATATTTTATGTAATATTAATAAGCACGCGGAATTTACTTAGTAATACTTAGAAGACAGATTGTATGATGTATTGTAAGTAAACACAGATTAAACACAAAACTTAAGCTCCAATATTATTAATGAATAATACGAGTGATCTTGCTTATCACTAGGGTTACACCTTGAAGCCTTTGTGAATAATACGTATGTATGTAAGTATCTAAGACAATGACCTAGGACCTCCTTTATAGTACAAGGAGTCCTTTACAAGATAAGTATAAAGCTAACAATATAGAATATACACAAGATATTTTCTATACTTATCTAGACACGTTTTCCTAACCATTATCTAATAGCAGTGGTAATTAATGTACTATCAGTGGTAATACGTTTCCACTGCTAATGCAATACTTAGCAGTGTTTTCACAGCTATCAGTGGTTACAGATTATTCCCAACAATTACATGTTAGAATTGATGCTCTAGGTTGTTTAGACCTTATCTAGGATTATCAATAAAGCACAAATAACAATGAATAATATATATATGCAACGAATAATCAAACTATCATTGTTATTAAGGTTTTCTCACATCATCATGTGTTCTACAAAACACATCCACATACCCAATCCTAGACGATCAACTCTAAGACGGTTACACAACAGGGATCAATGATCCTTGGGGCTAAACACTACAAGTCGACTATCACCTAGTCTAGGCGTTTACATACTCACGCCCTAGACCTACACACACACACCTTTGTATGATGTTTACATTGTTTGACACACTCATAAACCTAATTCCCTATATCTCTTTATATAATAGAGATACTAGGGTTACAAATTACTACAAGGGACTAGATAATAAATAGTTCTTTGCCAAGTAGGTCCCTTGTCTTTCTTTGTCTTCAATAGTCCTTCATCTTTCATGTATTTTGTCTTATCAACTTAAATATAATATCCCAACAATCTTCCCCTAGTTGATAATGACAAAACCAAATAAGCACAAACAAGTATGTCATGAAAGATAAACAAACTTCCCCTTAAACATGCAATATCACCAAGGATCTTCAAGTTGCAAATCTTCTGTGTAATGCCTTCTTCCCCTTTTTGTCATAATCCACTAGGAGACACTAAGTAGAAGCAACTTTGATTCCAACCACCACAAACCAAGAACATAGTACCAGCAAAAATACTAATAAAGATGACTATAATCGCATTTGAAACCAAGTAGTAGTAACATGAAGAATAGTTCTTTGGTTAAATAGTAGAGACCATGTAAAAAGTGAAAAACTTCCCCTGAACATGAACATGATATCTACTTCAAGCAATGTACCTGACCAAATAATAAAATCATCATTATTAAACACCTGGTCTTGAATCATTACCAACCGTGTGTGTAATCTTGTGTGTGTCTACTAATATCCCATGTGTGTGTATCCAATAAACTCCATACTAAAAACTTGTACGACTTCCCCTCAATTCCAAAACAATTCGAGAACCAAAAATCATGCTCTATCCGATATCGATCAAAACTAGCAGTGGAAGCTAATCTGTCGGACAAAGCTAGTAGTGGAAATAATATTCTCGGACAATATAAGCATTACAAACCAGACAAGTAGTAGTACAAAAATCAAAGAATCTCGAAAAAACCTTTGTACGCCTTTATCATGATCAATCTTCAATGTCAACGACCCATGATTTGATATTCAATGAAGATTGGTCGGTTTTGCATGCATATACTATAAAAGTAATATCAAGTAACCAATTATACTCAATATCTTGTCCTTTAGCCACACCCATGATATGCAAATTGAATCACACGTGCTCCATAATCAACCCATAAATGTTTACCAATATCTTCATGTGACAACTGCTTCATGCTACTCTATAGTCGGTGGTCATGCAAATCTTCACTGACCCACCAATTAATTAGCACGAGGAGAAATTAATTAATGTCCACCAATCCAAAAATCATTATTGCACCACCCATTTAACCAATCAACAAACAAATACTTCACTTCCTTCAAACGCTTCCACATACCATATCCATATAACTGTCAACACAAAGAGCAGTGGTAATGAGCTTTAAACTAGCAGTGGAAACGTTGACACGAGCAGTGGTAAACGTATCGTGGAGCAGTGGTAACTTGATCATGCATCAGTGGAAATTAAATCATTAGCAGTGGTCGAGTAGCAGTGGAAAGTAGGAGCAGTAACAGCTTCTTTCAAAACCCTAACTCATCCAAGAAGTTATGAAGGTCAAACGAATAACACTTGTAGAATCATGAACACCATAAACGTTTTGAACTCCTACGTTTGTATCCCTTGATATGATTCTGAAACAATCATGTAACTAGCAGCATTGTTCTTTATCAGTAGAAGCGAATGAGCATTTAATCTCTCAAGAACAGACGCTATGAAGTAGTAGTTGTATCATGTTCCAATATCTCTTCTTGAAAGAACCCACTTTAATATTCACAAAGACATTTAGAATTTATGACTCCAAAGTGATCTTTTTCATTCGAATAAACAAAAACCTTCTTCTCTAAAGCTTATTTCTTTATTCACAGCGTTAGGGCATGTATTAAAACTGATTCCCATGATGAATAAACCATAGGAATAAGAAAGTCACAAAAATCAAACCTTGAAAAACCCTAAAAATTCGACTTTAAAAATCTCCCTCAGCAGCCATATTCGACACCTTATAACTTTTGATTGAGAGCACAGATCGACGATCCCTCCAGTGGAAAGTTAGATGGCTATATAGTGAATGTCCACCTAAAATTTCGTTACGATCCAACGGTTAACGAAAAAGTTATGATCGTTACAAAACAGTACTGTAGAAACATATACGAAAATTTTCAGATTCGAATTTCTTCATCTTTTCGCCATTTTCTTCGAGAAACCTTGTAGATCCTAGATATCGAGAGCCACCCGCTTTGATACCACATGTTAGAATCGATGCTCTAGGTTTTTTAGACCTTATCTAGGATTATCAATAAAGCACAAATAACAATGAATAATATATATATGCACAGCGGAATAATCAAACTATCATTGTTATTATTAAGGTTTCTTCGTCATCATCATGTGTTCTACAAAACACATCCACATCCCCAATCATAGACGATCAACTCTAAGACGGTTACACAACATGGATCAATGATCCTTGGGGCTAAACACTACAAGTCGACTATCACCTAGTCTAGGCGTTTACATACTCATGCCCTAGACCTACACACACACACACACCTTTGTCTGATGTTTACATTGTTTAACACACTCATAAACCTAATTCCCTATATCTCTTTATATAATAGAGATACTAGGGTTACAAATTACTACAAGGGACTAGATAATAAACATTTCTTTGCCAAGTAGGTCCTTTGTCTTTCTTTGTCTTCAATAGTCCTTCATCTTTCATGTATTTTGTCTTATCAACTTAAATATAATATCCCAACACATTGCATGACATCATGCATGAAGTCATGTTACATATCATCCATGATCCATGACCCAAAGTCCATGAGCCATGACCCAAGATCCATGACCTACTGACTAGGTACAATGTATCTTGTTGGGTATCCATGATCCAAAGTCCATGACCCATGGTCCATAACCCATAACTTGATTTGCAACCCAAAATCCAGACTAGTCTGACCCAGCAGCCGGATCCCTTAGTTTGCACTGGCCAGATCCCTTGGGTAAGGGATCCGCAGAAACCATGGGAACTGTAGGCAATTTTTCCTATCAATAGTGTGCCATTTCTCTCTTGCTCACCAACCCTTTTTAGACACATCTTCTCTCTATGTTCTAACCTCTCTAACCTTAGATCTAAAGGATCATTCTATGTAGTTTTCTCTTTGTTTGATTCTCTAGGTTCCTCTTAAAGGCGAGATCACCACCTCTTGAAGACGTGCAAGTTCAAGGTCATGAGTTGCTAAGCTTCGTCATCATCAAGACCACTAAAGTGCATCTTGTTGATAGTTTTTCTCTCCCTCCATTAGTTTTTCAAGTTCAAGGCATTGGCGTATAGTGTCGTAGGTGTACATTCGATATGGGGCATCAATGTATATTTGTGTAGTTTGGGTTAAAGGATATTGATATCCTTTAAAGTGTTGTAAAAAGGATTTTGTCTCCTTTGGATTGTAGTGTTGGGTAGTAGTTCCTCCTTTGTAATGAAACTTGGTATCTAGCCTTGTACCGGAAAAAGTATAGGCGACGTTGTGATAGGTTTGGTTCTATCTCGTGGAAGAACTCGGTGTCTAGCCTTGTACCAGATAAAGTGTAGGCGACGTTGTGATGGCTTCTCCGCCACATTAAAGAGCTTGTATTGTGTAGTGCTTAGAAACTCTCTAGTTGGGTACTCGGGGAGTGGAGTAAGTCAAGGAAGGTGTCCTTGTAGCCGAACTACTATAAATACTTGTGTTGTGGTTTGTGTTCCTTTACTCTTTATCTCTTATGCATTATTTATGTATATGTCCATTTATCAATATCTTACACACGATCAAATGGATTGACGTAAGTCGATCTAAATACTTTAAAACAAAGTTTTAATGGGCAAAAATATTCAACGCCCCTTCTAGTTTTCCACAATTGATATCAGAGCTTCGTTACCAAGTTTCTTAGAGTATATTGTACTTTAAAAACTTGATATGATCCGCGTATATTTGAAAACTACAAAGAAGGAAATTTCTTAAAACAAAAACTATATTTCAAGATTTTATTTATATCGTTGGATGTTGATTAGATGTTAATATGTATCTTATCTTACATTTTATTTTGTTTCTATATTACAAAATATACTAATTTACTTGTCATTTTGTTTAGGTGATCCCAAAATACGCAGGCCATCAAGATTCTTCGGTAATAAGATAACTTTCCCTAAAATGTTGTCCAAACCTATTACCTAGTAGATCTCGAAGAACCTCGAGTTGTCCATTGATAAATCTATTCAAAAAGACACTCAAATTGCAATAGAGGTATGACTTTCATAATACTTATCTTTAAGTAATATTAGTAATCATGTGTATGCTTACATGTCACTAATTGAAAATTATGTGTTTATCTTTTATTTTATTCCTCATATAAATATCTAAATATATTTATATGATATACGTGGTGTCTTTAGAAAACTTCATGCTTACGTGTCGTCGTCCGTTTAAACCTAGGTGTATCGATATGTGTTGTCTAAACCTAATATCTAAAAACCTAATCTTTCTAAACACAAATAAAACAAAACACAAATTTCAAAAACTCCTCCTTCCCCATAAAAATCTTGAACGTCTAACCCCCTCTCCAACAAATTCCATTTTTTTTAAATCTTCCACTTTCAAAATTCTCACACACTCACAACTTCATCTTCCTCATCAACTCATTTCGAGAAATCCAATTTAAGGAAGAACTTCATCATCATGGTCTACATCGCTCTCGTGATCATTGTTATCTTGCTCATCGCCCTCGTTTACCCCATGATCAAATTCTCGCATGGAGACATGTTTTTTGTTTTGTTAATATACATTTGTATAATCTATCCGATCCTTTGTATTGCTTTAATCATTGAAATGAAATATAAATGATGTCTTAGTTATCTCATTTCATTTTCGCGTAATATGATTTCTTTTTATATATATATAGGGTAGGGTTCTTTTCAGAATTAAGAAAATGTCGAGAACTGTAAGAACCAGCATCAACCAATGAGATTTTTTAGATATTTATTTTTATTATTTAACTGAAAAGGGTATAGTAGTAAAATTACATGTTTTTTATTTTTTGAAGTTTGTTAATAAAAAAAACGTTTTTTAACTCCTAAATTTTAGGATTTATTTTTTTATTATTTATTTATTTTTTTTTGTGTGAAATAATTTCTTTTTCTAGCATGCATGATTTCAAAAGGTAAGTTGCATATGGTTTTTTTATTTTTTTTTCATATAATGTAAATTTACTTATATTTTTAGTATTCAATTACTTAAACTTCTAATGTATTTAGGTCACAAATATTTACACAAGTGCATGAAATGACAAACAAATTTTGTTTACGTGTATCGTATACATTTCAAAACAAAAACATTATACACAATGTCTAATTATGTGATATACAATTCCAATACAAAAATCTAAAAGTAAAGAATAGCTGGAAGTTTCGTTGATGCACTTGTATTTTCTCTCACTAGAGATTCGGATTCTCGACTTCTTTGTATGTACATGTGTATTTGAGTTCATCCATTTGTCCTTGTATATACTTGTGTCTTTACTCTTTACTTCTTTATCATAACTATCTTCTCGTTAGATAGTATGTACAAAACACATGCGCACGCTTCACATCGCTCATCATACTCGTACTTGTAACTACAACCAATTAAATCATAATTAAATACAAAACATCCTTATATCAGAACTAAAAACATATATGCACGCTCAATAATTTAAAGTCCAAAACTTAAATAACACATATGCACAGAAGGTATCAAATTCACCAAAAACTGTAAAACACAAGTGCACGATTTAAAACATATGTGCATTAACCCTGTCTTTGATTTTATATCTACTTAAAGCGCATATGCACACTCTTTTCATTGAGTTTTTACCAACCATAAAATACATAGGCACAGTTCCATTCATTCACATTCAAAATATAAAAGGCACAAAATTATGAAGTTACTTGTTGTTTAGTTTTGTCACATAGATAAGCTAGTGACATTATACATCTACTTGGGCCCTAAATGAAGCGTTGGGTTGTGAAAGACAAATTAATTAGCATGGGTTATATAAATAGAACGTACGTCAAACAAATCTCGACGTATTTAAAACCATTAATGTGAGTTCAAGAATTAATACTGCCCGAAACACATTTATTTTGTAACACATGAAACTATGAGTCATATAAATAGAACGTACGTCAAAAAAATATCTGTCACCTCTACAGACCTCCCGGATCCCTGGATCTTAACTGGCCGGATCCTTTTTCAAAAGAAACCGACGAAACCGGAAGAACAGATGACAGAAACTCAGGCACTCTTCTTCTTTGCCTTCACAACACTTTAATACCACCCTAAAAATCATTTTATGAAAACTTGCTATAATAAGTAGCTTCACTAAGTGTTAAAAAGGAGCGAGTTAAAAAATATAGGAGTGTCATTGTTACTAAAATAGAACATATAATAAAAATGTTAGGAAATCCTATTCTGTCACATTGCTATAATCTAAAACTATGATTAAAAATAATTAAAAGTGTCACAAATAAAAAACACTAGTATTCTCGAAGCTTTACTATTTATTAACATACTTATGTAAACATTCATCCCATGTCTATAGGTCTTAACATATCTCATGAGTATGACTTCGATCATCAACTCACTTATGTCTACATTCCAAACATCTCTCTTGATCTAAACACCCCCGACAGTCGTGTTCGTGGGTTCAATAGTCTTGAAACTCGTTTCTTTCATGAAGGACGTGTTGTTGACTCACCTTTAATCTTCCAAGAAGGTATCAATACTTTATTCCACACCATAGGACTAGAAGGTCTTCTCGACATCAACGAGAAAATTTTTCCACGGTTTTGATGCGTTGGTTCAGGGTCGAAAGACTTCCTTTTCCACGAGCAAGCTTTACAAACCACTAGGCAGTGTACCTAATCGTTGCAGTGTAGTATGAGCAAGCCCAGGAAGTTGATCGTTCTCTATGGGAATAGAGATGCTAGTCGAGATGTATGAAGAAAAGGTTTGGGTGAGGGTGATTCTTTTTATATTTTTTATGTTTTTATTGAAAGCAAGTAAATTCGGGGTTTAGGAGTGGGGGTTTTTAATTAATTAAACTACTACTAAACTAATATGCAGAAAATTAAACTAGGGATCTACAAGAGAAGTCAAGCGTATCTACTTATGATGTATTACTCCTTGCTAGCTATCCAATTCTACCTGCTGAATTGTCACATCCTTATATAATTGGTGTGTTGTATTCCATGTTAGTCATAGGACGGTGCATAATTCCCCAATTATGAATCATAACTCTCCTCTAGAACATCCGGGATTGCCAAGTACCAAAGTATCTCCCCCGAATACCCTATTATCCTTAAGCTACAACTCATGCAATAAACAAACCGATGTCCTAAGTGCACTCTCAAGCTTTTTGCTATTTAGGACGTTCAAGCTCGCAACAATTAAAGAAGAAGCCAATTTTCCTTACTCTAGCATCTACCAATTAAACAAGAGACAGTAGGATGCAAGAATTATAAACTAAATCAAATGGACTCATTGAATTTGTCACACCTTATTGATGAAGATAGATACAAGCATCAATAAGAAAACAATAAGATCTAATTAATTATACAAGTTTCATACAATCATAAGCAAACACTAGGTGAATTAACGAAGCATAATCAATGAATAATAAGTGATGACGTATGGTATATATAACAGGCCCACTAGGCCTAATACACACAATACACATGCTGGGCCCAGGCCCAAAAACGATAAAATAACTACAAACCCTGGACCAACAGTAAGCCCAATGACAAAATTGGCAATGCTCCAGACATCAAGACGCACACAAGATACATAGCAGGCTAAACAATCAGCCGCGGAAGGTATCTTGGTCCGCATCCGCGATTGACACGGAACCTTGTCCGACAAGGGTCCGAATCCGGAAACCAATCACTATGTGCGAGTATCTAGGAAACCCTAGTGGTAAGCCTCGCCTATAAAAGGGGCTCAAATCTCCATACAAGGTACAACCTTCTCTCTCATAATTACACACACATACTCTTATCTCCCTCTCAAGAATGTGTACTTACTCTCACGCTGGAGTCAAATCGTGGGGTCCGTCCCCACGGTAAGGCTAATGGTTTACTCTTCTTGTGCAGGGAAATCAATCAAACTACTTGGATTAGTACAAGATCAGCCCATTAGAAGCTTATTGGCCCAATCCATACCCATTACAAACCGTCACACTTTTTGTACTAACAAGTTGGCGCCATCCATGGGACCCAGTACACAACTGCTGATAAGGATTTAAAAAGAACACTTTTAAGGGGTCATTTAAGCCTTTAATCGCCCACTTTTATATCCGTTACTTCTTAATTTCGTTCCTTTTCACTTTTTAGGTCTCTTGGAAGCAAAATGCTAGAATGATGCATATTTGGACGAAAAGGAGTGAATATATGAAGAAAATGGCTAAGTCAAGATCGAAGACACTCAAGCTGCTGGAATTGAAGCTGACGGCATCACAATCCAAGGGCGACGCCGTCCCTCTATATGTAATTAAATTTGTGACGGCTCAGTAGACTTTTTGCTAAATTACACCTGACGACGTTAGGCTTTGAAGAGGAAGGGCGTCACGAAGTTTGTATCTCAGACGGCCTAGATCCAGATTCAGACGACGCCACTGCTGAACCCCGACAATGTCACAACCACAACGTGACGCCATCCCAACTATAACTTGGCCAAGATGAAACCCTAATGATTGCGATCTGACGGC
Source organism: Chrysanthemum makinoi (assembly GCA_910596185.1). Classification (NCBI taxonomy): domain Eukaryota; kingdom Viridiplantae; phylum Streptophyta; class Magnoliopsida; order Asterales; family Asteraceae; genus Chrysanthemum; species Chrysanthemum makinoi. The sequence goes on along the minus strand of OU343222.1, from coordinate 256,181,785 downwards.
GTCCCACCTATAAGGCGACGCCGTCGCAGTTATAAAACTATATATAGAAATCAAATTTTCATAATTTTAAGAGGTAGACTTGTGGAGTAGAAACCTATAACGATTTTAGTCTGGTTTGGACAGTATCTTAGGGTTCTCATACCCTATTTTACATCAAGATAAGTGTTTTACTTCATTGATTTCATTATGTCTTCGATTGAATGTGCGTATGCTTACGTGTTTAACATGTCTGGCTAAATTTCTTATGTGTTTGCTTAGATCTATGAAACCTAGTTATTAATTATTGATTGGTTGTCTCTTATCATAATTGTAATTGGCTTAGGAGTGCATTAGGCCATCGTTGTGTTTAATTGCTTGAGTAATCTTTGTGAACCTTAGCTTATGAATCATGTAGCGGAATTGTAGGTTAAGCATCCAAAGATAACCTTAGATTTAGTTTATGAAACCTAGAGATTTTATAGGCAATAACCTTAAGGTAGTCTCAAAGAGTTAGGTAAAAACGCATACCCTACGACCTTAGAAAACACAACGCGTTAAGAATAAGGACGTGACAATTCAACCACCAATAAAAGATAACTAGGGAGTAATAGTATCTAGGTAGACACATTTTTAATCATCATACAAGCACACATAAATAGACATAAGACTACCCATAGTTTAGATAATTAGATAGTAGAGTAATCGGTAGAAGTACCAAACCCCCAAATCCAAACCCCTAGATTTTACCCTTAGCTTTCTAAAAAATATAAAAAGGTAAAAAAATAATCTTCCTCAACCTCAACCTTAGCATAATACACTTCTTACTAGCATTCCTATTCCCCTAGAGAACGATATCAATACCCGAGGCTTACCCAATACTACACTACAACGATTAGGTTCACTGCCTAGGGTGTTGAAAAACTTGCTCGACGAAAAGGAAGTTCCTTTGACCCCGAACGCGTTATACGCGCATCAAGTTTTTGGCGCCGCTGCCGGGGAATATAATTGCTAGTTAGATTTCTATCTCGTTTAGGTTCCCTTGCTTGATTCCTATCAAGTAAGTTTTTTTCTCATTTTGATCTTCCTCGTAGTCTATCCCCCTTCGTCGTGACTTTGTTAGTGATTCCACCACTTTTTATCATGGAAGGTGATAACCCACCAAACAAAAACCCACCACCAAATAAACCACTTCCACTCAAACCACAACACCCCTCTAACAATCGTCGCAACCGATATGTTAGTAGAAACAACGATCTTCAAGATTTGCATAGGGTATTTGTGAGTACAATTAGGGACGCTGTTGAAAAAGCGGTTAGCGCCTCAGTTGTTCGCTCCATGATTAGCATTAGTTCGTGTAATGATTTAGTGAATGAAAATGTGAATGAGGAAAATAGTGCTTACTTCAATCTTTACCCCACTAAGGAAGAAGTTGCTTACCACCAATTCATAATCGACAATCCTCGATCACCCATCATTAGGATATGCCCAAAGATTAGGAGAGGAAATCCTTGGAACTTAAAAATCCCTTGTATGATTGGATATAGGAATGTCGAGCACGCCTACATAGATACGGAATCTCCCATTAATGTGATGTCATCAGCAGTTTACAATGACATAATGAATGAGCGGCTTAACATTAGAAGAGACCTTAAGTATCCTGGTGGGGTTTGCAATTTTGTGGGTAGATTCAAGGATGTACACGTCTTTATAGGAAACTTCACCTACTTAGTGGATTTTATGGTCCTAGAAGACAAAGGATGTGTCATTGACTATAGCTTGTCCTAAGTTGTGCTAGGAAAACCGTTTGTTGAAAAGTCTAAAATGAGCTATAACAAATCCGAAGGAACGGTTAGGTTTATGGAAGGGGACGATGAGATCACTTATAGGATGCCTTGGAAGATGAATGGATATGGCCCTTTATCCCTTTATGAGCGAGATAACATTAGAGCTTTTGAGGAAAAGAGCAAAGACGATGTTGAAAAGGGTTTGAACTTCTTGTGGGAGAAAAGCAGACTTTACTATAGGGATTTTTTGACCCTAGGACCTAGGTATAGGGTACATGAGAATTTTTTCAATATGATAGAGTTTTCATTGAGGATGAAAAATGAGACAACGTAGGAGCACGACTTCGAGTCTAGCTACAAGACTCATAAATAAAGAAAAGCGCTTCGTGGGAGGCAACCCATGCTTAATTGTTTGCTTGTTTGTGTGTCATATATCTTTTCATTATTGTATGATCTCATGTTTAAATTTGTGAAAATGCTTTATTTTGTCTTTAACCTCGTCTTAATCACATATAAAGGTATTTTACAAAAAAGATAAGTGTAGGGAGGATTACACACATTTTTAAAAGAACGTGAACATGAGAACTACGATTATTGAAAATGATATATATGTGTGTTTGTTAGAGTCAAATGCTTGTATCGAGTCATAATGGATGTTTTGCAGGAATTTTTTCCAGATTTTAAAGGTGTAATTTTTTCAGAAAAACGCAGCAGATCAGTTTCTGTCAGGATAACCTGACGGCATCAGGATTAGAACCTGACGATGTCAGGAGGAGCAGAAACAACTTATAAACTTTCTCTCATTTTATGTGCTACTTATAAATTTTTGGAAATTCTCAGGTCTTAATTTTCCAGAAAATCTGCAAACATCCAATCCACAAGCATTATATCTTAGTGTAGTAGAGTCATATATAGTTTTACCGCTGATTTTACACGAAGGTTTCGTCTATTTTCTTAAAGTGTGCAGGTTTTATTTATCAAGAAGAGGAAACATAATATAGGATGGAGCTTATCACGTGTACATTCTTCTTGGGAAAGAATTTAACCACTACTTCACACGGATCCTACTGAGCTAATCAAGGGAGTACTAGTTTCTTTCTCTTTTAATTACCTTCTGTTACCATAACTTTGATACTTTCGGGGAACATAGGGGACAATGTTCATTTTAAGTGTAGGGAGGGAGAATAAAACGGGAACTTCGAAACTATGCTTATCCTTGATCATTTGTCTTGTCCTATTTGATTTGTGTAATAAGCTATGATAAATATTTGTTAGGGAAATTTTAGCGCCAAATTTAAAATTTTTCATAATATGTACGGGTGGGACTTTAGTCTTAATAAAGCGTCTCATGGATAGGAGTTATATGAATAGCACAAAAAAACCTTTTACCGCTCAAATTCCACCCAAAAAATGTGAGGTTCGCCCTAGATCTATAGGTATTAAAGCATTCACCTTTAATGCTTCGAGAGTGTACCGGTAGTATAATATATTCTAGAACTTGTTTTGTGATGCATTCCGAGATCGCTAGTGAGACTACACTTGTGTAGTTAGGATTAACTAAATGATAAGAGGCATTAGGATAACCCTTGTTTGATACCCGTATTATAATTACTTTGTCACACCCCCAAATTACCTGTTTTGCAGCGGAATGGAATTCCTGGGGGATGACTGTCATAGCATCAAAGTTACAGTTATATCGAACGACTTAAAGTGTCATTTTGAAAATATCGTTTGATTAAGTAAAATAATCAGAGTTTACAAAACATAGGTCCCAAAACATTTCCAATATACCAAAATGAGTTTGTTACAATCAAACGATAGTTAAGTGCATAAAATATATGTGAGACGCGTCGACACCGCGACTCTATGATAAGTCCACATGCATGCCATGAAGTGAATGCCTTAGATACCTGAGATAAAACATGCTAAAAGTGTCAACACAATGGTTGAGTGAGTTCATAGAGTTTGGTTAACAAGTAAAGCTTTTAAAGAGCGTTCATGCAACAAAGGAAAAGTTTTTGGTCATTTAGAATAGTCCACAAAGCAAAGGCATTGTAAATCCACTCAACTCCAAGTTCCGCCCATACAAAACTTGCAACCTGTGTGTTCACAACCCACTGCCAAAATATGTCTAGTTTATGTTCAAGCACACGAGGTCAAATGAGTTCCCAAAGCAAAGGCATTGTAAATCCACTCAGTTCCAAGTTCCGCCCATACAAAACTTGAAACCTGTGTGTTCACAACCCACTGCCAAAATATGTATGTCTAATAGTTAAGTGTACGATGTCATAATAGTTCACAGTATAGCACCACGTATAATAATTCAGGGATGCTCTGAACATGGGAGACTTTGCAATGCTCCAACAAGGGAGACTCCTTTGTCACTCGACCACCTAGGCGAGAATTATTGAGAACGCTCCACCAATAAGGCGAGACTTTAGAACACTCCACCGATATGGCGAGACTTTGCACACTCCACCAATAAGGCGAGAACTATTGAGAACGCTCCACCAATGAGGCGAGACTTTAGAACGCTCCACCGATATGGCGAGACTTTATAGTGATGCTCCGGTCATGGGAGACTTTAGGTCAAGGTCATAACACGTACGGTTCAATAAGTTCAAACAAGTCATAAGTTTTTATTTAAGTTCAAGAGTTCCGTTCAAAAGTTCGTAGTTAAGTTCAAAGATTTAAGTCGAGTTCAAAAGTTCAGAACAATCAAAGAGCTCGAATAATATCAAAAGGTTCAAGATAGTCGAAGCATTCAAAATCACGTCAAACAAGTTTAAAATATATCAAAAGGGTCCTTTACAGGTTAAAAGAGTTCAACTATATGTCAAAAAGTTCAAATCAAGTCCAAAGTGTTCACTTATATTTTAAAGGGTCCAAAATCAAGGAAAATGTTTCAACTAATAGCGTTCCTAACATAGTGATCAATTTAGTTCGGGCATAATCTACTTACGCACACATAGAGTGAAACAAAAGATATTTAAGTTCATATAAATGTAAAGTAAAAACAACTAGTTGAGCATGTATCTCCTCAAGAGTTTATAAAACAATTAAACGAGTAAAAGTGGGGCTACGAACTCACCTGATGCAATGTTTATGATGACAAAAGTAGATACACTGAAATGAGGTGCGATCTCTATCCGCAACCTAATATGAATGATGTGCTCTAATATAAGTCATGAAACAATGCCGTGCATGCAAACTCATATGATATCCATACCACTTGTACATTTGAAAATAATGTTGATCGTCGAAATATATGTTTATGACATCTCGTCATATTATAAAATACTTTACAAATACTTACGTCGAAATGATATCCTACGATAATCATTTAGTGATTTATTATGAAATTATAGATTTTCGTCGTAAAACAATGTTATTTGACAATTTCATGAAAGTGACTAAACGGCCTCGAAAAGCTAGTCGTAAAATGGTCCACATCGAGTGTTAGGAAACAAACTCAACGGTTTTGGGAAGCTTGTATCATTATCTCAAAGTTTTAGCATTTAAATTTTCATCATAAAGGTCTCGATCATGGAGAAAAACATAGGTGAAGTAGGGTACTTGTATCCAAAATATTGTTTAAGGGTGGTTTTCGGCAAAGTTTATGTTACCGTATTTTACTCGTTACAACTCCGCTTGACGAACGGTTGGACATTTTGGAAATTAAGCTAGGCGAACTTACTTCTACTAGAAGACATCATTTTATAAGAAAAAGTACTCTAAATTAGTTCTCCAATTTATTTGTTCTCCAAAATATTTGTTCTCCAAATTTTGTTCTCCAACATATTTGTTCTCCAAATTTTTGTCTTAGCTTCATATCAAAGTAAACTTATATATTTTTGATAAATCGACACATTTCATAACGCTTAAGACCCATTTTTGACTCGTAAAAAGTGGACATAACATGCTGAATTTTCTGGTTTTTATAGTTTTCGTCGTCAAACTTGAAAAATTCATATCTTCTTCGTTATAACTCCGTTTTAACCCGTTCAAGCGACCACGTTTTCGTTCTAGCCCAAAAATTTTTACTTACTGTCGAAAATTCCAGAATTTCAAAATATGATCAGACCTCTAAATAAAGTTGTCGAAATGAGTTTTTCTCGCGCAAAACCTATTCTAACCAATTCAAAACAACTCCGAAGCTATTCTAATCCTACCATACACCTTCTTAGGGTGTCATGGGTTCCTAGACATCACCAAAAGTGATATGTTTTAAGGGATTATTTATAGGATAATTATAACTAATAATATGTAATAAAACAATTAAAAGTGGTATAATTTCATATGTAACATGCATGTTTTCTTGCAAAAATGATGAAATAACATAAATATGGATATGAAAGATTAATAAAAATCATGAAATGCTTACTTGAATGATTGAAGAGTTTCAGGTGATAGAAAACTTAGTTAATCTTCAAGGTTTAATCCTAAACCTTAACTAGAACACAAAATGGATCTTGTAAACACTGGTAGCTTGACAAATTATGGATTTCTCTTGGTGTTCTTGATGTGGCCGGTTCATAGAGATGAAGAAGAGAGTGTTTGATTTTTTTTCTCACTAAATGAAAGATGTATGTATGTGTAATAATAGTACTTAATTAAAGGTGAGCAAATATTATGGTATACATTAGATATTTGTACTCAAAATGGTTGAGTCATCCATATGTTGGTCCACATACTTAAAAAAAAGAGTAGATGCATTTAGTGATAATTAAGTGTATTAATGTAGAGTAAAGGTGTAGTTAATTAAGGATAATTGGTAACTTGTGTATTTATTTAAGCATTTAGGGTAGCGTTAGCTAAAAATAAATTTTAACGGATCAAAATAAAATATATTGAAGTCATAAAAATTATAAAAATACATTTCTTGCAAAATTTGAGTGAAATAATAATCATCGTGTAGTATTTACGAAAACCGTCGTAATTATATAAATATAACAATTTATATACAAAATAAATTTAAAATACCGGGTAAACTCATAATATTATTTTTATAATCTTAATATGAGTATAAAAATATATCAGAATAATTTTTGGAGGTGTCGGATCAAACGTTCATAATACATGATTACGCAATAGCGTTTAATTAATTTGAAATTACACGTTTAATGTAATATGCAAAACCATGCATGAACTAATATGATGATAATGATATGTAGACTAAACCTAGTCTATATGAAATGTCCTTGATGATTGTTCATGAATTCGCAGCTAAACCATTAAGGTTACGCGAATTTGATACTCGTAAACCTAGTTTACGATAAACGATGAAATAGTAAATATGAGCAATGACCGGAAATTGAGAATTGTGACATACTTCTTCCACATCGGTTGAGTAATTACCCCACACCCTTGCTATGTACTCATCTTTAGTACACAATACCCCTAGTTAACCCCTCAGAGCCTATCCTTTTCGCGGTTCTCTGATGTTTCGGTTTTCCGGAATATCAATGAAGAGCATTGTTTACAATCCACCCCTAAATGTACACCCAAATTGCCTTAGCCTACCTGGTATGCACTCACCTTTAGTGCATTATTGTTATCATACTAAACCCTTAGTTCAATTATCTAATTACTTGCATGGTTGCTAAGTCGAGTCATATCTTTTGTACACAGTTTTGGGACGATTGGGACTCATGGGTAAAGTAAACTTTTATGGAGTGACGGGAAAGAACGTTAAATTCAAATTTCCTTTATTTACATAATTAAATACTCCTAGTGTTTTGATCTTTTCAATTCGGGTCAAATTAGTGCTAGAATAATAAAAACTCAAGTGTAGGGATGCTCCTATAAATCCCTTATATTTTGATGTTATCGTAAAGGATGGTAGAGTAAAAGTGTATAAAAAAAGACTTTATATTTATGTTTGTTTGTTTCAAGTATATAGAGTTTAGTGAGTCTAGTCTTGGCTTAGCAACGCTATTCTTTTCATTCTTGTAACATAAGATTTTTGACTCACCCTTTGTTTCCCTACCGTAAGCCTAACGTTACAACCCTTTAAAAGACCTTTTAGATAGTTGTTCCTAGGTGCTTATGCCAAAGCGATGGAGGTTTGATCTAGTCTCAAGCCTATGGTAATCTATGTACTATGACCGGTTACTGAGTGTTTATCTTCCATTTCCATTTACTATATTTCATATACGCCAGAGAGATGATAAAATCCAAACACCCCTTATGAGGTGCTAGTATATAATTTCCGTGCTTGTTATGACTATTGCGGTGCTTTTACTTGTTGTGAATTATGTTAAACCAATGCTTCATGCCCCCTAACTTATAAATTGATTGGCCAAAAGCACATTTGCTTGAGGACAAGCAAATACCAAGTGTAGGGATATTTGATAAGGATTTAAAACGTACACTTTTAAAGGGTCATTTAAGCCCTTAATCACCCACTTTTATATCCGTTACTGCTTAATTTCATTCCTTTTCACTTTTTAGGTCTCTTGGAAGCAAAATACTGGAATGATGCATATTTGGACGAAAAGGAGTGAATATGTGAAGAAAATGGCTAAGTCAAGATCGATGACACTCAAGCTGCTAGAATTGAAGCTGACGGCGTCACAATCCAGGGGAGACACCGTCCCTCTATACGTAATTAAATTTTGTGACGCCAGAGACTTTTACTAAATTACACCTGACGGCGTCAGGCTTTGAAGAGGAAGGGCGTCACGAAGACTTTTCATCTCAAACGGCCTAGATCCAGATTCAGACGACGCCACTGCTGAAGCCCGACGGCGTCACAACCACAACATGATGCCGTCCCAACTATAACTTGGCCAAGACGAAACCCTAATGACGGCGATATGACAACGTCCCACCTATAAGGCGACGCCGTCGCAGTTGTAAAATTATATATGGAAATCGAATTTTCAGAATTTTAAGAGGTAGACTTGTGGATTAAAAACCTAAAACGACTTTAGTCCAGTTTAGACAATATCTTAGGGTTCTCATACCCTATTTTACATCAAGATAAGTGTTTTACTTCATTGATTTCATTATGTCTTCGATTGAATGTGTGTATGCTTGCGTGTTTAACATGTCCGGCTAAATTTCTTGTGTGTTTGCTTAGATCTATGAAACCTAGTTATTAATTATTGATTGGTTGTATCTTATCTTAATTTTAATTGACTTACGAGTGCATTAGGCCACGTTGTGTTTAATTGCTTGAGTAATCTTTGTGAACCTTAGCTTATGAATCATGTAGCGGAATTGTAGGTTAAATATCCAAAGATAACCTTAGAGTTAGTTTATGGAACCTAGAGATTTCGTAGGCAATAACCTTAAGGTTTTATCAAAGAGTTAGGGAAAAACGCATACCCTACGACATTAGAAAACACAATGCGTTAAGAATAATGACGTGACAATTCAACCACCAATAAAAGATAACTAGGGAGTAATAGTATCTAGGTAGACACATTTTTAATCATCATACGAGCACACATCAATAGACATAAGACTACCCATAGTTTAGATAATTAGATAGTAGAGTAATCGGTTGAAGTACCAAACCCCCAAATCCAAACCCCGAGATTTTACCATTAGCTTTCTAAAAAATATAAAAAGATAAAAAAATAATCTTCCTCAACCTCAACCTTAGCGTAGTACACTTCTTACTAGCATTCCTATTCCCCTAGAGAACGATATCAATACCCGAGGCTTACCCAATACTACAATACAACGATTAGGTTCACTGCCTAGGGTGTTGAAAAACTTGCTCGACGAAAAGGAAGTTCCTTTGACCCCGAACGCGTTATACGCGCATCAACTGCGTTCCAAAAAATACTCACCATGAGCACTAGGTTCGGACCAACTCCCGCCTTCGGGTCCACATTGCGGAGTACGGTGGAAAGAGAAGACCACACGGTCTCGACAGATCTTGAGGGACCTGCATCCGACGCAGCCCTCCGGAAGTATTGTGATAAATACTTCGACCAGATCTTACCTATTGTGAAGGAGAAAGTTCAAAAACAGGAAGAAAGAGCCAAAGCAGTAAAAATCCGGAAGGATTACCGTGAAGCCCCACGTCATCATAAATTTGAAGTACCAAGGAGAGACTTATGGAAACAGCTTGAGGCAATAAAGCGGCGGAACACGAAAAGTGGTAGTGGCCGAGGACGCACCCGATCTAGGTCACCCAAAGGGAAAGAAGACGAAAGGGAAACAGTGTTCAAAAGGCTGCGCAAGAGTGTGTTCCACCGGCTCGGACACAAAGAAGAAAGTATTTTCGTGCACTCCAAGAACCGTAGGCAGCCAATCCGCCACGTTACTGAAAAAAAAGAGGAAAGCAGCCACAAAGACTCCCAATCGCAACCGGTAAGACCAAGATTCAGAAGGCACGGAATCGAAAGAGTTCGATCACGAAAAGTGGACAGCTGCTCCGACGATGGATCTAATGGAAGCGGATGTCGGAGTTCCGAAGTCAGAAAGCGGAAGCTACGTGATAGCAATGAATATGACCTGGCCAGACCCAAGGTCTGCAAGGAGACTGATCCGTTCACTCCACGTATCCACTACTTAGAGATGCCGACGAAAACGCGAATGCGAACCAACGTGAAAACATATGATGAAAGTGGAGACCCAGAGGATCATCTTAAAATATTCTAGGCAGTAGCAAAGGTGGAGCGGTGGGCCATGCCAACTTAGTGTCACATGTTCAACTCCACACTAACTGGATCCGCTAGGGTCTGGTTCGACGATCTCCTGCCTGAGTCGATAGACAACTACGATAAACTAAAGAAAGTCTTTTTGACTAACTTCCTCCAGCAAAATAAATGTATCAAAGATCCTGTAGAACTTCATCATATCATGAAAAGGGACAGAGAGCTAACGGAAGACTTTGTAAGAAGGTTTAAGGAAGAAACCAGGGACATAAAGGGAGCTCCAGAAATTATGAAAGTCTTGGGATTCATGCACGCAATCACCAATCCGGAGCTGATTAAGCGGTTACATGACATAATTCCAAAGTCGATGAGCGAAGTAATGAATACAACTACCTCCTTCCTAAGTAGGGAAATAGCCACAGGAAGTCGCGAAAGAAAAAGACACTGGGTACAAAGACCGATGGAACGAACAACAGTCAAGCATCGACAAATCTTCAAAAGGGAATTTAAGAATAAACTAAGAATAAGAGAAAGGCAACAGGGTTTCCGCAACCCACGAAAACCTTTCGGGGAAATATCGGCACAAAGAAAAGCAAGGTCCACAAACCCTTTTCCAACCACAGCGGTCGAAAAAGGAACTGAAGGGAAGTTCTGCGAATTTCACGGAAAAGTAAGACAGGAGGAGAGGGACGATGATAGAGGTTGGAGAGTAGCGGGAAAAACCACAGAAGAATGTCTGCATTTGAAAAAGCAAAGGGAAGAAAGGAGGAGAGGGACGATGATAGAGGTTGAAGAGTAGCGGGAAAAACCAACCGCTGAACAAAAAAAGAAACACAGTCAAAGTAGAATAAATGGAACCGCACACACATCTGGGAAGAGATGAAACCGGAACTTCAATAGATGAAGAAGAAAAGCAGGAATGCCAATAAAATAAACACGGATCAGGACATCCCTAACAGAGCGAATGCAGATCCTGACCTTATAAACTTTAATGGAAAAAGACTCAGGAAACAAGTACAAATGTTGAAAAAGCGCCCTGCTACATCAAAACAATCGGATCGCGGATGATCATGCGAAAAGGAACCAAAATAAAGGTTGAAAAATGCTACGGCTGTATGCGAAGGAACCATACGAAAATCATTCCCAGAGAATAAAAAGGAGCAAAAACCCTCGATCCAAAAATAATTAACTTCGGAGGAAGTAATGGCCGAAGGAAACACGCAAGAAGTCACGGCAGACACGACATAAAAAATACAACGGGGGAAATAATAAAACTACGGGAAGGATACAGCCTTTGGAAGGAAAAGTCCTCGAAAATAAATAAGCAAAGGCGGAAGCAAAAGGATAAACCTTATCCAGATAACCAAAAAGGAGAGAAAATCTGCAAGTACAGATTTACGTTCCTTCCCAAGAAATGTTGTGCCAAATCTAACAGGAACGACAGGCGCCCAAGCTACGAGCCTAGACACGTGCTAACCTACAAAATAGTAGAAAAAGACAAATGCTAGCACATGTAAAAATAGTAAAATCTTCGCTATAAATACGCGAAGTAAAAAGGGGGGGGGGAATGCAGGAAGAGCAAAACAATAATCGTTGTCCTCCAGAATCAAACATACTAACAAGAAAAGTATGAAGAAACTCATTCTGAAAGGAGCTGAAGATGTTATTTTGAAAAAGAGTACGACAGCACATAGGAAAGAAAAAATACAACAAATGTCCCATGGCAACATGTCGTCCACACGACAGTAGCAAAACCCCACATTGCCTAAAACTTCATCACCCTCACAAGAAAAATGCAGAGGAAAACATTGCAAAAACCAAAATATGTTCTTAAATGACTACTAATAATGCTTAGTCATTCTAAAATGGTGACTAATCACCCACCACCACAACACCTCATAACACCCCTTCACTCAAACATACTCATATGTCATTTCCAAATACCTTGCCAATTAGGATAGTGGCACCCGCAACCAGAGCGATACTGTTGATTAGACTCCCAGTAGTCGTTGGGAAATAAGATCGTGCAGGTGCTCACGGATCAACTGCAGAGGCGTCCAGGGCAAGGAGCCACGGGGGAAGTGAAATGGTAAGGGAGGGAGTGATAGAGGGTGGAAAAGGATGGGTCCTTAGGGAAGGATAAGAACGAACGCTAGGGGCAAGGAATTATATTAGACAGTCCCTAGCTATCAAGAAGCTTCCCTTACAACTGCAAGAAACAAAGGATGCAAATTAAACCTTCATCCTATTGTTGTTGCATCCCGGCCCCCAGACAAGCACACGTCTACCAACCCAAGTAAATCAGGTTGGGTAGACTGAATGTAAGGTAAAGATGACCAGTTTGTGGGTACCGGGATATGTGTATAAAAGCTACCCTCACAGGCTACACTTTCAAAAATACGGAACTATCTGGAAAAGATCCTTGAAAGGTCTACTGCACTCGTTGTATGACCTACAACATCGCAAGCTCGCCGCTACAAAAGTAAAAGCATGCTTGGCGAGCATTCCAGCCCTTCAAGGAAAAGTAATAAGCCTGGTAGCTCCTCGGGAATCACCGTCAGAAGAGAGTGACGGGATATTCCCCCAAAGAAAAGGGTAGTACACAAGGAAAGGATTCTAGCCCATAAAGGGAGCAAGAATACTTACAAAGACGTTACCCATACAGGGAAAGCTAACGGAAGATAACAAAGGCAACAACGGCACATTCAGCCCAAACAGTTCTTCAAGAAAGAAAATTAAAGCTATCACAAGTAAGACAACCCATTGCGGACAACCGTCAAAATAGGCTTCCACAAGAACAAAATAGACGAGGAAACCTTCCAAGAAGAAAAGCCTCAACAAAAAGTGATGTCCGTCATCACCAAAGTTCCGAAGGAAGCAAGGCTCCGGTAGCCATAAAACTAAAAGTAAAAAGGGTAAGAGAAACCGGTATTAGGAAAAATGTACAACGTATTTGAATTTACTAATATTTTTTTTGTAATGTATTTAGAAATATGTCAAATTAATAAAAACGTGAAGATTAGCTACCTTCATTATTTTATTTTTCCAAGTAATTTCATTTTTCATTAAGTGCATAAGACGCGCAAGCACAAAATTGGGCACGACCCAAATAAGTTATTTCCGAATAACAAAGAATTATCACGAATAACCAACAGGTGAACAACGTAATCACCAATGTAAATAAGAGGTATTGCAAGCCCAGTACTGGGAGGATAGCCCAAAATTATCCAAAGACTATTACAAACGTGCATATTCGTATAACGTTAAACAATAACACCGCACAATTAAAAAGAGATATGTGCGAAAAAGACTATTAATAACGTTCATATCCGTATAACGTTAAAATAGTAACACAAAAATGAAAAAAAACATACACAAAATTCTCAGAACTTGCATAAAGAAAAGGTAGTAGCATGAGCACAAAGAAAAAGAACAACATTCAGAAATAAAAACAAAAAGCTGCACGCAGCTACCAGAGGCATTACAAGAGAAGAAAAGATAGACATTGTTCAAAGGAATACAAAACATCTAGGAAAAAGAAGAAAAACTAAGTCCGCACCAAGGCAGCCGCACTAGCTTCAGGCTCGGATAGAACAAAAAGGATCTCACTAACCTCAGGATGCGGATCACCCGTAACTTCAACAAGAGCACTAGACCCACCAACATCATAATCATCAATAGAAAGGGGCCTCACAGAGATACCAGAGGAACTGGAAGGAAGAGGCACACGTGGCAAAAAAGTAGTACACGCCAAAGCTAATCACTAGTCGAGGGTACTTCCACACCCATAACGTTATGGGCGGACAAAGCATCAATGGAAGAACTGTAAACATCGGCAACAGATAGCCGATGAGCAGCAAGACATTTCCTAACCAAATCAACTCTCTTCTGAACCACTCCCAAAGAATGAGACAAAGAACTAGTGCCAACAATAGCATTATCATCCTTATCATAAACATGAACCATAAGCTGGTCAAGATCTAGCTGTAACCTAGCAATCATAGGAGCATCCGCAGAAGGTCCATCAACACGAAGAAGATTCATAATCTTTGCAATACCAGCATGCTTTCTAGACTTAAGAGCGGAAAGTAAGGAAAAATCCACATTTTCAAGGGTTTTTACCGTGGAAAGATAGTGAGCCTTCGTAGAAGGGTCATACGCAGCAAGATCAGCAAGCTCTCTTTTCTCCTTACCATGAATAATACCCGCTGCTAAACCTTCTTGCATACCTTTATCGATAGCACGGCCGATAACTTCTGCCATTGCTGCAATATACTCTGGAGATTTCAAACACTTAAACACAGCAAGGCTCATGCCGTTAGTCAAAAACCAACGGCGGCTAGATAACAAAGTAAGGAAACGAGGATAAAACTCCTCATCAAGATGACTTGCCAGCGAGTATAAATCAGCAACAACCGAATCAACTTTCTCCATAAGTGCGGCTGACTTAGCATCCCGAATCTTGCAAAATTCGTCCTTCAAAGCAGCAAGAGAAGGAACTCGGCTGCGGAGCTCAGAACATGACTTTTCCAAGGCACTAACGCATACCTGTCCAGAAAGATTGGAATTCTTAGACTTAAGAACAACAACTTCAGCTCCCAAAGTAGACGACTCAGAATCCTTCCCATCAAGCGATGATCGAAGTGCTGCTAGCTCAACTCGAAGAAAATTTTGTTCTTGCTCAATAGTAGAATTTTGGGTCTTTAACGACATACGTTTCGCAACAGAAGCTGCTAAGGATGTAACAGCGGAAGACGACCCAGAAGAAGTAGCTTCAGCGGCCTCAGCCTTAAGAACTGAAATCTCCTTATCCTTACTCGCCAACAAAGATAATAAGCGTTTTCGCTCCATCATATTATACTCCAAACGCAGACGGACCTCAGAACTAAAGCACACCTATCGTGCATCAACAACATTAAATTCAAAAAGAAGATGCTCATACCCCATTTCATAAATGGAGGAAAAGAAGTTAGGAGGGGCAAACTCGTCCACCATAACGCGACATTCATCAACATCATTAAGAAGCGAATTCTTGGTAACATTCCACTTTGGAACATGAACATCAGCCGAAGAACTAGAGTCCGAATCATCAACAGTATGAATATGCCCAGCAGAGATATCAAAATCGGAAAGGTCATCAAGAATTGGATGAACACCGCTGACAGGACGAAAACTGTCGGGAAAGGAGGAAGGAACAACCACTTGATCTTTCTCCTGCTCAACAGGCTGGACAGTAGTAACAACAGCATCCGTCATAACCGGCGCAGGAGAGCTGCCAATAAAAAAATAAAGAACAATAAGTGACAGAAGGAAGAAAAGTAAAAGAATCACGAAAAGACAAAAATGTTAATACAAATAAGCCGTAAAAACGTTTATTTATATTTTACGATCTTCTAATGTTTTCTCGATAACAAATGTAAAATCATTTTAACGAAACAAATAAAATACGTAAATAGTTTGAATCAATAGTTTACTAACACACTTACATTTTTCATATAAAACACTAAACAAGTAATAGTGCTTTTATGTTTTAGTAATGCATATGTATAGCAACTAGTGTTTACATATTGGGTAGATATATACAAAATTAGTATGTATTGTAATGGGTAATCCAATGGGTAGAAGTTTAAAGTATTTGACCCATTCACAAAATACATTGAATGTAGTTGGGTAAAACCCAAAGTCCATGACCCATACCCATGGAGCATAACCCATAATCCATTGCATGACATCATGCATAAGTAATAAATGGGTATTATCCATGACCCATGGATTTAACCCATGACCCATGGACTAAATATATTGCACATACTAGATACATTGTATCTACTTCGATACCCATGGTCCAAAGTCTAGGACCCATGACCCATAACCCATGACCCATAACCCAAAACCCATGGGAAAAAAGGAGCGTCCCACGGTTCCCCCATTTTACACTAGACGGATCCCTCAAGTAAGGGATCCGTGGAATCCGTAGGACAGTAACACATTTTCCTCTATAAATAGTGAGCCATTTCTTCATTGTAACTCACCACTTTCACATATATTTTCTCTTTGAGTTGTAAACTCTTTAACCACAGATCCAAGTGATCTTTGTATGTAGTTTTGTTTTTTGTGTGATTTTCTAGGTTCCTCTTAAAGGCGAGATCACCATTTCTTTGAAGTCGAGCAAGCTCAAGTCCATGAGTTGCCATGCTTTGTCATCATCTAGGCTACTGAGGTTTTCTTTTTAATAGTTCTTTCTTCCTCCATAGAAGTATTCTGTCAAAGGCATTAGTGAATGATGCCAAAAGAGTCAAGACAAAGGCATTAGTGAAAGGTGCTAAACGTCTGTGTCAAAGGCATTAGTGAAGAATACCATAGGAGTTAAGACGAAGGCATTAGTGAAAGGTGCCAAACGTCTGTGTCAAGGGCATTAGTAACGGTTTCCTAGAAGTCAAGTCAAGTGGCATTAGTGAAAGATGCCAAGGGTGTACAATAGATAAGGTGTATTGATGTAAAAATAGAGATAGGGTGCATCCAAGGACATTGATATCCTTGATGATGTTGTAATAAGGAGTGGGTCTCTTTTGGGATAGGTGTTGTGTTGTGCTGGGTAGTAGTTCCTCCATTATAATGGAACTCGGTATCTGGCCTTGTATCGAATAAAGTATAGGCGACGTTGTGTTAGGTGTGGTACTATCTAGTGGAAGAACCCAGTGTCTAGCCTAGTACCGGAAAAAGAGTAGGCGACGTTGTGAAGGCTTCTCCAGCACAAGGAGTTGGTGTTGTGTAGTGATTATGAACTCTCGAGTAGGTGACTCGGGGAGTGGAGTAGGGCAAGGAAGGTGTCCTAGTAGCCGAACCACTATAAATACTCGGGTTTTGGTTTTGTGCTTCTTACTCTTTATCTTAGCTTTTATTTATCTATATGCTTGTCTATCAACATCTAACACACACGTTCAAATATATTGACCTATGACGATCTAAATAGTTTAAAACCAAGTTTTAATCGGTAAAACTATTCAACCCCCCCCTCTAGTTTTCCACAATTGGCATCAGAGCTTCGTTACCAAGTTTCTTATAGTATGTTGTACTTTAAAAACTTGATACGATCCGTGTTTAATTGAAAACTACAAATAAGGTCTTTTACAAAAATAAATACTATGTCTTAAAAACACTTTTGTTGGATGTTGATTAGATGACAACAATATTTTTTTTCTCTCGCTTATTTTATCCTACTAAATTGCACTAACCTTCCTTGTCATTTTGCTTTGTTAAAGCTCATATTTATCAAGCCATAGGAATTGCTTGGTAACAAGATTACCTTCCCTAAGAAGGTATCTTAATCACGAAGCAACCGGAGTTGTCTACTGACATTTTTCTTGTCATAAGAAAGACACTCATAAGTGCATTAGAGGTATGACTTTCGACTTATCTATAAATAACATTATCTTAAGAATAAGTATACATAGGAACCTATATGATTATCTTTTCACATACTCATATATTACACGTAGCTTCGTTAGGAAACTCTTCTTGCGTACGTGTTACTCTTCCGTCTATAGTCTAGATTTATAAACTTGTGTCTTGTTTCACTTAATCCAAAAATTAAATCTTTCTAATAATAAAACAAAACAAAAATCTCAAAAATTCCTCCTTCCCCATAAATATCCCTTCTGATCATCAAACTCCACCAAACCCTCATTTTTCAAATCTTCCACTTTCAAAAATTACCTCTCATTCAAAGTTCATCTTCCTTCTTATCTCATCTCATCTCAAATTAAATACAAGAAAGAATTTCATCATCATGGTTTACATCGCCTTCGTAATCATCGTCTTGACACTCATCGCTCTCGTGTACCCCATGATCAAGTTTTCTTATGGAGACATGTACTTTGTATTGTTAATCTACATTGGTGTTTTATACCCAATCCTTTGTATCGTTATTAGCATTGAAATGAAATACTACTAATGTTTTAGCTTATCTAGTTTATTTTTTATAATGTGTTTGTCATTTCTTCTATTTTCTTTCTTTTGTACTTTCGGTTTTGAGATACATTAGAAACCTACAATGCATACTTAACTAAGTAAATATTGACTAAAATACATATCTTTTTATAAACCTATAAAAATCTATTTTTTGTCAAAATCCTTTCTCTGTCATTGCAGATCCACGGATCCCTATAGTTCAACTAGACGGATCCCTCTTGGAAGGGAACCGTGAGAACCGTGGTTCTGGAAAACAGATTTTCATGCAACATAAAAACAGTTTTCATCTTAAAAAGAAATATCCGACTAGAATGATAAATACTAAGTGAGTTAACCGTAATTGTTAATAGAAAGCTAGTAAAAACGTTAAGTGATCATCCTTTTTGCTCTAAACGAGTCTCATCATATTCTTTTCACTTCCATAGGTCTCGTCACGTCTCATGAGTATGAGTTCGACTTTTCACTCACTTATGTCTACATCCCTAACATCTCTCTTGAGCCCAACACACCTGGCAATCATGTCCCTAGGTTCAATAATCTTGAAACTCGTCACTTCCATGAAGGACATATTGTCGACACTCCTCTACAATACGAAGAAGACATCAATACATCTTTCCAAACCATAGGACAAGAATGCCTTCTCGGAATCAACGAGAAAAGCTATCCAAGGTTTGTATTGGAATTCTTCCGTCAAGTTGAACTCGTTCGTAACGAGGATCGATCTCTATCTCTTTGGTTTTGGATCAAAAACCAAAAGTTTGTTTTAACCCTTGGGCAATTTGCTCACATTCTCCAAATTCTAAATCATGGACAATGTGCCTTCACTGAAGATTGGTCTCTTGATTCTCTCTTCAACTATCATGAAGAAAACAGTCCATATTGTTCACACATACCTTCCCCCCAAGACTTGACTCGCATGTTATGCAAACCTCGACCCTATTACTCTGATCCAAACATTATATATACACGGGATATCCGAGATGAATATAAACCTCTCGCACTCATCCTACGTGAAAATGTTTGGAGTCTTAGGTGAAATCGAGAAATCCTTCCCGCTTGCTGTGCTCACATAATGTATTGTTTGCTAACACAACAACCATACAATCTCGCCTATTTCTTCGCAAGGCGAATTGTAAACCTTCAAGGCAACAAGAACAAACTAATCCCTTATGGAATGTTCTTGACACGCCTTTATCATCACATTATGTACTTCCACCCTCAATTTCAAAGTCTGTTGTACATACTTGTGAATAAGATGATGGAACCTCTAAACACATCTCTCATCAAGTCTTTCTTCATCCCTTGAATCGGCAAATACTCATCATCCATTTGACGATCCATCTAGCTAAAATGCTCAATAAATTTAGTTTCTTTTCAAAATAGGCTCAATCCTTAGATTTTATCTTTTATCATTGTAATGTAATTTCTCTTATGAAATAAAACATTTAACTTTTGATGTCTCATTTATATTGTTGTCCAAACCTCTTAGAAAATACTAGCTTTGAAATAGGATGCCTTGTGCAACTTCTGCATACCTTTTGTGAAGGTATTTTTTTGCATGGGACGGATCCCTCACCTTATACTAGACGGATCCCTCTACTTAGGGAACCGTGGGATTCGGGAAAACAGTAATGCAGTTGCAGTCTTTAATACTTCAAACCATGTTCTTAGACTACCTTACACTAGCTGGACATAATGCCTTAGCATCTCTTAAGTCTTTCTCACGCTTAGTAAGATTCACTCTCACATAGTTCATTTAGGATCACACTCAAGGTGTTTTTCGATTTATCATTGAGTTTTATAAATCTCTCAATTCTAGTAAATTGATTGTAGTCATCCCTACCTCAAAATAGGTCAAATGCTAGTTTTTCATTTCTTATAAACTCCAAGGCATTTTTCAAAATTACCTTAAGTCACTATCTGGTGTTTAGGATCATTTAGCTCCACTTGACACTCTCAAATTTCCTAGTGTCATCCTTGGTCATTCATTGGTACTCATAAAAGTCCCATTTTTCTTCTATAAAAGGCAATCATTAGCTACCTCACTCATTACCCTTGATCATTTAAGTACCCTTTCATTTAAAACACTTAGGAAGACTAAAACACTCAAGAAGTATAGGTATTAGACCTTACAAACATCATTTTTCTCCTTTCTTAGCTGCTGAGAGCCGGATCCCTAGGATTAGCCTAGACGGATCCCTCATTGGAGGGAATCGTGGGATCCGGGTGACATATTCATCTTAAACTTCAGCTAAAACAATCATTTCAAGCTCTTCTTGCTAACTTGAACACTCCATCTTATCTTAATTAAATTCCTAGATCAGTGGAACTCTGAAGTTGACTCTTGTGCATGCTAATCATCACATTCCAAAGGATCTTAGTGGCTTAAGTCTTGAATGCACTTGCCAAATCCTTTCTTTTATAAACCATCTTGTTAAGACTCCTAAAGTCATCATCTACATCCTCATTCTCAGCACTTAGAAACTTTCAAAAACTTCTTTTAATCATCTCATCATGAGAAAAGCTCCTAGTGGTAACTCATCCAACAAAGGACCACCCAATAAAATTGCTCGTGTTGTTCACGAAATTTCCGCAACCGAATCATCTCCCATTAAATCCAAAAATGGTAGGATCTCTCCTCCACCGATCAAACCAATCCCCAAAAGGATTGTTCCCACAAAACTACCAATGCCAAACACCACTATACCCCCTATTTCTACTAAACCATCACCCTTAGTGCCTAGAGCCATATCATTCACCACTCCACTCTCATCACCACACCTCTACAATCTAGAGGACTTTCCTCCTAGACTATCACATCCTCCACCATTGTCAACATTCTAAATGGAAATAATAGCGCAACAAAATCAAGGTGTTGAATCAACATTACCCCCTCAAATAGTCCATTTTGGATTATGAGGAATCATCAAAGTCTACCACCCGACCACATGGAAGTTGACACCTCTCTACCTCCGCCATCATCCTTAGTTAAGCCATCATCGAATGTGCCTCCGCCAATCCCTCCTTCTTTTGAGGCTCCTTAACCCTCTTCACTTGATCCTTCACATCAAGCCATTTCCTTTCTACCACCACCACTTCTGGGCCATGAAAAAGATTGTTATCATTGTCAACATGTTGAAAGCTTGATACATGAAGTACGTGAAGATAAACATTTCATCTTTTATCACCTCCTCGAACGTTTCAACGAGATCAACAAACCCAAACAACCTTGAGCTTAAGGATTCAAGTAGTGTCCTAGTTTTAAGCTTAACTTATATAGTTTAGGTATGACATTTCATGTTTATATCATTCTCTTAGTTTTAGAGATTTGTAGATCATGTCTCGTATATTTTATTGAATGAGATTACATGTTATGTGCCATGTTGTCTTGAGAGTATGATTTTTTCGTTAATGTATATCTCATTTTGTTGGTAACATCATTTGTTACATCACCATTGCTGTATTTTGTCTACAGTCAGACGGATCCCTCTATGTTGCCTAGACGGATCCCTCCAAGGAGGGAACCGTGGGATCCGTGCAACAGAAGACTTGTTTTCTACTAACTTAAGTCTTATTTGCAAGAAATTATGCATTACATACTTGTTTTCTAACCTTTGTTTTGTAGATTTTCAATATACACATGAAGACTTTGACACCCTAAGCTAGGGGAGTTTCGTGTCAAAGCGATACATTGCAAAATCATTTACAATATATTTCACATTAGGATTACGTTACATGACATCCCTTTGCAAAGTTGTAATCATCAAGGGGGAGCATATTCGTCACAAAGACAAAACCATTTGCAAACATAGTTGCAATGCACTAGTTTAGTATTTTTTCTTACTTGACGCTCTCACAAAGGGATGGACTCGTGAAGGGGGAGCTAAGACAAGAACATTTCCCATCAATTGCTCTCTATATTCTTATTTTTTCCTTCTTTTTACATGTTTTTCTTAAAACAAGGTGTTAGTTTCTTTATGACGCTCTTTTTGTTTCGACAAAAAAGGGGAGAAGAGAGTAAAAACTCCGATTCAAACTTTTAGGAATTTTAGTTTTTCCTGAAAATAGATTTATGTTTTGTCATCAACAAAAAGGGGGAGATCGTTAATACAAATATGCCGTAAAAACGTTTATTTATATTTTACGATCTTTTAATGTTTTGTCGATAACAAACGTAAAATCATTTTAAAGAAAGAAATAAAATACGTAAATAGTTTGAATCAATAGTTTACTAACACACTTACATTTTTCATATAAAACACTAAACAAGTATTAGTGCTTTTATGTTTTAGTAATGCATATGTATAACAACTAGTGTTTACATATTGGGTAGATATATACATAATTAGTATGTATTGTAATGGGTAATACAATGGGTAGAAGTTTAAAGTATTTGACCCATTGACTAAATACATTGAATGTAGTTGGGTAAAACCCAAAGTCCATGACCCATACCTATGGAGCATAACCCATAACCCATTGCATGATATCATGCATAAGTCATAAAAATGGGTATTATCCATGACCCATGGATTTAACCCATGACCCATGGACTAAATACATTGCACATACTAGATGCATTGTATCTACTTGGATATCCATGGTCCAAAGTCTATAACCCATGACCCATGACCCAAAACCCATGGGCAAAGAGGAGCGTCCCACGGTTCCCCCATTTTACACTGGACGGATCCCTCAAGTAAGGGATCCGTGGGATCCGTAGGATAGTAGCACATTTTCCTCTATAAATAGTGAGCCATTTCTTCATTGTAACTCACCACTTTCACATATATTTTCTCTTTGAGTTGTAAAATCTTTAACCATAGATCCAAGTGATCTTTGTATGTAGTTTTGTTTTTTGTGTGATTCTCTAGGTTCCTCTTAGAGGCGAGATCACCACTTCTTTGAAGTCAAGAAAGCTCAAGTCCATGAGTTGCCATGCTTCATCATCATCTAGACTACTGAGGTTTTCTTGTTGATAGTTCTTTCTTCCTCCATAGAAGTATTGTGCCAAAGGCATTAGTGAATGATGCCGAAAGAGTCAAGATAAAGGCATTAGTGAAAGGTGTTAAACGTCCGTGTCAAAGGCATTAGTGATGAATGCCAAAGGAGTCAAGACGAAGGCATTAGTGAAAGGTGCCAAACGTCCGTGTCAAGGGCATTAGTGAAGGGTGCCTAGAAGTCAAGTCAAGTGGCATTAGTGAAAGATGCCAAGGATGTACAATCGATAAGGTGTATCGATGTACAAATAGGAGATAGGGTGTACCCAAGGACATTGATATCCTTGATGATGTTGTAATAAGGAGTGGGTCTCCTTTGGGATAGGTGTTGTGTAGTAGTTCCTCATTTATAATGGAACTCGGTATCTAGCCTTGTACAGGATAAAGTATAGGCGATGATGTGTTAGGTGTGGTTCTACCTAGTGGAAGAACCCGGTGTCTAGCCTAGTACCGGAAAAAGAGTAGGCGACGTTGTGAAGGCTTCTCCGGCACAAGGAGTTGGTGTTGTGTAGTGATTACAAACTCTCGAGTAGGTCGTGTCCTTGTAGCCGAACCACTATAAATACTCGCGTTGTGGTTTTGTGCTTCTTACTCTTTATCTTAGCTTTTTTTTTTCTATACGCTTGTCTATCAACATCTAACACACACGTTCAAATAGATTGACCTAAGTCGATCTAAATAGTTTAAAACCAAGTTTTAATCGGTAAAACTATTCAACCCCCCCTTCTAGTTTTCCATGAAAAACATAAATAACAAACCTAGGGGAAGAACCATCAAGATGGAGCAAACCAAAATTAGATTCAGTAGATGTCCAGCTTCATGAAGAGGAGTAATTGATAATGAAGGAGAAGAAGAAGAATGAGTGAGCAAAGCATTTAAACAAAATTCAAGAGTTCGTGTACTTTGAGCTAACAACTTCTGAATAGATTTTGAAGACTTACCACCAGTAGAGGCCCTACCAGAATCATTGTGGTCGCTCCTCACTCTTTTAGGAGGATGGACAAGGTTGATGCAAGCCTTCCTCCTCTTCCTCCTAGATCCGGAAGCCACATCACTATTAAGACCAGCCTCAGAAGCCAAATAGTCAGGTCGCACAACAATGTCATCATACGTTCGAAAGGTCGTGATGCGCGTACGAAGCGCGTTCAGGGTCAAAGGAACTTCCTTTTCATCGAGCAAGTTTTTCAACACCCTAGGAAGTGAACCTAATCGTTGTAGTGTAGTATTGGGTGAGCCTCAAGTATTGATATCGTTCTCTAGGGGAATAGGAATGCTATCAAGAAGTTTATTACGCTAAGGTGGGGTTGAGGATGATTCTTTTTTATCTTTTATATGTTTTTTTAGAAAGCTATGGGTAAAATCTTGGGGCAATTGGATTGGGGGTGTTACTTCTCCCGATTACATCTACTATTCTAGTTATCTAATACTACGGGTAGCTATGTCTATTTTATGTGTACGCGTATGATGATTAAAAATGTGTTTACCTAGATACTGTTACTCCTTAGTTATCTTTTATTGTTGGTTGAATTGTCACGTCCTTATTCTTAACGCGTTGTGTTTTCTAAGGTCGTAGGGTGTGCCTATGCCCTAACTCTTTGAGATTACCTTTAGGTTATTGCCTACGAAATCCGCTATGTGATTCATAAACTAACTTTAAGGTTATCTTTGGATGTTTAGACTACAAAGTCCGCTAAGTGATTCATAAACTAATGTTTACAAAGATTACTCAAGTAGTTAAACACAACGATGGCCTAGTTGCACTCCTAAGCTAATTACAATTAAGATAAGATACAACCAAACAATAATTAATAACCAGGTTTTATAGACCTAAGCAAACACACAAGAAATTTAGCTAGACATGTTAAACTAGCAAGCATACACACATTCAATGGAAGACATAACACTTCGCATTTTCGGGTTTTAACTATTTATCCTCGGGTTTTCACTATTCATTTTTACTATTCATCGTATTTTGGGTCATTATTAAAACTCAAACTTTATCCCAAAAAATTACTATTCAAAATTACTATTCATGAGTTACTATTCACCGTATTTTTTATTATTTATTAATTTCGCGTAAATTGAACAAGTAAATACTTTTACACAATTTTCATGCATAAACAATGTACTTTGTACTCCTAATATATAAATATCTAGTTACTATTTATAAATATCTAGATATTTTCAAAAATATCTATACACTATTTATCAAAATATCTAAACACTATTCATCAGAATATCTAGATATTTTTAGATATTTTCCCTATAAATAGAAATGAAACTAGTTCATTATTTACACATAAGTTGAAGGCATAATTATTCTCTACGTAAAAATTAAGTTTATTTTGTATTTCCGCGGTTGGATTAAGAACTACACAATGGTGGATAGGAGCTGTGGTTTTCAGAAATTTATTGAAACTTTTGCAAGGATAGATCGGCTAATTCTAAGGATGGGTTTTTATTATGGGAATAGTTTTGGGAATGAAATAGATTTTTGAATTTAGATGCAGAAGCGCTGCCCAATTTGCTAGTATCATTCACCGGTTATTATCATGTGAGTTCGTAGCCCCTACTTTTGCTCGTTTAACCATCTTAAAAACTCTTTGGGGGAGATACATGCTCAACTACTTGCTTTTACAAATACAAATACTTAAAACATTTACACTTTTATGCTACGCTATACTTTTTATACTTGATTGCATACATACATGATTATGATATACTTATTTGCGTTATTCTTGAATGCATTATACTTATTTGCGTTATTCAATTCAGTGGCTCCAAATTAAGTTGTTGGATGACCATTAATTTAGTGGCTCCAAATTAAGTTGTTGGAAGACTATTAAATTAGATACATACACAAGTAGCTCCAAATTAAGTTGTTGGAAGACCATTAATTTAGTAGCTCCAAATTAAGTTGTTGGAAGACTATTAAATTAGATACATCCCAAATTAAGTTGTTGGAAGACCCTTGTGGTGATATTTATACTTCTTACTACTATGATACATACATACATGATTAAAATACTATTTTTAGCAGTGGGTTGTAAAGACACAGGTTGCAAGTTTTGTATGGGCGGGATTTGCAACTGAGTGGATTTACAATGCCTTTGCGGTGTGAACATTCTTTATAGGCTTTTCAACTTATTCAAAACAAACTCTATGAAATCACCAACCTTTGTGTTGACACTTTAAGCATGTTTATCTTAGGTCAATAAGACGATAGCTATTGCATGGAACATAGAGTCGCACGACATATTTTGAAGACTTACGCTTTTATCATTTACCATTCGATAGTACATTTTGTAAACATTTTTATGTTTTACTTTGGGACCTCATTGTTTGTAACTCTGAGTTCATTTATCGAATGGTAAATTTTCAAAACGTCTCATTTAGAGATCGTTTTCTATACCTTTTACTTTGTATTACGAAGTAGCACCCCGGTGACACAATCTTCCGCTGCGATCATTTTGGGGGTGTTACAGTTTTCGTCTTGGCCAAGTTATCGATGGGACGATGTCACCTTGTAGTTGTGACGCTGTCGGGATTCATATGGGACGTCGTCTTGGTTCTGGATCTGGGCCGTCTGAGATGAAAAGTCTTAGTGACGACCTTCCTCTTCAAAGCCTGACGTCGTCAGGTGTTGTGAGCAAAAATTCCACTGAGCTGTCTGGTGCATTCTTTATCAAATCTGTAGAGAGGAATGTTTCCGCCCTTTAATTAGGACACCGTCAGGTTCAGTTTGAGTAGCTTGAGTGGCTTTGATCTTGACTTTGCCATTTTCTTCATGTATTCACTCCTTTTCGTCCAAAAAGTGAAAAGGAACGAAATTAAGCAGTAACAGATATAAAAGTGGTCGATTAAGGGCTTAAATGACCCCTTAAAAGTGTATGTTTTAAATCCTTATCAGGTCCCGGCTTCCAAATGGGCAACTACATTTCCATCGTCACCAGAAGGGGGAGGGGTAAAAGAAACAGTCCAGCCTTCGGTCAATTTTAGCAAATGAAGCTCATTTTCCTTCAGCAATCGGGTATCAAGAATCAACTTCATAGGATCCTTCTTCCTAACCAAAGATATCAAATCCATCGCTGCAGAAAATAGAAGAAGAAGAAACACAGGTCAGACCAAACAAAAATAGATTAATAGACGAAGAAACATAAATACGGTATACCCACCCCGATTCTTTTGATCATAGAACACATGATAAGAATCCTCGCCCAAAGTATACTTACGACTTAACCCAATTAAACAAAGGAAAGGTTCTGGAAATTTGAGGAACGGAGAAGCATTAGCAACAAGGGAGGCAACATGCCCAGCATCAAACTCAGTATCGCTAGGAAAGGCATCCTTAGGAATATTACTCCCAACAAAGAAAGGATGAATAGTAGGACAAGCAAACGAGTCAACCCATAAAAAATGGTCATTCCAAATCTTAAGAGAATCCAGGGGTTTAGTATAGCAAACGCCAAATCTATCAACTCGTTTACTAAAAGAAAGCCAGCCATGTTTTTGAGACAAAACATAAAAACACCTAAATAGACCAACCGAGGGTCTAATGCCGAGGGCAAAGCAAAGAATCTCAAATTGAGAAACTTTAGCAGCACCAATGACAGAAAGCTACGATATATGGATGCGATAGTAGTCAAGAATCGAAACAAGAAAAAACAGACAAGTGGAGGAAAAAATTAGCAAACTCGAAAAATCGGGTATATACACAAATCTTCCCATTCGGTGCTTCCCGAATAGTTTGATTAGGATCAGGAAATTTCGGATGAATAAATTGCGAAATCGAATAATCAATACAGAAATGATCAAGCGCCTTTTGCAATAGTTCAGATTTGGCAAATGCAAAAGTACCCATAACGGAAAAAGAAAAAAGAATCAAGAACCTAACCTGAATGAGGTACTTGGAAGGCGGATACGACCAAAGGTAAGTTGGATCAAAGAAAGAGGAAGTAGCGTTTGAAACAGAAGAACAGTAAAAAGAAAAAATGGGCTAAAGCAAAAATAAAGGGTATTTATACAAGAGGAATGGCGATCCCCCGATAAAAACATGTTAGGAATTAGAAAATTCCATGTTAAAGTGTCGGTCACCCCAATTATGATCTAGCATATGTTAGCTCGTAGACGTGTAGTTATTTACGTTATTTAGTAGTTTATTAGTTAGTTTGTAGCGTAGAATAGTTTAGTGTAACACCGTGGAGGAAGGACGGGTCTTTACCCATTGTATGCCTGATCCACAGTCCGATAGGAGGACGTATGCTTTGTAACTATAAATACCCCTTCCATCTATGGAAGGGGTGTGGCTTCTTTGAATCTAACCTTTCAATTTTACAAAGCAAATCTTTTTCAAGAAACCTCCTCTCAACTCTCTTCATCTCTCTAATCGCTTTCTTATATTATCACCATCCTAGACCACCCGAATCATCAAACAACATAATATTCACGATCCTACAATTGGTACCAGAGCCAAGGTTGTGTTGTTTTGTTGATTCGTATGGTTTTATGCATGCGGTTTGTTATTGCTTGAGTCGCATGGTTGATATAGTGGTGTTGGTTACTGGTTTATACGAGTGTTGAAGTTGGGTATTGGTTTCAGCGGTCATTGTCAAAAATGTTTTTATTGTCAAAATTGTCTTGTTTCGGTCATTGTTAAAACTGTTTTTATTGTCAAAATTGTTTTTGTTTCATGTACCATTACTGGTTTGAAACTCTTTAACAGATTGTTAAAACTGTTTTAATAATACTGGTACTGGTTTGAAACAGATTGTTAAAACTGGTCCTGGTACTTAAATAGTTTTCATTAAGTTTTTGTCAATTTCTTGAGAGCGAGTTGTCATATGTCTCTATGAAGCGAGTTTCAATGACTGTCCTGATTCAATGAATTATTGAATGCGAGTTGTTATCACAATGTCCAGATACAATGAATGTAAAGCGAGTTGGGTTTCTGGTCCAGTTTCAATGCGAGTTACTTAACTCGCATATGGTATGGGTGCACTTGCTTTTAAGCGAGTTGCTGCTGTAGCACTTGCTTTTGAGCGAGTTGCTGCTGTTGCACTTGCTTGTGAGCGAGTTGCTACTATTGCACTTGCTTTTGAGCGAGTTGCTGCTGTTGCGAGTTGTGTTAACAATGTCATGCGAGTAATCTATGCTACAACCTGATGCGAGTTGTTAACTAAAATGGGTTAAATGCGAGTTGGTTGTTTGACTTTTTAGTCAATTGCAAGTTATCATAGTTATGGGTCAAATACTGGTACGCGTGTTATAGTTAAAATTGTCAAAAGCGAGTTGAGTGACAGAAATATAGCGACTTGTATTATGCGAGTTGTGTATTCATGGGTTAAAAGCGAGTTGGTATGATGCGGGTGAAGTGTGTAAGTTGGTATGATGCGAGTAGGTATTTCTCAAGAAAGAAAATGAAACCAATAGAAGAAGAAGAACATCTGATCCATATTATTATTACTACAAACATCGACAATAATCCAACAACCATTCATACTATATCTAACCATCATTCAACAAGATTAATCAAACATTCAACAACAATCTCAACATGAACTTAACATGATCTCAGTCCATCAATTTTTGTCGTGTGATAATTAATGTATATCAAAGACCTATGGCCAACCAAACGACATAATGAACTCTTCATCGATCTATAATTTGTGACAATATCCGAATCCAGTTGAAAACATTCAAAACCATTTAGGGTTTCAACTCTCTTTCATGATTCGTTTATTTGTAAATTAAAACATCAAAGAGGAACCAATGTTTTCAGATCTCAGTCTTTCACTCATATTGGTGACAAAATTGCTATTATCAAGACACTTGAAGGCGTCACATGAATGAAAATAACACATCATAGATCTCTTATGAAGACTCACTTCATGTACTATCCGAAACAAAAATGAAAAGAATATAACAATCATGTTACCTCTTGTTCAATTGTTCGTTATTAAAGATACTTAATCAAAGAATTAATTTAAAACCTACTAGATACCTCGAATGGATCTCGTATCCGGCTCATTTGCCTCAAACCATCCCTGTGGTGAGGTCTTGATGAATATCGAGATGGAGTGTTTTCTCAGTCTTGTTTATGCGTCTTGGTGGAATGGAGTTGGTATTTTTGAAGTAGGTTTTTCTTTTATTTCGTCAGTTTTGGAAGAAAGGGTCTGATGTGTTTCTCCTGTACGCTATTTGGGGATGATAAGTTTTTGGATTAAACGTTCATGAGGGGGGCGTGGTTTACAGGAGAGTATTTAGGGTTGAACAAAATTAGGGTTGAATGGGTGTTTAGTGGGTGTTATATATCCCCGAATTTAGGGTTTGGATACTGGAACGGTTGATCTCATGGGCTGCACTTCTTGATTTATGAACTTGGGCCGTGTATTGTTGTCTTTTGATTTCTTGGGCCGAGTAGCTTCAATGGTTTAATGACATGAACGTGGTTATTGTTTGTATAAGATTTGTTCAAAGGGCCACGTGAGTTATATTTGCAAGTTTCAACTTGTAAGTAATATTGGGATGCACACTGTGAGAATTTCAGCTGGTCATGTATGACACTTGGGCTTGCAATCTCTAATTATTTCATTATACATTTGGCATTTTCAACTCGTCATGTATGAGTTATTTGAGTGATCGGATGGGATAAATGATTTCAATATACCATTCACAAATGAAACTAATTTTGGAACGGGTTATGTGATAACTTGTGGGTCTCTGTTTTAATCATTTGAATCGGATATCCGCAGACTCATACTCTTAACAATAATAAACGTGGTGTAATGGGCTTTTAATTTGGATATACTACATGAGTTGGACCGAGTAGTGATGTTTGATTTTGTGCTAAATTGGACCGAACTTGGATATTGTAATGGGCTTGGTATTGACATATTTGGGCCTTGTGGTGTCTTAAGTTGGATATGTTGGGCTGATATGAGTTTTTGGCTTATGTAATCATGGGTTAGTAAATGTTTTATGAAAACGTGGTAATATAATGGCTTATATGAACATTGGTGTTTGAAAGTGTATTTATGGATCAGGTTTAATTATATGAGTTTTATGTGACTTACGAAATTTGAATCGGGTGCTAATTGACTATTGGCTTGAACGGGATAATCTGTGTTTTGAATGTGACTTGATATTAGACTGGTGTTGATATTGGAAGATAACTTGGAAGATATTCGGGTCTTGTATTGATATTATTTTGGTTAAGTAAAATGGTTAGATTGGGCCCAATCAAAACATGAACCATGGATGTGGATGTTGATTGCTAATTTGTCTTGAATCGGGCAAAATGTCACGTTGATTGGATATGGACGACGAGTTGTTAGTTGATGATGCGATTTGTGATAATGAGATCTGATTTGGGGGGATGATGAGATTTGATGTGTTATGAGTCTTGATACTTTGGTTTATACAGTTTCACGAAGGTTATTATGTCACGGCTTGAACTGAATGTTAAACACGGTTGACTACGGTGTTGTTGCTTGGTATTTATTATTTGGCTTTGAGGTGAAGTTTTCCGGGCACGCTTACTTATTTCGTCTTCTTTCTTTCTACACTTTCGTGAAGATGACTTGTTTGGGTGTTTATTGAGTGTGATAAAGACTTGGCTATTTAGTAACTATTGTGATTCTTTCTCGCTTAACCCACAACGTAACTATCACTTCGGTGTCTCACACAGTTGAGGATACGTCAAGAGGTTTTGTACATTGGGTACTCCATTTCTTCTTCACAAGGATTAGTACAAGTTTAAGTAACAAATGTGGGGAATTTTACTTCATGATCAAGTTTGGTATATCGAGTTTACTTCTCCAGGAGGTCACAACATTAGCCGACAAAATGTGTGAATGATGTGTTTACCAAAGTGTTTATTGGATGGTTGAAGATTATGTTGATGTTGGATTATGAACCGCTAAAGAACCGCTGCATGTTCCCCTAAAACAGATATTCACCGAAACCAAAGTTGTCATTACACATTCAAGCTGACATTGTTTACGGTTTTGTTTTGATTTTGTAAAATCCCGCGAAAGAATCTATTTCTCGGTTTAAATCATAGACTTGCAAAATCCCGTGACAATGGAAACATCCTGGTAATTGTAAAGTGCGTTTCCGGATCTATCTTACGGTTTATTCTTGGTTTTGTAAAATCCCGCGAAAATACTATTTCTCGGTTTAAACCATAGAGTTGTAAAATCCCGTAATAATAGAACCATCCTGGAGAAAAGGAGAGTGCATTTCGGGATCTTTTCTTATGCTAGTGCTACGGTTTCTGATTCGAAGAAGGGATAAAAGGGTGTACTTCATGAATTGGATGTGTGTTTGGATATTCGTCATGGCAGTTTGGTTATTACTTGGTTTTACGGGGTTATGTGTTTTTTTTAACCATGGTCGGGATGAAACCATTATCAGAGTTCACTTAAAATGTCAAAAGAGGCTAGAGTTGAGCTTTTAACCAGAAGATGTGTCAACGGGGTTAATTCACTATTATTTGTTTGAGGTTGAAGTGAAATATCACGGGCAAGTGTACTTAGTATCTGAAGGTATCGAGGATGGTTGGATGAAGATTCTTCAAGATCCTTGTTCGAGCTTATTATCAAAAACGAAGACTTGGAAATCTAGTTATTGTTGAGTGTCGTTTACCTTTTCTTTTACCACTTGGGGGAATTGGGCTCTTACCACCACAAAATAACTATCACTTTAAGGAGTTACGTTGTAGTGCTCAGTGTCACATTCAATTGTGGATTTTCAAGAGGTGATGTACGTCTTATACTTGATGGTTGGTTGGATGAAGAGTATAGAGTACTTAGAGATTCAATGGAGGATGAAGACTTGGCACCGCTCTTTGTTACATATGTACAAATTTAAGTCACGAGTTTGGGTTAGTTTACTTCAGGGACTAATTCATCATATTGGGTTTTCTCCATCAGCTGTCACGACAAAGAGCCTACTGAATGATAATGGGGTTGATTACAAGTTTGCCAAGAGAGGTTGAAAAGAGAGAGATTATGACGTATGAACACAACAGTTCATGCCTCGTACTCTAAAGAAAAGAAAAGTGTACGTGTCAGTGCGCTTTATCTTCAGAAGAAGAGAAATCTTCTCAATAATGACCATTCTCATCAACATGCTTCATACTTTTTCCACGCGCTTTCAGTCATCAAGTGAACCGGGATATTGTTGATTGTTTTCTTATTCCACTTGCTCATCTATAATGACGATGGCGACATCATGTGCTAATTTTGCGGGGGAGAAGTGTGAATAGACTACATTACTGAAGATATTCACTTGCTTAATCAAGAATGGCATCTCCATATGCAATTCTTGAGGGGGAGAAGAAGTGTGAATTTTTTGCATGGTTGATTGATATTTGAGAATAAATGGTCAAACGGCTCCAAACTCATGTAAGAACCGAGATTCTTATTATCGGGTCATCTTCACATGATGTTTCTTCTAAGAGCCGTTGGTTGACATCTTCTCATGGACTGATGAGTTTATCGACAAAGTGCTTCCGGTTAATGCTTCACGTGCACATCAACATGATGATCCCGAACGACCTTCTGTTCTTGTTTGATGTGATTGTTTGCTTGGTATTACCATTTCGTGTGTTCGTTGCGGGCTGATTGCTAATTTTCTTGATGAACATCTTTCTGTTCTTGTTTGATTGGGAGGGATGTTAGTTAAGGGGAATTGCAAGATGTAAGTTAATTGGGATGCTTTTTAGTGTGATGAAGATGTTAACTATCTATTCCCCATTCGGACAATCTTGAAGACGGTCGAGTCTACAGTTTGTTCTACATTTTCTGCTGCATGTTAGAAGACTAAAGACGAATTGCATTTGATGATCTAAAGACTTCTTCTTAATCCGGGCTGAGAAGAATACTTGAAAATCTTCGTCAGTTTAGGGGAGAGCACTAATTGGGGGAGATTGAAATGCCAAATTTAATCCCCAATTAGACTTTCTCATATTCTTCAGCAAGTAGATTCTCACAGATACATCCGAGCTTATGATGTTCTTCTTAACAAATTTCTAGTATACGGGCTTATTATTTGTTGTTGATTCTGAAGTATCAAAACCAGAAAAGGGCAAGGAGACAAGCATCTAAACGAGAGTAAACTTGATGAACTTAATTCTTCTAAGTGATTGAAGATATCCCAGGAAGACGAATGTCATAACCGCAGAGAAACTCAATGTTTATCTCATCGTGGCGTTTAGTGATCTTATTCCAACTACATAGGGGAAGAGATGTTAGAGAAAGTTTCTGAAGATAAAAGAGGTACACAAGTGTGTGGTGATTTCGATGGTATCGCAATGATCAGGGGAGAGAGATTGTGTATATTAGGGATGCTCAGCTATTTCACTTGAGTACTTAATCAGTGATTCAGAGATATAATCATTTATTCCGGAGTTGACATCCGCAGAGATTTTCATCCGCAGAGATAATCAGTGACTCGGCCTGCTTATTCAATGTTATTGGTTATTCTTTCTTTGGGAATGTGTGTACTTTGGGTTCTTGAGCTTCACACGTTCATCGGGGAAGAAAAATGTGAACATTGGGTAGGTATTTTCATTCCCCTCATGATGTGTATTCGGGAGAGCTCTTGGGAATTGGTGTACTTCGGGTTCTTGAGCTTCATACACGATTATCAGGGAAGAAAAATGTGAACATGGGGAGGTGTTTTCATTCCCCTCATGATGTGTATTTGGGAGAGTTCTTGAGCATCATACAAAGAGGCTAACTGCATCAATTCAACTACTTGATGGAAGTGGTCTCTTGACACCTATTGGAATGGATTGCTTCAGACTTCAGTGGAAAAGGAATTTGAGAAGAGTTATACATATGTGGGATGATACGTTGATGTTCTTCTATTGGATGATATAACCTAGACGATGAATCACGATGATCGTTCTTAAAAGGAGCAGCGGGATTTATGATAATGGTGTGCTTCTCTGTGCACCTGGCTAAGGCAAGCTTGAAATAGAGCTTCGAATCTGCTCATCTAATGGATTTTTGGTTTGGGGGGAAGCTGCCAAAGTCTCACTTTCAGATGGTTCAATTTCTTTCAATTCAAGAGCCCTTGGAAGCTTTGGTGGTGAATGTTTAAAGAGATGATGACTTCTATCTTCTACAACGGGGCTGTTCGATATCCTTATCTCGGTACTCGTATCATCATCTTTCTTAAGCTATATCATCTACTCTATCTTTGTATATATTTATCTGAAAAACAAAATACAAAAATATAAAACCAACAAAAAGAAAATAGAAAAATATAAAATCTTCAAAAGCCCATAAAAATCAGAAAATTTAAAAATACCAAAAATATGTTTTCTAAAGACATGTCTCCTGGTATCGATAACATCTGCGGTCTTAGAAATGTCATTCAATAATGGCACGGGACCATAGATGAAGTTCGAGCAGGAGGTGTAAATATTCTTTTCCAAAACATGTAACAAACTATGGCTTACAGTTATTTCAGACTGTAACCCGCGCTTCAAAAATGGCTTGCAGTTACTTCAGAATGTAACCCGTGCTAAAACTATGGTTTGCTATTATTTCTGATAGCAACCCGCTCTTCAAGAAAGGAAAGTTCTACGCTTAAACCAATTTTCAAATATTTCGTGCACTTATCCTAAAACAAAATGAGGAAAGTATGTCGAAGGACTGCTGTTCCTACACAAATGAGTTGCTTGTAAATCTATCAGATTCAGAGTTTTTGAATTTTTTTTTTGAAAACTCAATCAATGACTTCAGCGGTTTTAACCTTTTCAGAAAAATAATTCATTGATTGAGGGGGAGAATGTTTTTAAATTTATATCATCTAACGGACTTTCTTAATTATCCTCGTGCTTAATTGAAAATGATGTTAACCTATGTTGAAGGACTAGGTGCCTAGGATATGATTGTTAGGATTAGATGATTAGAGTTTGATAAACACATAATTCCCATGCTTTTGTATGATCTGATTGATATGTTGGATTGACTTTTATTAGTTGATTGTTGTTTGGGTGATGTCGACCACCATATATTTGTATGTGTGTTCACTAACGTATGCAGGTATATTGGTATATAAGAATGTTCCCTATCCGGATCCCACAATACATGATGATTGGATGCCGAAAGGAAAAGGTAACTATATCTTGGGTTGACAAATGAAGAAACGGAGCTTACTTTGACTTCAATGGAGAGTTGGCATGATAAAATGCAATGTAAGAGGTCTCACTGCATCTGCAGATGGTTTTCTTCATCATCAAATGAAGAAACGGAGCTTAATTTGACCTCAGTTGGCATGAAAAAAAATGCAACGTAAGAAGTCTCACTGCATCAGCAGACTATTTTCTTCCAACCCTCAACAACAACAACAAAACCAGCTTAACCACCCAACTTATTTTTGTGCAGGGATAATAGTGATGATACCATTTTTTCTAAAACTTTGAAAAATATTGTTTTGAAAATGGAAAAATATTGTTTTGAAAACAAATCGGATTCAAAGTTTTGAAATCAACCGGACTTTATTCTGTCAAATCTTAAGTAATTTCAAATTAAATATTTTCAAACGATATTTCATCTATCAAGTCCGTTTGTACGTTAAAATGTGGTGATCTAAAGATTTAATATTATGTCATGGCATGATTTTCTTTAAAACTCAAGGATCTGTCAAAATGAAATTTTTTCTGTTCTTGTCTAATTGTGAAATTGTTCTATTTTACTTAAAGATCTCTTAAAACAATCATACCTGACACTAACAATCTTTAATGTCTTAAATGGTCCTTATCCGTCACTTTTCAAAAATTAAATCTTGCCACGTCTTTCCCCTAAAACTTTTCTAAATGATTTTAATCAATTGGGATCACAAATCTCAATTGGTTTGAAATTTTTGATTGGGGTAGAGATCGTGATTTAAATCTCAAATTTGTTTAAATGGAATTGGTTTTAGCCCTTTAAAGGCACTCCTGCCTCCATGTGCCAAACGATTTCTAATACATAATGCACATGTTGAGGGGGAGCTTTTATCCAAAAACAAGATGAGTATTTAAAACTGGCCACATTTTCTCCTATGTTTTTCTAAACCTTATTAAATCACTTGAGATCCAAAATCTCAAAGGGTTTGATATTTTTTATCGGGGGAGAATTTGTGATTTAATAATGAAACTTGATTAAAGATGATCATTTTTTTTAAAATGTGCATACTGCTCTCCCATATGTGCTAAACGCTTTCGAATCTCGAAGCACATATTGAGGGGGAGCATTTCAAAAAAAACAAACTTTCAAGGTACAAAACAAAATTTCTTAAGTTTCAATAAAAAGTACTTTGATTGATTTTCTAATGGTTTTAGTATGGCTATATGATCGTGAATGTGCTTCTAAGAACTCTTTCCTCTTCGTGCAAAACAATTTCAAAAATCACATGCACAAGTTGAGGGGGAGCAACTTTTTGAAAAACACATCCTTTCCCATAAAATATCTTTAACAAAGTATGAAAAATACTAGCTTTGATCAGGAAAGTGATGGTGATATCTTTTAGAAATTGTCGATCAATGAATCGAATCTTTCATTCTCAAATCTGAAAGTTTCAAGTCCTCTTGCCTCCATGTGCTAAAACCGTTTCAAACATATTTGATGCACATGTGGAGGGGGAGTTTTTTCTAAAAATATCAAAAACAATTCAGGTACAAAATGTTTTGATCGTGTATCACGGGTACTTGGATTGATTTTCAAAAGGTTTTCAATTGGTTCCAATGGATGAATGAACAATACCAAAAGACCGACCAATTTAATTTATGCATGGAGTTATAAGGATGGTAAGGTTAGGTATTAGTTCCCACGATCCGCCAGAACCGGAGGGATCTACCCAGGGACAATCCACTAGATAGTGTATAAGTCCTTAGGTTTGATGAAAACAGAAGAAAAGTGAGATATGGGAAGAGTGCGGACTGAGAGTGAGCTAGTACTGGAACAAACCAACAAGGTTATAGTTATGAAGTCTCGATAAGCACTGAAGGGGTTGAAGAATGAAAAAGAAATGAAATGGGAAAAAGGGTGAAAATAAATAGCCCTCCAATAATTCAACCTTAGTGCAGTAACCGGGTTCAATACATATGCTACTGGTGGTTACTAAGGTAACGCCGGTATTGAAGACAAGACGTCATGGACCCAGTGACGCACTGCACTACAATTTCCCAAGCTACTCAAGTTCCTCTTAAAAGGACTTGTTTCATTCTCACGGGGAACCGACATAATCTATCGACTTTCTATTAGAGATTGTTGATATTGAAGAAGGAGACCCTCTCCCTAGTCTCCGGCACAGGAACCAAATGTGCACAATTAAGTCTAGAGCCACGAGATCATCCAATATCTCATTAGGACACTAAATTCTTGAAGACTTGCTGTTTCCCACAATGTGGAAAGTAAGAATATATTCAGAGTCCTACGCATTATCCTTGTGGTATTGCCAGAACATCCGAGTGATATGTAAAATATTCATGATGAAGATGGAAAGCCTTCTAGAGCCAACATCAAACAAGCTCTTGGTAGGTGGCATGTGAGATCTTTTCTAAAGATCAAACTTGTGACAACTGGATAGAAACGATGGGGCGATTCACTCGTGAGTCAACCTTGGTCCAGGAAATGAATTGATTAATACTTTTGGAAAAACCGTTAGATGTGCAAATCTTCTTTTCTCTAGCGCATCGAATGTGTATTCATTTTCAAACACAAAAAGTATCTCTGATTGAAAAATACTTTTGAAAAAACCGTTCGATGTGTAAATTACTTCTTTTCTCTAGCACATCGAATGTGTACTCATTTTCTAATAAAAAAAGTATTTTGATTGAAAATTGATCTTTCTCATAAAACCTTCGTCGTATTGCAAAAACTCTTTCTTCTAAGCAATACACGATTGTTTTCAAATCATTTTTCATCAATCAGTGAATCTCAATTCGTTGGTTCACTCACTCCGTGCTGTCTTCTTTGAGGCGTTCGGAGAACGACTAGAACAGTGTGAAACCCTGTCAAGGAGATTCTTGAATTATACCTTATCACAGGCAGTACTTGTGCGATCAATGGGGAACCGTGGGCCGTGTACCTCAATTCAATGAAAGTGATCAAAGACACTTTCGTGTGTTTTATTGCTAGCTGTTGTTTGCAGGTACATTTGGACGGTTGCAGGTGATCAGAATTGAGGAGTCAATCCAAAGCCGCATGCTCACAACATCCACACTTAATTGAAGAAAGCATGGTGGTGCATATCTACATAACCGGTTATGATATTTTTATACTCTTACGCTTTCTGCTACAAATATCATGAACCAAAAGCTTCACTACTCGATGGAAAGATGTCATGATCACGAAAGTGTGAGCATGACTGTCCAAAAGTCACAACATCACATGAATGCAACACAATAAAGGGTGATCCAGAGATTTACTGTGGCTGATGATCTCAAAGAAAGCTCGAAGATCATCAAGATGTGGATCAGTTCAAAGACCTCCAATGAAAGTACAAAATAATCGAACTATGAAGAGTCACTACAAAAGCACAAAGAATGCGGACAATGAAGAATTGAAGTCTACGAGCTCAGAACCGAAGACAAAATAGAATGCTAGGATTTGAAATGTAAAACATGGGGTGACCTCCCTTAGGGGGAGATTGTTAGGAATTAGAAAATTCCATGTTAAAGTGTCGGTCACCCCAATTATGATCTAGCATATGTTAGCTCGTAGACATGTAGTTATTTACGTTATTTAGTAGTTTATTAGTTAGTTTGTAGCGTAGAATAGTTTAGTGTAACACCGTGGAGGAAGGACGGGTCTTTACCCACTGTATGCCTGATCCACAGTCCGATAGGATGACGTATGCTTTGTAACTATATATACCCCTTCCATCTATGGAAGGGGTGTGGCTTCTTTGAATCTAACTCTCTTCATCTCTCTAATGGCTTTCAATTTTACAAAGCAACTCTCTTTCAAGAAACCTCCTCTCAACTCTCTTCATCTCTCTAATGGCTTTCT
Organism: Chrysanthemum makinoi; assembly: GCA_910596185.1. NCBI lineage: Eukaryota > Viridiplantae > Streptophyta > Magnoliopsida > Asterales > Asteraceae > Chrysanthemum > Chrysanthemum makinoi. The sequence continues at coordinate 256,141,427 of OU343222.1, read as the reverse complement.
TATATTATCACCATCCTAGACCACCCGAATCATCAAACAACATAATATTCACGATCCTACAAAACCCTAAGCAGGGACATGCGTCCAAAAGCAATCTGATCCAATGACCCAAATAAAAAACACAGGGATAAGGATGGTGGAAGACCAATGGCCCACAGAGTCTAATCAACCAGGGCACGAAAATTAATTAACCGTCCACGTTGTAAAAAACACTTTCCAAGAAAAGTAGCATCATAAAAACACTTCAAGAGCACGGAAGAGGAAACGTCCCACAAAAATTAGTCTAAGTAATATCTACCGCACGCGACAATATCTGCGCGCAGTGCGCATACTAGAATGGGGGGACTTGATGACGTAGCAGTCCCTAAAAGAGAGGAACATCAGAAGAACATTTCAAAAAAGGCACGGAATGATAAGGTGCTCAGTCAACTCAAGTCTAGTAACATTCACCGCACGCGATAATATCCGCATGCAGTGCACACACTAGACTAGGGGGACTTGATGTCGTATAGTATGTATAACATGCCCACTAGGCCCAATACACACTATACAGATGCTGGGACCAGGCCTAATAATGATAAAATAACTACAAACCCTGGACCAACAGTAAGCCCAATGACAAAATTGGCTATGGTCCAGACCTTAAGACGCACACAAGATACACAACATGTTGAACAATCAGACGCTGAAGGTATCTTGTGTCAGTATCCGCGATTGACAAAGAATCTTGTTCGACAAGGGTGCGCTCCGGCAACCAATCACTATGTGCGAGTATCTAGGAAACCCTAGCGGTAAGCCTCGCCTATAAAAGGGGCTCTAATCAACATACAAGGTATAACTTTCTCATAATTTTACATACATACTCTTATCTCCCCCTCAAGACTGTGTACTTACTCTCACGCTGGAGTATAATCGTAGGGTCCGTCCCCATTGTGACGCTAACGGTTTACTCTTCTTGTGCATGGAAATCAATCAAACTACTTGGATTAGTATAAGATCAGCCCATTAGAAGCTTTTTGGCCCAGTCCGGCAAGCTGTATCTATTAGAGCAGTCCTAGTTAGATCTTTCGAGCCTTTAAGAAACAGATAAAATATCTGTGTAATCACAAGCAAACTATAGAGAACCTCTAATAAACTTATGCTCACGCGGAATATGAACACAAGAGTTAAAGAAGATAATAATAACTAAACTTTTGATCCTCTATGGATCTATATTAATTCACTAAGAATGTTTTCAAAAGCTTACATAACTCATAGCCGCAGGTTTCTTTTATATTATAAGAAACCCTAATACAGCTGCTTAAAAAACGCGTAAAAGATATGCATTATCTCTTCCTAAAATAACTCATGCATATCCTAACTAATTACTAATAATACGGATACTACTATCTGCAGAAATACTATTATCCTATCATGATAGCGCACTATCAAAGAAACAAAAGTACTAACAGCAGGAACCTTAACAGTAGGAACTACTCTATACTATTACAATAATTCCTAACAATCCTACCCTAAACTTGAATTTGACTTGGTTAACTTCAAGTTTCCAGATAGATCTTTCACAGCAAGAGGATTGAGTCTTGCAGCAACTGAGGCAATGTAAGTAACCAGCAGCAACTCCTAGAACCTCCAGAAACCAGCAATGAAGTCCATGAATCCATCAGCAACTCCTATGAAAGCAGCATCAGGACCCAACAACAACAGTAACCTGAGTAGATTTGATAAGCCTTTACCAAGTAGCTACTCACTCTTGGGCTATCTAGTTCTTTGGTGGAATCATGACATCACCCTAGTGAACTAATAACCAGTCCAACACTTAAAACATGAATCAATGGTGTGCTGGAAGACCCTAATGGTTTTTGGAAAACCATCATAGCCATCAACGGATTTGAGTTGTCTTTACCTGAAGCCGTTAACTCAGGACTAGTCATGGTATTCCACTGCCTTTACCACAAGCCATGAACTTGTGGGCTAGCCAACTCTTCATCTATGAGGACATGGTGAGTTGAGCACCATACAATTTATTGGCAAATTTTCAACCATCCAACGGATTTGATATCTCTTTACCAGAGCCGTTTGCTCATGGAGTAGCCAATGTTTGGTGTGTAAGACTAGGGTACATTGATAACCCTCTGATTTTTAGTAAATCAGCAACTATCAACGGATTTGAGGACTCCCACTAGAGCCGTACCCCCATGGTGAGTTAACTGTTTGTCATCTAAGACATGGTGAGTTAAGTACCATAAGTGGGATAATACAAAACTGCACAACATGATCCTCAAAATAGAATAGTTAGTACACAAGCAATATATACATAAGATTTATTTATTTTTATTTATTTTATTTATTTATTTTTAACAACTAGAAAATAAAAGAAAGAAATAATATATAACAACAAAATACCAAGCTCAAGAAGTTGCAGCAGTATTGGCAGCAATAAGTATGTCCTTAATTTGTTTCACCAAGCGCTCTGCAGCTACCATGTCATTTCCAACAGGATCAGCAGGAATCTCTAATTTACGTTTTAGCATCTAACCCATTACTTTCACACTGAGAGGATATTGGAGATCTGAGAACATGTAGACATAGAGACCAGACATAGTTTGCAAAACATGAACATTAGATAAAGGATAAAAACCCCAATGCCAAATTTGCCACTCATCCTGGCCATCCCATATGCTGAACTCTGCACCATCTTCATGAAGGGAATGAACAACACTTGTAGATCACCCAATAGCATCAAACCAGCACTAGTAGCAGGATGAGACTTAAAATACTCAGTCACTTGTCCATACAAGTGAAATAAATCCTGTCTATCTACCATATGGAGGATCTGATTCAGAAAATTAAAATGCTTGATTGACCCATCTTTTCTATACATAGTATTGATCACTGCTAAACTACCCAAAACAACTGGTGTTAATTCCCATCTATCAAATGCTGACCACAAAAATGGTTCCTCATCAGAATCATCATCAGCAACCTTGATGAAGGAACTTTCGTGAGGCTGTAGATCAAATGCCCAAGAACTCCTTTTCTTAGCCAGACTCATTCGTCTTCCACCAGGAGTGGAAGAAGGAGAAGAAACACTAGACCTTGTAACATCAGGAGTAGGTATCTGATAAGGATTTAAAAGGTACACTTTTGAGGGGTCATTTATGCCCTTAATTGATCACTTTTGCATCCGTTACTACTTAATTTCATTCCTTTTCACTTTTTAGGTCTCTTGAAGGCAAATTGCTGGAATGACACTTATTCGGATGAAAAGACGCGAATATACGAAGAAAATGGCCAAAGTCAAGAATCGAGACACTCAAGCTGCTGGAATTGTAGGCAATAACCTTTGGTAGTTTCAAAGAGTTAGGGATAAACGCATACCCTACGACCTTAGAAACACAATGCGTTAAGAATAAGGACGTGACAATTCAACCATCAATAGGAGATAACTAGGGAGTAATAATATCTAAGTAAACACATTTTTAATCATCATAATATCACACAACAATAGACATAGACTACACTCACCTTAGTTTAGATATTTAGATAAGTAGAGTAATCGGTAGAAATACCAACCCCCAAATCCAAACCTCGATATTCGTACCTTTGCATTTCCTAAAAAATATAAAAAGATAAAAAATAATCTTCCTCAACCCCAACCTTAGCATAGTAATTTCTCACTAGCATTCCTATTCCCCTAGAGAACGATACCAATTCCCGAGGCTTACCCTAATACTACACTACAACGATTAGGTTCACTGCGTAGGGTGTTGAAAAACTTGCTCGACGAAAAGGAAGTTCCTTTGACCCCGAACGCGCGTTGTACACGAATCAAGTTTTTGGCGCCGCTGCCGGGGAATAGAATAGCCAGTTAGGAGTTCACCTCGTTTAGGTTTCCTTGCTTGATTCCTATCAAGTAAGCTTTTTTCCCATTTTTGCTTCCTCGTAGTCTATCCCCCTTCTTCGTGACCTTTGTTAGTAATCCCATCACTTTTCATCATGGAAGGTGATAATCAACCACCACTCATCAACCCACCACTAAATGACCCGCCAAGAGGCCGTACTCTTGGTGAATACTCAAGACCAAGTCACCTAGGCTATTGGAACACCATTGAGCTTCCCGACCAAGCCCAAACTACGGCCCTGCGATCCGACATCATCCGGTTGGTGCAAAACGGATGTGCGTTCCATGGACTTCATTCCGATGATCCTAATCAACATCTTATGGATTTCCTTAAAATCATCGATTCCATCGACCTCGATGCTACTACTCGCGAGACCACGCGTTTGCGTCTCTTCCAATTCTCTTTACGGGACCAAGCTAGTAATTGGCTTGAGCGACTTCCCACCGGCTCCATCTCAAGTTGGGATGATCTCACCTCTCATTTTCTTGCACAATTTTTCCCATCGGGGAGAACTACTAAGCTTAGGAATGAAATCTTGATGTTTCAACAACGTCAAGGTGAATCTCTCTACGAAGCATGGACTCGATTCAAGGACTTACTCCATACCTCATCACGGCATTGATCTTTGGCTTCAAGTCCAACTCTTCTACGATCATGTCAACTTCCCCACTAAGCGATCCATTGACTGAGCGGCCGGTGGAAAACTTAGTGATCTCACCGTGGAAGAATCGTAGGGTATAATAGAGGACCTTGCTCTCTATGACAACGAAAGTTGGAATGACCCCCGTAAGTTGCCCAAAACCATAAAGGCAATCTCCTTGCCTCCCATTGACTCACAATCTTCCGACCGTAGGATGCTCAAGCTTGAAGATCAAGTTAAATTCCTAATGAGCTCCTACGAAAATCCTAAGTCTTCACATCAAGTGAACAAAATCACTCTACCTTTTGAATTGTGTAGTGGTTCCCACGACACTCGAGATTGCACAAGACTCCCTGAACAAGCTTTTGCGGACTACGCCTCCTCGCGTACCGACGGAGTGGGAGAGAAGTGGTACACTTTCAAGCCCGAACAAAACAACTTAGGAAACTCCTATAACCCCTCATGGAGGAATCACCTTAACCGTAAGTGGAACCAAAATTCAAACCCACCCCAAAGCTCATCTAGTCCACCTAATAGGTTCAACCCTCCAAACACCGGGAACCCCACTAGTTTTGAGGCAATTGCGTCTAGATTCATGTCATTTCAAGATACTCGATTGACTAAGCTTGAAGCCGATTTCAAGCAACTACAAAACGAGATGACAAACAAGCTTGACGCCCTCTTAAAAGCCTTAAACGATCGGGAAATTGGAGCACTCCCAAGTGATACTATAAATAACCCAAAAGTGAGTTCGATTTCATCGACTTCATGTTCTTGTTCACCATGGGAGAGTGCACATCCATGCCCCTCACACCCAACGGTCCACTCGGTAAATGCTATCAACAAGGGTTCCAAGCGATCCCAAATGAGGTACCAAGGCCCCGCACCATTGGTAAAACCTAATCTTGAGAAAACCATCAACCAAGAACCCAAACCTAATCTAGAGCAGGAGTACAAGGAACTCCATCAAGAAAAACCGGTTCTTGAAGTCTTAGCTCAGGCACCTTATTATAATGCTTTAAAAGAACAATATGAGCGAGAACTTAAACTTGGAAAACATGGGTCCGCTTTTGTGCAAAATAATTTACCTAAGAAGTTAGACGATCCTGGGCTATTTACTCTTCCGTGTAGGCTTGGAAATTCCAAACCTCTCGATGCTCTAGCCGACTTAGGATCATGCATCAATCTTGTTCCTTTGTCCCTCCATAAAAGCCTTAACTTAGGTAAGATAGAACCAAGGGAAACCATCTTAGGTCTAGCAGACGGTAGTATTGTATATCTGGTAGGGATAATAAAAGACATGGTAGTACACGTACGAGAATTGACTCTTTTGGCGGATTTCCTTGTGCTAGACATGAATAAGGACCCGACATGCCCATTGCTTGTAGGAAGAGGATTCTTAGCTACCGCTAGTGCCATCATTGATTGTAAGATATCCAAAATAGTGGTAGGAGAAGGGAGTGCTAGGTCAATTTACAATGTAAAAAAGCATACTTACTACAAAGAAGAGGAAATCCCACATGAGATTAGGTTGGATAGAACACAATCTAGATATGGACCTTGGATTAATAAAGACTTAATAGGTCCCCAACGACCTTTCTATCTAGATGAAGCCTTTGCTAGTCAAGCGACTTTCCATGAAAAAGAATTGGCTAGGGACATGGAAGTGAACCCGTTCGAGGATGCCTTAGTATTTAGGAAGATGACCGAGTTCCTAGGAAGCTTGCCCATCAACCTTGTCATGAATAAGTGGAAAGTTGAGAGCGATAAGCCTAAGCATAAGTGGAATTGGGATAGACCGCCTAGTGATGGTAATGGAGAGTGGCACATTAGGATAACGATCTATGACCCTGATGGAGAGAAGTTTGAAAAGGCATACCGAACCAAGCATACCACTAGGAACTTAAATGATAAGTTTGATCCTTATGACATTCTAGAGGATAGGCTTACTTATATTGGTACGTAGGGGCACGACTTCGAGTCTAGCTACAAGACTCATAAATAAAGAAAAGCGCTTCGTGGGAGGCAACCCATGCTTAATTGTTTGCTTGTTTGTATGTCGTATATCTTTTATTAATTGTTTATTCTCATGTTAAAATTTGTAAAAATGCTTTATTTTATCTTTAACCTCGTCTTAATTACATATAAAGGTATTTTACATAAGGGATAAGTGTAGGGAGGATTACACACGTATTCAACAAGAACGTGAACATGAGAATTACGATTATTTAAAAGATATACATGTGTGTTTGTTCGATTCAAATGCTTGTATCGAGTCATAATGGATGTTTTGCAGGAAATTTTTCCATATTCTAAAGATAAAAGTTTTCCAGAATTTTTTCCAGAAAATCGCAGAGCAGTTTTGTCGAGGATAACTTTGACGGCGTCAGGGTCATAACGACAACGTCGGGAGGAGTAGAAAGCGCTTACTAATTTTTTCTCGTTTTCTGAGCTACTTATAAATCTTTGGAATTTTCAAGGTCTTAATTTTCCAGAAAATCTGTAAACATCCATTCCACAAGCATTATATCCTAGTTTAGTAGAGTCATATATATATTGTTACCGCCGATTTTACGCGAAGGTTTCGTTTGTTTTCTTCAAGTGTGCAGGTTTAATTTATCAAGAAGAAAATACATAAGATTGGAAGGAGCTATTAACGCAAACACTCTTCTTGAAGAAAGATTTAACGACTACTTCACACGAATCCTACCGAGCTAATCAGGGGAGTACTAGTTTCTTTCGTTTTTAATTACCTTCCATTATCATAACTTTGATACTTTTGGGGAACATTGGGGACAATGTTCAGTTTAAGTGTAGGGAGGAAAAATAAAACGGGAACTTTGAAACTATGCTTATCCTTGATTATTTGCCTTGTCCAATTTTATTCACCAAATTTAAAAATTTTCATGACATGTAGGAGTGGGCCATTAGTCTTAATAAAGCGTCTCTTGGATAGGAAGTTATATTACTAGCACAAAAACCCTTTACCAGTTAAATTCCACCTAAAATGTTAGGATCGCCCTTAGATTTGTAGGAATTAAAGCGTTCCACTTTAATGCTTCGAGAGTGTACCGGTAGTATAATAGATTCTAGAACTTGTTTTGTGATGCATTCCGAGATCGCTAGTGAGACTACACTTGTGTAGTTAGGAATAACTAAATGATAAGAGGCATTAGGATAACCCTTGTTTGATACCCGTAATATAATTACTTCTTCCACATCGGTTGAGTAATTCCCCTACACCCTTGCGTGGTACTCATCTTTAGTACACGATACCCCTAGTTAACCCCTCAGAGCCTATCCTTTTCGCGGTTCTCGTGATGTTTCGATTTTCCGGAATATCAATAAAGAGCATTGTTTACAATCTACCCCCAAATGTACACCCAAATCGCCTTAGCCTACCTTGTATGCACTCACGTTTAGTGCATTATTGTTATCATACAAAACCCTTAGTTCAATTATCTAGTTGTTTGCATAAGTTGCTAAGTCGAGTCATATCCTTTGTACACAGTTTTGGGACGATTGGGACTCATGGGAAAAGTTAAATTTTATAAAATGACAGGAAGGGAACGTTAAATTCAAATTCCCTTTATTTGCGTAATAATGTACTCCAAGTGTTTTGATCTTTTCAATTCTGGTCAAATTAGTGTTAGAGTAATAAAAACTCAAGTGTAGGGATGTGCTTACAAGTCCCTATTATTTTGATGTTATCGTAGAGGATGGTAGAGTAAAAGTGTATGAAAAAAAAATCGAAAAAAAATAGAGTGTAAAAAAAATGAAAAAAACATACGGGCTACCATCCTACATCTATCTTTAAATTTATGTTTGTTTGTTTAAATTTATCTAGAGTTTAGAGTGTCGAGTCTTGGTTTAGCAACGCCATTCTTCTCATGCTTGTAACATAAAGATTTTTGACATGCCACCACTAAATCGCCAATCCCACCAAACCCTTTGTTTCCCTACTGTAAGCCTAACGTTACAACCCTTTCAAAGACATCTTGGATAGTTTTTCCTAGGTGCTTATGCCAAAGCAATGGAGGTTTGATCTAGTCTCAAGCCTATGGTAATCTATGTACTAGGACCGGTTAATGAGTGTTTATCTTCCATTTCCAACTTGATATATTTCATATACACCCGAGAGATGAGAGTATCCAAACACCACTTGTGAGGTGCTAGTATGTAATTTTCGTGCTTGTTATGACTTTTGCGGGGCTTATATGTGTTGTGAATCGTTATAAACTAATGCTTCATGACCCCTAACTTATAAACTAATTGGCTAAAAGCACATTTGCTTGAGGACAAGCAAATACCAAGTGTAGGGATATTTGATAAGGATTTAAAAAGTACACTTTTGAGGGGTCATTTAAGCCCTTAATTGATCTCTTTTGTATCCGTTACTACTTAATTTCGTTTCTTTTCACTTTTTAGGTCTCTTGAAGGCAAATTGCTGGAATGACACTTATTCGGACGAAAAGGCGCGAATATACGAAGAAAATGGCCAAAGTCAAGAATCGAGACACTTAAGCTGCTGGAATTGAAGGGGACGGCGTCACTGCTTAAATGCGATGCCATCGCTACACATCTTGAGATGACTCAGAGAGCAAATTGCTAATTTACAAGTGACGGCATCAGGTTTAAAAGAGTAGGGCGTCGCAACTCAGACGGCCTAGATTTGGATCCAGACGGCATCAGAGGTTGAAGCCGACGGCGTCACGGGCATAAGGTGACGCCGTCATAGAGTTGACGTGGCCAAGACGAAACCCTAATGGCGGCGACTCGATGGCGTCATAATTAAAGAGTGATGCCGTCGCATATTGTAACACTATATATATATTCCAAATTTTTCAGTTTTTAGAGAGGTAGTTTTGTGGAGTAAAAACCTAAACCGAACCAAGGATGTCTTGTGCAGTATCTTAGGGTTCCATACCCTATTTTACAACAAGATAAGTGTTTTACTTCATTGATTTAATCATGTCTTCAATTTTTTTGTGTATGCTTGCATGTTCTCTATGTCCGGCTAATTTACTTGTGTGTTTGCTTAGATATATGAAACCTAGGTATTGAATAGTGATTGGTTGTCTTTTATCTTAATTGTTATTGACCTAGTATTGCGATAGGTCATCCGGTGTGTTATTAATGCTTGATTAGTCTTTGTTGAACCTTAGCTTATAGTTACTAGTGGAATTATAGGCTAAATATCCAAAGATAACCTTAGTGTTAAGTTTATGAATCTTAGAGATTTCGTAGTCATTAACCTTAGGTAGCTTCAAAGAGTTAGGGATAAACGCAAACCCTACGACCGTAGAAACACAACGCGTTAAGAATAAGGACGTGACAATTCAACCCCGAGATTCGTACCTTTCCATTTCCTAAAAAATATAAAAAGATAAAAAATAATCTTCCTCTACCCCAACCTCAGTGTAGTAATTTCTCACTAGCATTCCTATTCCCCTAGAGAACTATATCAATTCCCGATGCTTACCCTAATACTACACTACAACGATTAGGTTCACTGCCTAGGGTGTTGAAAAACTTGCTCGACGAAAAAGAAGTTCCTTTGACCCCGAACGTGCGTTGTACGCGTATCCGGATCACTGGTGTAGCATCTGGTGAATCAGCACCCTCCTTAGTATCGTGAAAGATTCGAGGTGCATCGGTGGAAAGGAGCTTATCACCCTCAGTAGAAATATGCTGTGCACCATCAGTAGAAATAGATTTTCCTGCATCAGTAGGAACAGGTGGTGCATCTTCAGTGGAAACAGACTTAGAAGCATCAGAAGGATTCCCCTCAAGATTTTCAGTGGGAATACTTTTAGGTTCTTCAGAAGGAATGGGTGTTGCTATTGTTTCCTTTGTAGTCTCAATTGAAGTGTTCATTGGTGTTGAATCCTTAGCAATGTTGCCCTGAGAACTTGGGATATCTTCACCAATAACACTTGACTCTTTAGCAATGGCTTCAGTATGAGCAGAAATATCATCAGTGGCATCATTAAACTTCAATCTCTTAGTCTCAGGCCCTTCTAAAGTAGGTTGAGATCTTTTCAATCTTGCATAAGGGTTGATGCCATCTTGATGCAATTTTTGTGAGAATTTTCTCATACTCTATTTTCAACTGTTCATCAGTCAATTTCTTCACATAAGCCATAGTCCACCCTGTGTTGTAGATAGTAGAACTCTAACACTTCACAAACTCCCTCATGTGTTGCCTTTGCTCAGCTTGAGTTGGAGGCTTATCTCTCTTAGCTTTAGCCTTCCTTTCAGCATCTGCCTTCCTTCTCTGATTCACTAGTGCAATCATGCTAGCAGCAAAGTTATCTGAATCAAATGCATCCCCTAAGATGGACTGAGCAAAGGATGGATTTGTAGTAACTTCACCCATAATCTGTTGCCAATTTGCAGCTGTAAAATGAAGTGAGACATGATCAAGCTCTTTCTTCCTTTGAGGAGTTATGTCAGGAACTGTGTAAGTCTGTCTTTGAAGATTTGCATCATAGTCCGCCTGAACCTTTCCTTCCACTTCCCTATCACTTTGTGCAATCTCATAAAGCCTAAGAAGCCTAGCCTGTTCAGCTTTGAAAGCAGCAGAATCCATTTCCGCTTCTATCATTGGAGCCTTTCCCTTATCCACTTGTGGAATAGATACTGGTACATCATTAGAAGTATCCTTGGGATCAGAAGGAATAGGAACATGAATCTCAGCAGCATCATCAGCAGGAGGCTTATCAGTAGAAATGGTATCAAGAGGATTATGCACTGTATCAGAAGGAACATTCACCTCAGTATTATCAGCAGTAATGGAGGTTTTAGAAGGATCCATAGATCTACCAGCAGCAATAGACTTAAACCTCTCAAATGCTGATACTCCAGAAGTTTCTTGGTCCTTCTCCTTTGGGTCCTTCTTCTTGTAAAAACCTTAATCTCTAGAGTAATAACAGGCTCAGAAACATGATCTTTCTTTGTTGCAGTATCATCCAAAGAAACAGAAGCCAAGACATGTAGTGCAGCCAAATCAATATCATCCATTTCCTTATCCTGCTCATCTTCTGACTTAGAAACTACAAAATTACTCCTCCACTTATTCAACCTATTTTCCAACTCTGTCACCCTTCCAAGCAATTTTACAACAGCTCCACCAAGAGATTTCTTAGTCTCCATAAACTCTGCCTCAAGATCATCAACCTTTTGAACATACCTGTCAAGCAAACTAGAAATTTTCATCAGCATATCAGAATCCTCAGCTCTACCAGCAGGTTTTCCTGAGGTATAAGGAGAATCATTGGATTTGGAAGGAGAAACATAATCATCACTACCAAAATTGGTGTCATCCTCAAAGGTTTGTCTAAGTGGACTCAAAGGTTGTTCAACATTCACCTCTGGTTCATCAGGAATTTGTTCCTGTATTTTCAGAAGCAATGACAGGCTCCTCAGGAGCACTAACCCTAGGAGATGGTGGGGCAAAAGGTGTAGGGGATGAGGGTTGCTGGTCATCGTCGGCAATTGATGCAGTTGCATCAGGAGCATCAGAGGCCCCAAAATCAGCTGAATCTGATGCAGATGCACCAGCAGCATTAGGGATAGGTGGCATAGTGCCACCAGCAGCCTCATCAAAAGATGGATCATTGCCACCAGCAGCATCAGCTGCACCAGCACCTTCATTGCCAATGAGCAACATAGAAGGTAATAGGGGTCTATGCTCTCTAGCAAAATTGGTCCTCATGGTAGCAAATAATTTAGCAGTCAATTTTCCAACTGCTCTTGAGGTTTGATCTGAGGTCTCAATGCCTAATATTATCTAAAGAAACCTAGGATACATTAAAAATTTATGTTTGGTATCCTTTATGTTTTTAAGCATTTCCTCAAAAATATATCTTGAAAATTATAATCTCTACCCTGAGCCAAGCAAATTATAGCAGTAGCAATTGAACTGGAGAACTGATCCCAACCCCCAGACTTAGGACTTAAACACTGAAGGAGGGTATGAACAAAAAATCTCCATTTAGGGCAAAATTTATTTTTATACCATATGAATTTCCCATCAGTGGGATACCCTAAGCTGGCCAAACAAGTGATTATTTCCTCCTGATTATTCTCAAAAACACCTCCTTCATCATTTAATTGCAATTGAGTCCTTATAAGAGACTCAGTTATGACACATTCTTGTCTATCAATAGTGGCCACAATCTCCTTGGGTTGACCCTCAAGAGATCGCTCATAAGCTGTGGCCCAAAATTGCATGACTAATGAGTCATAAACAGCAGATGGACTAAAAGTTATGGCATACTTGAGTTTGGAGCGAAGAAGGAAATCAACCATAGGATCATAAACATCACTTCCTTTAGCTCTTTCCAAAAAGATACTTTTTTGTGATCCCCTTTGAATGCAAGTGTCGCCATTGAAATGATTTTGAGTAGCTTGAAGATGAGTTTGATTTAATATGAGAGGGAATTGATCAATTAGATTGTGGGATAACTGTAATTGGCTATTTAAGTAAGTTACTTAAAATAACCATTTAAATTGGCAAAATTCTCGTAACGAATCTTTGACCAATTTGGCTTTAATTAAATCCCATATTAAATTCCCAATTATACGAAACCAGCAGCATTTGAAAGTCAATCCGCAAAAACCGTTTAGTCAAACAGCAGCAACAACCGAAAGTTTGACCACTGTTATCATTCCAATGCTACCAGCAGAAACCATCACCCATCAGCAGAAACAACCACGAAATCAGCAGGAATGAAGAAAAGTCAAACCCTGCTATAATTAACTCCGCATTAAAACTCTACAGTCTTAACCCTTATTAACTCATACACCAACAAAACCATTACTTCCATTAATTCTAACAAACTTGGATTACACCTTGACTTTGACTATAAATATACACTTTGCCTCATATAGCACATACAAACCATACAACCCTAACACAACAATCGATCATCAAAAATACCACAATAAGCAACTCACCCAACACTCCGATTGAGATTTCCTTCGACTCATCAGAGAGTTTACCATCCAATGATGGATGGTTAAACTACTTCCCTCCTAACTACACCAACCTGAATTTCATGTCCACAAACCCTCCACCTTCACCAGCACCTTTTGGAACCTCTTCAGAGGATCTGCCTACCCCACCATCATACTTGGGGTATGAAGATACCAGCTCTGAGCTTAACTCCATGCCCAGCTTTGTCTCTGCTTATTCAGACACTAATGATGAGAATGGTGGATCCTCCAGGCCAGTGAGCATTGCGCCTATTGCTGTTGTACCACCTTCTTCTGTGCTAGTTGCAGTTCCTTCTAATCCAAGGCCAGGACCCTCCAATCAAAACCCTCAAAAGAGAAAACAAGTGGTTGGTCTTGCTGCTCCTAGAGTGTGGGATATGATCAGCAAGTGGGGGAAGCATAATCAGAGGATACCTGAGTGGGCAAAAAGGAGGCCTGAGTAGGTGTCTTGTGGATGGAAGCTGGTGTTAGGAGTGGTCTTTTCTTTTGTTGAAGCTTATGTTATGTTGATGTCATGTCATGTGGTGATCAGTAGTTACAGAAAGTCTTGTAACATTATGCTGCATCTTTGAATGCAGTGTTTTATATAAATAAAAGACTTTCATGCTTCTAGTTTAATCTTTTTGCTACTGATTGTGTGTTTGACTCTTAATCTGCAAAATTGTTAGTAGAACACAGAATATACAAAGAATATACAAAAATATACGAATTATACAACAATGAATCCTCCCCTTAATCAGAAATCCTCCCCTCAAACACAACAATCAGGGGTTGATCATGCCAATATGGACAACTAAAAATTGAAATCTAGGGCCATCAAAAGCTTTAGTTAACAAATTAGCCACATTATCATTAGTATGAATTTTAACCACTTGAATAAGATGTTTTTCATTAGCATCCTTGATAAAATGGTGTCAAATTTCTATGTGTTTTGTTCTCTGATGAAAAATATGATTCTTAACAATGCAAATTGTACTTTGGTTGTCAATCAAGATTTTAGTGTTCATAAAATTGAACCCATAATCCAATAACTGATTTTGTATCCAAAGTACCTGACCACAACAGCTAGCAGCAGCAACATACTCTGCTTCAGTAGAAGATGTAGCCACTATGGTCTATTTCTTGCATTGCCAGGAGATTAATCTCCTTCCCAGAAACTGACAACCCCCAGTAGTAGATTTTCTATCAAAATTTGCACCAACATAGTCACTGTCACTGTAAGCTTCCAACACAAATGGAGAATCTCTAGGATACCAAAGACCTAACTTAGGTTGGCCTTTGAGATACTTGAAGATTTTCTTGACTGCATTCAAATTGGAAGTCAAAGGTGACGATGCCTGGAACAAGCACTGACTGCAAACATAATATCAGGCCTTGAAGCTGTCAAATACATGAGTGAGCCAATCATAGATCTGTATAGATGAACATTGACAGGAGGATCTGGTTCATTATTTGACTTAGGCTTTGGGGCTTCATAAGGAGTAGTTGCAGTCCTCACATTTTCCAAATCAAACTTCCTGAGGATGTCATGCACATATTTCTCTTGACTGATGAAAATACCATCTGACTGTTGCTTAACCTGTAGACCCAAGAAGAATGTAAGCTCACCCATAGCACTCATTTCAAACTCACTTTTCATCAACTCCTCAAATTCCCTGCACCAAGCCTCTTTAGTAGAGCCAAAGATAATGTCATCCACATAAACTTGGACAAGGATGATATCCCTAGAGTTTTTCTTGATAAATAGTGTCTTATCAATAGCACCTCTCTTGTAACCATTCTTCAGCAGGAATGATGAGAGGCTAGCATACCATGTTCTTTGTGCTTGATGAAGCCCATAGAGTGCTTTAACCACCTTGTAAACCATATTTGGATTATGTGGGTCCACAAAGCCTTTGGGTTGAGTCACATACACTTCTTCTTCAATTTCACCATATAGGACGGCACTTCTAACATCCATCTGATAAACCATGAAGCCCATATAGGAAGAAAAAGCTAAGAAGAGTCTAATAGTCTCAACTCTTGCTACTGGAGCAAAGACTTCATCATAATCAATCCCCTCTTCTTGCCTGTGACCTTGAGCAACCAATCTGCCTTATTCCTTACCACAATCCCCCTTGCATCCCTTTTACACTTCAAGATCCATTTTTTTCCAATTGCATATTTCCCAGCAGGTAACTAAACAAGTTCCCAGACATTTTGATTTAAGAATTTTTGCATTTCTTCTTGCATAGCAGCCACCCAATCTGAATCTTCTAGTGCCTGTGATACACTGGTAGGTTCAACCTGTGACAAGAAACAAGCAAATAGACAATGATGATAGTCTATGTGATTGTTCCTATGTTGATCCTGAATATAACTAAGAAATGTTGCTTCTCCAAATCTTGTCTTCTTCACCTTACTTCTGGTTTGAACAGATGAAGTAGGATCACCAATTATTAGAGATTGAGGGTGAACACTGTTAATCCTTTTAGTAGCATTAGGACTAACATCAACTGAGGTTGGCAGGTGATTAATAGTAGGGCCAAAATCATCATCATATGAAGAAGAGTCAAAAATGCCAGATCTTGACAGATGATGAATACCTTCAAACTTAGTGCTTGAATATTGGGAATTGGCTAGATCAGATGGACTTGGAAATCGAGTAGGAGAATCATTGAAACCCATAGAATCAACAGATGGAGTAGTTGAGGGAACCGCAGAATCAGTATCACTACCAGGAGGAACATGACAACTGCCAGCAGGATTAATATCAGCAGCAATTGAACCACTACCAGCAGAATTGACATTACCAGCAGCATCTTGACCAGTAGGAACAGTAGCATTACCAGCAGGAATAGAAACATTATTAGCAGCTTGAAAGTTCCTGCGGGCTTCAATAGTTTCCTGCCTTAAGAGTTCCTCTATGTCTTTGAGAATTCATAACCAAACTTTTCAGCATCATCCTTAGCTGCATGGTCTTGGCGTTGAAGCTTCACAAGTTCTTCTGCATACCCTAGATCACTTTGATTTAAACCAGAAGAATCCTTATCTTCAGTACCTGAAAAGTGGTTAGTAGGAAAAGAAGGAACAACAATAGGTTGTTCATCACAATCTGAGTCTGAATCATCATCTGAGGAACCTGCAATGTTAGTTTGTGAAACTTGTGGACCTGCAGAATGATTAGATTTGAAGCGAGTTTAACCTAAATGATCAGTTAAATAGTCAAGATCAAAGTACCATTCCTGACCAGCTCCTTGAGCATTAGGTTTATCCTCCATAAATCTCAGATTGAGTGTTTCTTCTATCCTCTTGGCAGATATATTATACACCTTTAAGCCTTACTATGAGCAGAATAACCCACTATAAAACCCTCATCAGCTTTCCCTTCAAATTTGTCCAAATGATCACTGGTGTTCAGGATAGTCACATGACAACCAAAAGGCTTAAAGTAACTAATGGTAGGAAGCTTCCCAGACAGAATTTTATAAGGTGTCTTATTGTGAGGACTAGTTATCAAAACCCTGTTCAAAACATAATAGGCAGTGCTGACTGCTGTAGTCATCAGTAACCACCAGACAATAGTACTTATGATCAATGCTTCTGATAGAAGTAGGACCAAAAAGGTCCATGTGAAGAAGATGCAAAGGTTCTGATATTGTGCTAACTGAAGTAATGGATTTGTACGAAGCCTTGTGTTGCTTTCCCTTGTTGCAGACCACACAATTATGCTCATTAATGAATACTTTGGAAGGAAGTCCATGGACCAAACCATGTTTTGCCAGCTTGTTGATAGTTTTGAAGTTTACATGAGCCATCCTTCTATGCCATTTGTTAGATTCATCCAAGGATGCTTTTGCCACCAAACAAGCCAAATATCCTTCAGGCTGGACATCATTAAGGTTGAATGCATACAAATTATGTCTCCTTGGAACCTTCAACATTACTTGACTATCATCAGGTATCTGAAAGTCTTTAGAAAGCACAAGACATTCATTATCAGTGAATAGAACACTATTCTTCTTGTCAAAGATTTGTGACACAGAAAACAGATTAAAGTTTCTGAGTTCTTCCACATAATACACATTTTCAAATCCAGCTTGGAGGTCCAAATGGTTCCTTTCCCAGTTATCTTGCCATCTCCTCCTCCAAAAGTAACAGTGCCTCCATGGATAGACACAAAATCATGCAGTCTTTCTCGGTTCCTTGTCATACTCCTAGAACACCCACTATCAACAATACCTAGATCTTTATTCTTATGTGGATCATCCTACAAGTTAGAAAAATGTACAACAACATTAGTATTCATGGAGACCCAAGTTATGACTGACTTGGACCTGCCTTGTGGATCATAGATGAAAAACCTGTAGATTGATGAGATCCACTATTGTTCTTGGATTCCTCCCCTAAGTATGGTTTGCATTGTCTCCAAGAGCAACCTGCTGAGGGCTTAACAGCAGTATCCCATCTTGCCCCCCTTTTATACAATAGGTCAATATTAACAGGCCTATATCCATTCTGAAAATAAGTACTAGTAGGTCTGATTAATGGCCTAGGAACATTTCTTCTCCAATATGATGGAAAGGGTCCATCAGCAGAAATTGGCTTACCAGCAGGAACTGGTTTACCAGGCCTGGCTTACCGTGAAGCTGGGTTACCGTGAAAGCTTACCAGCAAGAACTGGTCTACCAACAGGAACTGGTCTACCAGTAGGATTGGGTCTGCCAGTCCTCACATGTTTTACATTAGGAACAAATGGCGGAATATTAGTCACATCATTCCATATTGGTCTTTGCTTCTGATGGTCAGTACACACACCCATTCATTTTTCAAAAGAATCACAATCTTTAATAAGATGAAATGTACTACCACAAACAAAAAAGGATTTCTTCATGAAAGGCTTGTTCATAACATGAGATGTCTTATTACAAACAAACTTATTCAAACCACATCCAAAAACTGAATTGTTTTAACAGAATTAAAAGAACAAGAAATATTTTTAAAAATAAGCTATCTTTGAAGAAGATTCATCAACAGCAACTCTTGGGGCAAGGTCAACTGGCAAAGGCTTGGGTGAGGCAGACGTGGGAGTTGTAGACTTGTCACTTGAATCACAACTGGCAAAGTCTTTAGAATGGGTCTCTGAGGTCCTATCACTGGAAGAACAAGAGACAAAATCACTAGTTTCACTGCCAGTTTCAGATAAGTCATTAGAATTTTGGCCATAGGTCATATGTGATTCATCCTAGTCTGAGTCTGGGGAGGGTGGCTGAACAATATCATTAATAGATGAAGGAACTCAATGCATTTCTCCTTTTTTTACAAACTTAACAGGTTTTCGATACTTTTCTTCCTCATCATCAACGACAGGGTCAAAAACACTATAGTCATTAGGGTCATATACTTCATCTGGACCGATATAGTCCTTGAAGCCCAGCCCCATCTTAGTTTTTACATAGATAGAACTGTTCCATAACTTATCTAGATTCTTATCTTATTCTTGCCACTCTTTATGTCTAGCCACCTCTTTTTCTAAATTAGCCTTTAGATCCTCTTTTTCTACATTTACCTTTACATTTTCTTTCTCAGTAAATTTTAACAAGTTAGTGGTGTTTTCTAAATCTCTTTCTAGCACCCTAATTTTTTCTTCAAGGGCCAATTGATTTTGTTGGTACCAAACCTTTTGTTTTTCCAAAGTTTTAACAGTTTTCTTTTAGGCTTGAACCTAAATAAAGTTTTCTTTATATTGGCCATCAATGTCATCAAATTCCCTTTTAAGGGCATCATACTTATCATTACAACCAAATATACAAGTATTTACCTGAGATGAGATACCCATTAGGGAAAACTCCTCAGCAGCATCTCAGGTCTCAGCAAGCATTCCAATCTGAGAAGAACTGCCCTCCTTATCTTCAGTCACATAAGCAGTCCAATCAAGCATTGAGTCCACAGACACCAAGGCTTTAGGTTCCTCTTGTTCCTTGAGCTTGAATGTAGAGTATCTTTTCTGGTCACTTCCCTTCTTAGCTAGACATTCCCTGGCAAAGTGACCCAATTGATTGCATTCATAACACCTGACCTTCTTTCTATCAAACCTGGCAGCCTCCCTTCCCTGATAATTGATCTTCCTACCTGACTTCTTCTCAAACCTGTTGACTTTTACAGCAAGCATAGCCATCTGCCACTTTATGTCCAACTCCTCCAAGTCCCACTTATCTACCTAATCAATATCCTCATAGGCCAGCTGCTGTCGAGGTTCACTGTCAGCAACAAATGAGTAAAGCACATCCTCCATCATATTACTAGACCTTGATTTTCTTGATCTAGAAGAGGTGTATGTTGTAGTTGCTGCTGCTGATGAGGTGGGGCTTTCAACATATGACATCTTGGTATTAGTACTAGTAGCACTAACAAATACTGAATTTATTGGAGTGAGAGAATAGCTGGAGTGACCCTTGATATCAATTTCAAGAGTTCTGAGCTTATTGTACAAATTATCAAAGCTTAAGTATTTAAGGCCACCCTTTGCCTTGAGAGTAAGAGAAACCTGGCTCCAAGAAGAAGGTAGAGCCCGTAGGAATTTGGTGTTGCAGTCTTCATTGTCAGGTTTGGATTGCATCTAATTAAGCTGGCTCAAGATTTTCTAAAACCTGTCATACCCCTTATGTATGCCTTCCTCCTCAGAAATATTAAACCACTGAAACTCCTTCTTGAGCATTGTCTTTCTCATCTTCTTGGATTCTTCTTTACCTCCAAACCTTGCCTTGATTGCTTTCTAGATTTCCTTTGCATCATCAAGGTGATGAAAATCACCCATATGGTCATCTGGAAGGGCTTGGAGCAAGGTTTTCCTTGCTTTTGTTTCTCTCTGAAGAGCAATATGTTCCTCATCCGAAGTTGGAGGAAGGATTATCACGTTCCCCTGAGTATCTCTTCCTGTCTTCTTCTTACTGTTGCCTTTCAGGACAATATTCTAGAGATTGTAATCACTATTAGTGATCCAATTTTCCATCTTCATTGCCCAGATTTCATATCCGCCCTTCTTCAGATAACGAAACTTAGCATTGTTGTTTGACATAGTGGTGGTAACAACCTGCTGAACTGTTTGAGTCTGAGTGTCGCTCTTAGGCTTCTCCATATCATCTTCTTGATCTGACATTGTTAGAGACTATTAGGGTTTTAAGTGAGTAAAGTGATCTTCTTTGAGAGATTCTCACCAGGTTTTGATACCACTTGTTGGAGCAGTCCCATATAGATCTTTCGAGCCACTAAGAAATAGATAGAATACCTGTGTAATCACAAGCAAACTATAGAGAACCTCTAATAAACTTATGCTCACGAGGAATATGAACACAAGAGTTAAAGAAGATAATAATAACTAAACTTTTGATCCTCTATGGATCTATATTAATTCACTAAGAATGTTTTCAAAAGCGTACATAACTCATAGCCGCAGGTTTCTTTTATACTATAACAAACCCTAATGCAGCTGCTTACAAAATGCGTAAAAGATATGCATTATCTCTTCCTAAAACAACTCATGCATATCCTAACTAATTACTAATAATACGGATACTACTATCCGCCGAAATACTATTATCAGCAGGAACTTCACTATCCGCAGTACCTGCACTATCAGCAGAAACAAAAGTACTAACAGGAGGAACCTTAACAGTAGGAACCACTCTATACTATTACAATAATTCCTAACAGTATCCATACCCATTACAACCCGTCACACTTTTTGTACTAACAATAAGCTACAATAATGATAATTGAAGACATGAATTAAGATATAATCAACAATCCATTACAAGATGTTTATGGAGTGATTGAAACCCTTTAGGTTTCTAGAAAAACACCTACTTAAATCCTAGAATCGGACTTAGGGTTTAGGGCTTACAAAAAGTGAAGTTATGATGTTATATTTATAGGTTGTTTTTCAGTCGGCAAGGAGTGACGGCGTCAACTCTACAGAGTGATGGCGATGTGAAGCATTTTTCAGCTAATTGTATATTTTCTCGTTCCGGTCGCGTGGGCTTTTGAATGACCTAAATCCGAGTTCGTATGCAAAAGATATTGCCAAAACAGTATCAGCTACTTCGCGCGCATGTTGTGATAGTCTTGATCAGCTTGTGACGGCTTCGGGTAGGAAGTAGTGACGCCGTCTAGATTGCTTAAGGACGTTGTCTGAGATGGATCTTGATCGTCTGGTGAAGAAAGTAAAGAAATGAAAATAACTTGATTTCCCATGTTTGGTATGCTAGAGAATTCAAAAAGCGGAGAAATTCAAATTCTCCAGAAATTGTTCCTTTGTTATTTGATTTCCACTCTATATGGTGAGGAATTCGAAGAAATCATACTTATTATTTAATTCAAAAAAAGGTCACGGCTTGAAAAAAGGGGTTATAAAAGAAGTACATCACGTGTTACACATACACTCATCTTCACAAATCAAAGAAACCCTAATCTCTAAAATTGTTCATCTACCTACTACTGCATTTGATCACCCTAACCCTCAAAATTGATGTAAAATTTTACATTATTTTTAAGAAATTATTTTGATCAATCCGACACCAGATTCTTGTATTTGTCTAAAACAGTTGGGTCCCATTCTTAATTAAACAAGATTTTGTTTGTCGATATAATTTTGGCTAAATTATACAAGAAGTAATATCGTTCATGACTTTCTTTTTGTGTGGATCATGACTAGTGCTTAAAGATAATACATGGTAAAAGGTGCAGAATTAAGTATGGATAGTTTTTTATTCATACAATAGAAAATTAAAAGTTTTTTTTATTTATTGTTTTTTTTTTCTTTTTTTTTAGTTCATATATTTATTTATTTCTCGAGTCAAATTCTCGGTCGTACCAAACAACAAAGTTTACAAAAATTTCTCAACCAATTTTATTTCTCTACATTTTTATTCTCTAGTCCATTTTATTTCTTTAAATTTCTCTCTACCAAGCACACCCTAAGGGCGACGCCCTTTTTGAATAAGGCGTGACGCCGTCATGTGTTAGAACCAAAATATGACCTGATCCGTCGCTTGAGACTTTTTAGAAAACCTTGTGAGCGACGGCGTCGTCCTATGGGTTAGGACACCATCAGGCTTGCAAAACAGCCTAGAAATCTTGACTTTGTCATTTTCTTCATGTTTTCGCTCCTATTCATCCAAAAGTGATTGATTCCAGCAATTTGCTTCCAAAATACCTAAAATATGAAAATCAATGATTTTAAGCAGTAACCAATATAAAATGTATCGATTTAGGGCTTAAATGACCCCCTAAAAACGTATGTTTTAAATCCTTATCAAATATCCCTACACTTGAAATTTGCTTGTCCTCAAGCAAATGTGCTTTTGGCTGAACCATTTATAAGTTAGGGGTCATTTAGCATTGGTTTAGAATGGTATACAAAAAGTACAAGCGCCATAATAGTCAAAACAAGCACGAAAATATACACTAGAACCTCACAGTTGGTGTTTGGATTCTCTCATCTCTCAGGTTTATATGAAATATAACATGTAAGGAAATGGAAGGTAAACACTCACTACCTGTCATAGTACATAGATTACCATAGGCTTGAGAAAGATCAAACCTCCATCGGTTTGGCGTAAGCACCTAGGAATAACTATCTAAGAGGTCTTTACAAAGGGTTATAATGTTAGGCTTCGGGTAGGGAAATAAAGGGTTTTGTTGGATATGGGGAATTTTTAGTGGTTGCAAGTCAAAAATCTTAGGTTACATGCATGTAAAACGCGGAGTTGCTAAGCCAAGACTCGACTCACTAACACTAAATAACAACTTGAAACAAACATAGACTTAAGACATAAAACATAAAGATAGATGTAGGATGGTACCCCGTATGTTTTTCTCTTTTTTTCATACCTTTTTACTCTAGCATCCTCTAAGATAACATCAAAACAAATAGATTATAAGAGCATCCTTACACTTGAGTTTTTATTTCACTAACAATAATTGACCCGAATTGAAAAGATCAAAGCACTTGGAGTACTTAATTACGTAGAAAACGGGAAATTGAATTTAACGTTCCCTCCCGTTACTCCATAAAATACTACTTTAACCCATGAGTCCCAATCGTTCCAAAACTATATACAAAGGATATGACTCAACTTAGCAACCATGCAAGTAACTAGATAATTGAACTAAGGGTTTAAACAGTGGTTACAATAATGCACTAAAGATGAGTGCATACAAGGTGGGCTAAGGCGATTTGGGTGTAACATTTGAGGCTGGACTGTAAACAATGTTCTTCATTGATATTTCGGAAACTGGAAGATTAGGAGAACCGCAAAAAGATAGGCTCTGAAGGGTTATGTAACACCCCAACCCGACAAGGGTAGAAGTGTCACATTCTGGTGTCATATCAGAACACACAATTAAAATTTTGTAAACGGAAACCTTATCATATAATTTACCAAGTCATATAAACGAATGACTTACAAAGAAAATATAAAATCCAATATGACCAAAATGAAATGAAATAAAAAACAATAGCTCATCAATTCAATCCAAAGTAATAAGGTAACTAGGGTCAGTCCACTCAGATAATCCAACTCTCAGCCCATCCAAGCCCATCTTTAAACCTAAAGACCTGCCGCAGGAAAAGAAATGCGGTTGAGCTTAAAAAGCCCAGTGAACAGATATAACAAAGCGAAACCAAATCAGAGATACAAATGAAATAAGGAAACTGATAACAAGGTCGCAATGAAATGAGAATAATGAGTCAATGAGGATCATGCAGAGATACAATTATATAGATATCCAGAAAGAACAGATAACAAGGAGAACGAAGCAAAACAAGGAATCGATGACATACAAATAAGCACATACAACAGGCATACAGGAAATCAGGAAATGAGCCAACACATAAGCCAAACGGAAATCTAAAAGCTAGCGGAAGCAAGTAATTAGAAAGTGAGCATGGCAATCACACAAGTCAAGTAACCAAGTCAATAACATAACAGTATCATAACAGAAATAAAAACATGGAAAATCAACAATAAGCATATAAGGATACTAACGGAAGGTCATAGTCTAGGAGATTAACCAAACGAAGTATACAAGATAAACATATCAACAATTGATTTCACACTAGCATGGTCACCAGACAAATCAGAGGTTCACATAACATTAGGATAACATGTATTCAGATGACAACAGTTGAATCATATAATTGCATATTAATCATATCGTAGCAGGGTAAACAGTAGTCACATAAGACATGCAAGTATCACAATCAAATTCAATAATCATATAATAACCCGGTACGTGAATGGAATGATAGTAGGATGAGTCACATAAGGATTGAGTAACGGGCAATCACAGAATATGGTGCGTTGGGGTAAGCAGCGGTACAATATAGGTATATCAACAGTGTAAGGGTTTTCAGAAATCCATACCGAGCCAAAAGTACAATACAGATAATATCAGTAGTGGCAATAGCAGCCCAGTAATCAATAGTAACCATCGTATTCGGATGGGTGACCTCAGAATACCGGACAATAGGAGGAGACCTCGGTAACGATGGAGTAGCTAGCTCCCAGTATGTGAGGGGTGTATTGCATACACGCACCACATCACCAAACGATATATATATCAGTAACAGTACAATACAAATCTAGGATGCATCCATACGCCCCTGCAGAACAATAGTGGCCATAACAATAACAGTGAAGCGCGCATAATCAATACAGTATAGGGACGGTGTGGAGCATCACTCAACCACACTAGAGTCATGCCATTGGTACATCAATGACACGGCCATGTTACCTTAATGGCTAGGATAACAATATTTGGCTCGGGTATCAATCTAAAGGGTCAAGGAAAAAAGGTCTATAGTACAATATGTAAGTCACCATAATCAGAGGTTCAATATCAGTAGTTCACAATTCAAAGGTTCTTAACAACAGTCAAATATCAGAGGTTCAGTATCAAAGGTCCAGTAATAGAGGATCAATAACAGAGGTTCAATAACAGAGGTTCAACAACAATGGTTAAATATCAGAGGTTGAGTAACAGTAGTTCAATAACAGAGGGGTCAATAGCAGAGATTCAATATCAGAGGGTCAATAGCAAAGGAAATCATGGCAATGAAATATCATAAGCGAACAAAGTCAAAGGATCAGAAAGTCATGAGCAACCCCTACTGAAAAGGGATAGAATATTTGTACCATATTCGAAGCAAGCAAAATAGGAAAGTAAAGTCGCATGACGAATCAATCCCGCCGTCCGGAACCTATGTTTTAGATAACGCTTATTAAGATCAGATTACTCATTTTAGACGGTTTTCCATTTTTAGCAGGTTTCCACTTTTAGTAACTTTCCATTTTAAGTAATTTTCTATTTTAGGCGGGTTTCTATTTTGGGCAGGTTTCCATATTTAGTATCTTTCTAAAAATAGCAGGTTTTCGTATTTAGCAACCTTTAGTCATAAATGATATAATTGAAGTCAATTTAGATTAAAATAGTGAAAATAGTGTTATTAAACTTTAAGGGTCTTTTAAGCCAAGTTTTACAAGTTTAGGGTTTAAAGTGTCGTTATTTCAAAGTAGAGTGCCAAGAGTGTAAATATAGCAAGAGTACTTGTTTTACCCATTTAATACCCTTAGTTATTATATTGCCAATATAGTCCTTCAAGTTTTATAATTTACAAACCAACCTCTTAACTTAATATATATCGCATATATATAATACAATTGAGCCTTAGTTTTTAGACTTCAAATATCCTTTGCGTTTCCAACCATTAGAACCAAATTAACCCAACATTACAAGGCTCTTGTGATGAATTTATTTCAAGCCGTGACCCCTTACCCAAAATAAAAATCATATGCGCCCCATGTACATAATGAAACAATCCCTAGACCTAGCTTAAATCGACCCAAAAATCATACCATCATACACGCATGTTTTAACGTCATTTATGTACCATAACCACGAAAGAAAATATAGGCCGTGAGGTTTCAAATTCAGCTTCAATACCGCTGTTTTTAGTGCTTATTAGGTCGACATATATAGAGGTTCCTTCATGATTTTATGCAACAAGCATACATGAGTTACTTAGCCATGTTTTATCCTTTCATGTAATATGTTATACAAGTATTAAAAGCTTGCGTATGGAGGGACATATACGACCAGATTAAAGAATACAAAGGCGAGACAAAGGTCATAACAGTTTACCTTTGGAGCCTATGAAAGGAGGGAAAGACAAGTAACAAAAACTAAGCAAACCAAGCACCCTTGACTGCCCAAGTAGCCACGACCAGCAGCAGTTCAACCCAAGACCAAACCAAGCGATTATCTTTGAACCAAAACTCATTCTCACAGCCTCTACACGGAGCCTACAATTCACTTCTTGGAACCACCTTTTGCTGTCGACAGGAAACTATAGAAAGAGGGAGTTTGCCGTCACTTTGTGTAGAGGGTCATTAGGGTTTTCCTTTTGTTTTTAATTCTGGTGGAGCGTACAACCAGAGAAAGAGAAAAAAGGGATATACGGATTTTCATTAAGCCAAACAAAAGAAAAAGGCAACATGGGCCACGTCCAAAGGGAAAAACAAAGGCCTGGTTCACAACATGAATGGGCTTGTCATGCATTTGTGCAATAAATAAAAATTTGGCCCATTGCAAAAATGTATAGACGTGTACAATGTGTTTTTATACGTAAGCGTAATGGTTTCTTTTGTCTTGTACGAATTACATATTTACTAGTTAGGTTATAAACATATTTGATGAGCTTGACTTGTTTTATGTATTTTATAAATATTAAATTGAGGGGCAAAATAGTCTTTTCACGCGTTTATGATTTTTAGGGTTTTACAACTCTTCCCCCCTAAAAGAAATTTTTCGTCCTCGAAAATTGAAGTCGCAGGGGTACGCCGAGACATACTAGTTTAAGGCAGACGTAGCAATTCATAGTGTCACAAAGACCATAACGATTTCGGTTCCAAAGCGTACAAAACTTATACGTAACAGATGTCGGTGAGAATCTCGCAAGAGGTACAAAATTCCAAACGAACATGAGGAGTGACAAATAACAGGTATAAGCCCTAGTCCATTCACGTACCAACCCCAGGCATTTCCCAAGATGTCGTATGATTTCAATAACTTCAAATTATATGATCTCGGTATTATCACGTTGATCAGGCGTCATAATACTTGCATCACATAACAAGTCCTTATTGTCATCATATTCTACCTCGGGTCATAACAAACCACATAATAAATATCGCAACGAAACAAATAACATACAGGTAGCAAATAACATATCAAACAGGCCAGATCACATACCTACAACATATAATACATCAAACAACTTACCATATCACCAAAGAAAAAGGCTACCAACTTATCCGAAACGGTTCCTCGTGACTCATTACTGACGATCCGAATATAAAGCTGAAATAATACCTAAATGCTAAATGATAAAACTTCACGATTCAAACCGAGTTCTGAACAAATCAAAGAAAAGCAATACTGATCAAATCTTATAGCAAAATATCAAACCGCCTCAAAACGCGTGACAAACAAATTGGAGTAACACAAGTCGCGCCCAATCATATGAAGTAGATGAACCTTCTCAGCCACCAGTTGAATCTTGTCTCCGTCTTTGCGCCTGTGGTGGATCCGTCCAGCTCCCTCTAGCAGCATCCTGACGTCTCTGGCAGCATCACAATCGGGTGCGGCTTCTGCTTCACGAACCTTTCCAGTTTAGAAACTGTTGCAGCAATGCAGGGTCAGCACTACCATCTTTGACTCTACGAGTAGTCTCCGTCTAACGATCGACAAACGGATGTGTGAAGACAAAATAAACAAATTTCGATGCGGAAAGAAGTGTCACATTCAGGTGTCATATCAGAACATACAATTAAAATTTTGTAAACGGAAACCTTATAAAATAATTTACCAAGTCATCTAAATGAATGACTTAAAAAGAAAATATAAAATTTAATATGACCAAAATGAAATGAAATAAAAAACAATAGCTCATCAATTCAATCCAAAGTAATAAGGTAACTAGGGTCAGTCTACTCAGATAATCCAACTCTCAGCCCATCCAAGCCCATCTTCAAATCTAAAGACCTGCCGCAGGAAAAGAAATCGGTGAGCTTAAAATCAGTGAGCGAGATATAACAAAGCGAAAGCTAAATGAAATCAGAGATACAAATGAAATAAGGAAACGATAACAAGGTGCAATGAAATGAGAACAATGAGTCAATGAGGATCTGAGAGATACAATTATCTGAGATATCCAGAAAGAACAGATAACAAGGAGAACGAAGCAAAACGAGGCATCGATGACATACAAATAAGCACATACAACAGGCATACAAGAAATCAGGAAATCAGACAACACATAAGCCAAACAGAAATCTAAAAGCTAGCGGAAGGAAGTAATTAGAAAGTGAGCATGGTAATCACACAAGTCAAGTAACCCACAGTCAATAACATAACAGTATCATAACAGAAATAAAAACATGGCAGATCAACAATAAGCAGATAAGGATACTAACGGAAGGTCATAGTCCACGACAATAACCAAACGAAGTATACAAGATAAACAGATCAACAATTGATTTCACACTAGCATGGTCACCAGACAAATCAGAGGTTCACATAACATTAGGATAACATGTATTCGGATGACAACAGTTGAATCACATAATTGCATATTAATCATATCGTAGCAGGGTAAACAGTAGTCACATAAGACATGCAAATAGCACAACCAAATTCAATAATCATATAATAACCCGGTACGTGAATGGAATGATAGTAGGATGAGTCACATAAGGGTACAAGGTAACGGGCAATCAATATAGAATATGGTGCGTTGGGGTAAACAGACGGTACAATATAGGTATATCAACAGTGTAAGGGTTGTCAAAAATCCATCCCGAGCCAACGATTACAATACAGATAATATCGGTAGTGGCAATAGCAACCCAGTAATCAATAGTAACCATCGTATCCGGAGGGTGACCTCGAATACCGGACAATAGGAGGGAGACCTCATAACCAGGTGGAGTAGCTAGCTCCAAGTATGTGAGGGGGTGTATAGCACACAGGCACCACATCACCAGAACAATGTATATATCAGTAACAGTACAGTAAAAATCTAGGATGCATCCATACGCCCCTGCAGAACAATAGTGGCCATAACAATAACAGTGAAGCGCGCATAATCAATACAGTATAGGGACGGTGTGGAGCATCACTCAACCATACTAGAGTCATGCCATTGGTGCATCAATGACACGGCCATGTTACCTTCATGGCTAGGATAACAATATTTGGCTCGGGTATCAATCTGAAGGGTCAAGGCAAAAAGGTCTACAATACAATATGTAAGTCACCATAATCAGAGGTTCAATATAAGTAGTTCACAATTCAAAGGTTCATAACAAAAGTCTAATATCAGAGGTTCAATATCAAAGGTCCAGTAACAGAGGTTCAATAACAGAGTTTCAATAACAATGGTTAAATATCAGAGGTTCAGTAACAGTACTTCAATAACAGAGGGGTCAATAGCAGAGATTCAATATCAGAGGGTCAATAGCAAAGGAAATCATGGCAATGAAATATCATAAGCAAACAAAGTCAAAGGATCAGAAAGTCATGAGAAACTCCTACTGAAAAGGGATAGAATATATGTACCTTATTCGAAGCAAGCAAAATAGGAAAGTAAAGTCGCATGACGAATCAATCCCGCCATCCGGAACCTATGAATTAGATAATGCTTATGAAGATTAGATTACTCATTTTAGACGGCTTTCCATTTTTGGCAGGTTTCCTTTTTTAGTAACTTTTCATTTTAAGTAACTTTCTATTTTAGGCAGGTTTCTATTTTTGGCAGGTTTCCATCTTTAGTATCTTTCTAAAAATAGCAGGTTTTCGTATTTAGCAACCTTTATTCAAAAATGATATAATCGAAGTCAAATTAGATTAAAATAGTGAAAATAGTGTTATTATACTTTAAGGGTCTTTTAAGCCAAGTTTTACAAGTTTAGGGTTTAAAGTGTCGTTATTTCGAAGTAGAGTGCCAAGAGTGTAAATATTGCAAGAGTACTTGTTTTACCCATTTATTACCCTTAGTTATTATATTACCAATATAGGCATTCAAGTTTTTTAATTTACAAACCAACCTCTTAACTTAATATATATCGCATATATGTATTACAATTGAGCCTTATTTTTTAGACTTCAAATATCCTTTGCATTTCCAACCATTAGAACCAAATTAACCCAAGATTATAAGACTCTTGTGATGACTCTATTTCACGCCGTGACCCCTTACCCAAAATAAAAATCATATGCGCCCCATGTACATAATGAAACAAGCCCTAGACCTAGCTTAAATCGACCAAAAAATCATACCATCATACACGCATGTTTTAACGTCATTTATGTACCATAACCACGAAAGAAAATACAGGCCGTGACGTTTCAAATTCAGCTTCAATACCGCTGTTTTTAGTGCTTATTAGGTCGACATATATAGAGGTTCCTTCATGATTTTATGCAACAAGCATACATGAGTTACTTAGCCATGTTTTATCCTTTCATGTAATATGTTATACAAGTATTAAAAGCTTGCGTATGGAGGGACATATACGACCAGATTAAAGAATACAAAGGCGAGACAAAGGTCATAACAGTTTACCTTTGGAGCGTATGAAAGGAGGGAAAGACAAGTATCAAAAACTAAGCAAACCCAGCACCCTTGAGTGCCCAAGTAGCCACGACCAGCAGCAGTTCAACCCAAGACCAAACCAAGCAATTATCTTTGAACAAAAACTCATGCTCACGGCCTCTACACGGAGCCTACAATTCACTTCTTGGAACCTCCTTTTGCTGTCGACAGGAAAATGGAGAAAGAGGGAGTTTGCCGTCACTTTGTGTAGAGGGTCATTAGGGTTTTCCTTTTGTTTTTAATTCTGGTGGAGCGTACAACCAGAGAAAGAGAAAAAAGGGATATACGGATTTTCATTAAGCCAAACAAAAGAAAAAGGCAACATGGGCCACGTC
Organism: Chrysanthemum makinoi; assembly: GCA_910596185.1. NCBI lineage: Eukaryota > Viridiplantae > Streptophyta > Magnoliopsida > Asterales > Asteraceae > Chrysanthemum > Chrysanthemum makinoi. Next base: position 256,109,855 of record OU343222.1, on the reverse strand, counting down.
CAAAGGGAAAAACAAAGGCCTGGTTCACAACATGAATGGGCTTGTCATGCATTTGTGCAATAAATAAAAATTTGGCCCATTGCAAAAACGTATAGACGTGTACAATGTGTTTTTATACGTAAGCGTAACGGTTTCATTTGTCTTGTACAAATTACAAATTTACTAGTTATATTATAAACGTATATGATAAGCTTGACGTGTTTTATGTATTTTATAAATATTAAATTGAGGGGCAAAATAGTCTTTTCACGCGTTTATGATTTTTAGGGTTTTACAGGTTAACTAGGGGTATCGTGTACTAAAAATGAGTACATCGCAAGGGTGTGGGAAAAATTTACTCAACTCATGTGGTTAACGTGAAATTACAGATTTGAAACAAGGGTTATCCTAATGTCTCTTATCATTTAGTTAATCCTAACAAGTTCTAGAATCTATTATACTACCAGTACACTCACTAAGCATTAAAGATGAATGTTTTTATTCCTAAAGATCTAGGGGTGAACCTTGCATTTTTGGGGTGGACATTGACCCAGCAGCCGGATCCCTTTGCACTGGTCGGATCCCTTAGGTAAGGGATCTGCCAGAACCGTGGGAACTGTAGGCAGTTTTTCCTATAAATAGTGAGTCATTTCTCTCTTGCTCACCAACCTTTTTTAGACATATCTTCTCTCTATGTTCTAACCTATCTAACCTCAGATCCAAAGGATCATTCTATGTAGTTTTCTATTTGTGTAATTCTCTAGGTTCCTCTTAAAGGCGAGATCACAACCTCTTAAAGATGTGCAAGCTCAAGGTCATGAGTTGCTAAGCTTTGTCATCATCAAGACCACTGAAGTGCATCTTATTGATAGTTGTTCTCTCCCTCCATTAGTGTGTCAAGTTGAAGGCATTGGTGGAGAGTGCCGAAGGTGTACATTCGATATGGGGCATCGATGTATATTTGTGTAGTTTGGGTTAAAGAATATTGATATCCTTTAAAGTGTTGTAAAAAGGTGTATCCTTTGGGTTGTCGTGTTAAGTAGTAGTTTCTCCTTTGTAATGGAACTCGGTATCCAGCCTTGTACTCGATAAAGTGTAGGCAATGTTGTGATAGGTTTGGTTCTACCTCATTGAAGAACTCGGTGTCTAGCCTTGTACCGGATAAAGTGTAGGCGACGTTGTGAAGGCTTCTCCGCCACATCAAGGAGTTTGTGTTGTGCAGTGCTTAGAAACTCTCGAGTTGGGTACTCGGGGAGTGGAGTATGGCAAGGAAGGTGTCCTTGTAGCCGAACCACTATAAATACTTGTGTTTTGGTTTTGTGTTCCTTTACTCTTTATCTCTTGGCATTATTTATGTATACGTCCATCTATTAATATGCAACACACGATAAAATGGTATAGGTGATGGTAAATGAAATAAACATATTAAAACAATTAATTTGCAGTGGAAGATTACCTATTAATTGATCCATATAGCCATATGATCAATCGATAAATAATTAACATAAATGGTATAGCGTTGTAGCATGATTTGGTAGATCTTTAGCAAGCACCAATCCATGAATGGAGTAAGAAACCTATGTGATCAATAAGGTTGATCACCACAATGATGGAAACATACTACACATCACGGATCACCACCCGATGCTAGTCTAAACCCCGTAACATGCGATCTAGCCTTGAACTTGTTAGGATTTGGAAAATCCAGTAGTTAAAGTGTCGGTCACCTCAAGTATATGTAATCGTTAGAAAGCTCGTAGTCGTAGCTATTTGATGTTAAGTAAGTATTTAGTTATGTAACACCGTGGAGGACGGACGGGTCTTTACCCACTGTATGCCTGACCCACAGCCCGTCAGGTGGCGTTTTATTGTAAGACAATATATACTCTCTACCTCCCAAGGTAGAGAGTTGGAGCTCATAATAAGATTTTTCTTTCTCTCACTAAAGTTCCCAAACCTCTAACTTTCTCTCTCTAAACTCATCTTATACGCCTACTTTATTAGTGATATGATGTGTATGTGAAATCCAATATGTTACAAATGGTATCAAGAGCCATGGTTAGATCATCTCTTACATATCCTTGGATTTCTAGTGGTTTTTAGATGGTTTTTGAGTTTGAAAAAGTTTAGTGGTTTTTGCATCATTTGGCTCATTTCTTGTGTTAAAGTTTGAATTTTGGGTGTACTTTTGTGTTTAGGATCATTGTATGTGCTTGGGTTTTGATTTGGTAAGCTAGAATCACTGTGGTTGAGCTTGTTTTGGATTGAAAAGTGTGTTTTTAAAGTTTTTCTTGGTAGCGACTTGGCTCTAGGAGTGATTTTCATGCTAGCGACTTGCTTCAGTAAAAGGTAGCGAGTTGTAGTGAATTTTCGTAGCGACTTGGTCCTAGCGACTTGTCTCTTGAGACAAGCCGACAAACAGTACACTTAGTGGATTCTCAACTACGGGTAGCGACTTGGTAAGGTAGCGACTTGCTTTCAATTTTGATAGCGACTTGTTCTTTATGAGCTCCAACTCTCTACCTTGGGAGGTAGAGAGTATTTATAGTGTTACAATAAAACGCCACCTGACGGGTTGTGGATCAGGCATACAGTGGGTAAAGACCCGTCCGTCCTCCACGGTGTTACTAAACTAAATACTACATAACATTAAATAACTACGACTACGAGCTTTCTAACGATTACATATACTTGAGGTGACCGACACTTTAACTACAGGATTTTCCAAATCCTAACAATCTCCCCCTAAGGGAGGTCACCTCAAACACACATTAACATTACATAGAAAACAAACAGATATTTCATTGAGATAGTTCTTGAATTCTTGTTCATGTTCTTTTTTCTGTAGCTCGTAGTCTTTGATTCTTCATTTTTGCATGTTTGGATAATCTTAGTGGAGGTCTTTAACTGATCCAAGTGATACTGAGTTTTGAGACAGCTTTTGAGATCATCAGCCACATTAATCTCTGACTCATCCATTGTGGTGTTGGTATTATGTGATGTCGTGACTTTTGGACCGACATGCTCACATTCTGGATCATGATATATTCTTATCAGAGTAGCGGAAGCTTTAATAGATTCATGATATTGGATGGCGTGAGAAGCATGGAGTGAAAATATCCGAGTCATTGATGCACTAATCATGATTTCTTTGGAACTGAATGTGTTGAGTAAGCATGTGGCTATGGATTGACCGCTTCATTCGATCATTTGCAAATGTCGGGTGTATTACCATAAAACAGTTAGCAATAAAGCGTACGAAAGTGTCTTTGATTAGTACACGGCCCACGGTCCCCCGTTGATCAGTACAAGTAATGCATGTGATCAGGAAGAATTCCTAAGAATCTCCTTGCCGGGGTTTAAATTGCTCTAGTTCTCAAACCGAACGTCTCAAAGACAACACGGAGTGAGTGAACCGCGAAATGAGATTCTTGATTGAAAAGATGTTTGAAAACAATCTTATTTTGCTCAAAATAAATTGTTTTGCAATACGAAGGTTTTAATGAAAATAAATTATCAATCATAAAGCACCTTTTATTTTGAGAAATAAGTACCGCGATTCGATGTGCTAAGAAAAGTTTTAAGCCTTGGCACCGAGTTTTCAGGTATCCGTCAATCCATGTTGGTGAGTTGATTCAAAAGATTGAATCGCTCCATTGTTTTAAATCCAGGTTGTCACATGGTTGACCTATAGGATAGATCTCCATGCCACCTACCTAGGAGCTTGTTTGATGTTGGCTCAAGAAGGCTTTCCATCTTCATTGTGAATATGTATGCATATCACTCGGATGTTGTGATACCACAAAAGGATAATGCATTAGGACTCGTAAGATATAATCTCTTTTCCACATTGGCCAAGCTTGAAGAGTCTTCATTAAGTGTCTAATAGAGATTTATTGATGATGTGGCTCTAGACTCAATTGTGCATATTTGGTTCCTATCTGGGAGACTAGGAGAGGGTCTCCTTCTTCAATATCAACAAACTCTAAGAGAAAGTAGATAGATAATGTCGGTTCCCCGTGAGAATGAAACAAGCCATTTTAAGAGGAACTTGAGTGGCTTGGGAAGTTGTAGTGCGGTCGTCCTGGGTCCATGACGTCTTGTCTTCAATACCGATGTTACCTTGGTAACCACCAGTAGTATACGAATTGAACCGGTTTACGCCTAAGGTTGAATAAATGGAGGGCTATTTCTTTTCACCCTTTTCACATTCAATTCTTTTTCATTCTTCAACCCCTTGATGCTTAGAGACTTCATAACTAGAACCTTGTTGGGTTTATTCGATTACTAGCTCGGTCTCGATCCGCACTCTTCCCATATCTCACTTTTCTCCTTTTTCATCATACATAAGGACTTCTATACTATCTAGTGGATTATCCACAGGTAGATCCCTCGGTTGGCGGATCATGGGACCTCAACCTAACCTTATCATCCTTATATCACCATGCATAAAGTAGAGTTGGTCGGTCTTTTGGTGTAGTTCTTTCCCCTTGAAACCAATTGAAAACCATTTGAAAATCAATCAAGATACTTGTGATATAGAATCAAAGCATTTTGTATCTTAATTGTTTTGATATTTTAGAAATGCTCCTCTTCAACATATGCATAAAATTGAATTTGTTTAGCACATGGAGGCAAGTGATCTTTGAAATCGTTAGATTAAGAATGAAAGGTCAAATCTTTTGATTAACATTTTCTAAAATGATCATCATCACTTTACAATCAATTTGAGTAGATAAAACATTTTGAGGAAGGATGAGGTTTTCAAAAGTTTGCTCCCCCTCAATATGTGCCTCGGAGTTTGAAAGAGTTTTACACATATTAGAGGGAACCGGCACTTAGAGACAATTCAATCACGTTTTAATAATTTGAGGTTTACTGTAGATGCTCCCCCTCAACATGTGCATGGAAAATTTGAAATCGTTTGTCACATGCATGGAGGAAAACATGCTAAACACTTATGAAACCATTTATCGAATTATCAGTTTAAATCCAATTTAAATCACAAATTCTCCCCGATCACAATTATCAAATCATTTGAGATTTGTGATCTCTGTAGATTTAAATTGATTTTGAAAGCTTTAAAGAATTGTGACTTGATTATGAAGTTTTTGCGATAAGGATTGGATTTTGAGACTTTAAACTCCATTGATTAAACATGCATGATTATCTTTTGAAAACATAATAATAACCAAGGTCTTGAACCAATTGTGTAAAATATTGTAAAACATTTAGAGTAGACCTTGCTCATTTCGTTTGAGAAGAACACTTTTTGATTTAATTGAAAAATTATTCTCCCCCTCAATCAATGATGAAAGTTGTTGATTGATGGATTGAGAATTTGACACTTGATAAGTTCTTTTGATTTTCAAACATAGAGTCCGAAGTGTTTTCAAAACAATTGAGTTTTCATAAGATTGCAAATGATTTTTAGAGGAATCATTTAGAAGGAAAAATATTTGAAATTAAACATTTGTCTTGTTAATGACAAATATTTGTTTGTAGAATCAGAGCATTAGGTATGAAACATGAGATAAAGCATGACTCTGTTCTTTCTTTGAAAAATCGGGTTCTTGCAAAATGACAATAAACCATTGTTTCACTTTCTCCCAAAAATATTTTTTGATTTTTTTGATTTTTGATTTTTTTTCTTTTTAAACATTGAACAACATCTAAAGTCCGTGTCATTCTTTGAATGATGACACAAAATAGATATTATCGAATCGAGGTAAAAAACATGACAAAAGACAATATTTTTGAAATTTTTCGAGAGATTTTCAAATTTTTATAGATTTTTTGAAAGTTTTATATTTTTGTATTTTTATTTTTGAATAAATATATACAAATGATGGATGAAGAAAGACCTTTACTCCTCGTCTTCCTCGAAGGCGTTTGAGTGTTTACGGTTGAAGGCTTTTCAAGCCAAGTGGTGGAAGAATAAACTCAAAACGTTCTCTTGGAAGAGCTTTGGTGAAGATGTCGCTAGCGGTATTACGACATCACAAAATAGAGTTCCACCACACCGTTTTCCACTTTTGATGAAATGATGTCTAATGTCGATGTGCTTTGATCTTGAGTGTTGAACGTTGTTGCATGAGAGAGCAATGACACTTTTATTATCACGGTCTGAGAGGAATTTTGTTGAATTCAAAGCCATAGTCGGATAATTGGGATCTCATCCAAAGGATTTGAGCACAACAAGATGACATGGCTATGTCAACCTCGTAGAGAAATAGAAGTACTCATTTGCTTTTTGAAGACCGACACAAGCTTATTACCCAAAATTGAGCACCTCGGCGTGCCGGCGTGTATCTTGACATCCTACATGATCGGCATCGCATAGAACATTAGTGACATACGGTGTCCCGGGTACCATAGTCCCATATTGATGGTTCCTTGGAGATACCGAAAGACCCGTTTAACGCTTCAAGGTGCTTTTTAGTAGGCTTAGCCTGATATCTAGCACACATGCACGCATCGAACAAGATGTATGCAGTGCTATGGCTGTGAGGTACATCAAGGATCCAATCATGCTACGATATTTCGTTTGATCTACCATGATCCCTGAGTGGTCTTCATCCAGCTTAGTACGTTCAATCATGGGAGTGTCAGCGGTGTCACAATCCAAATTTCTTTAAAATCTCATTTGCATATTTAGATTGATTTATAAAAATGCCTCCGGACTTTGTGAAATTTGTAATCCCAAGAAAAATGACATTTGTCCCATCATTGACATTTGAAATTTGGAACCCATTTCATTTGAAAAGCGATCACATTCATTGGGGTCAGTCGAGGCAAAGATAATATCATCAACATAAATTTGAACATGAATTAAATGTTTGCATGACTTCCTGGTGAACAATGTAGGATCATCTGCTCCGCTGAATCCGGTTAGATAGAAGAAATTTTGATAGCGTATCATACCATGCTCTAGGAGCTTGCTTCAAACCATAAAGGGCCTTTCTCAAGCGATAGACATGAGTAGGATGCTCGGATTCACAAAACAAGGCGGTAAAACACCTCTTTCAAATCACCATTAAGAGGTTTCATCCATCGATATCGACCATGTTCTTACTAGCGGCATTAGCCAAGAAGATTCTTAGCCTCGATCGAGAACAGCGAGGGCAAATGATTCTTCAAAGTCAATACCCTCTTCTTTACGGTATCCTTTTGCAACCAATCGAGCCTTGTTTTTAAGACATCACCATGCTCATCAAGTTTCACTTTGAAGATCCATTTTAGAGCAACGATCATAGCACAATATGGGCGGTACTAATTCCCATACATCAAGTCGATCAAACTCATGAATTTCTTCTTGCATGGCATTGAACCATTAGTCTTCATTCATGGCGGTTTTAATGTCTTTTGGTTCGACCTTAGAGATCTGAGTTGAAGAAGCACCATAAGGCATCGGTTGCAAGTTGTTTCCGTGTGGATCTTTGGGCGAGAGGGTTTCCAATGATGTTGTCCAATGGATGATCATGTGTCCATTTTAAGGGTGTTCATGTGGTTGTTGTTGTGGGCTGATAGCGAGTCGATGTCTCGATGAAGATGGTTGGATGATGATTGAGGCAAATATATTTTCAAATGGAGCATCTTGGGAGTAGAAAGGGATTAACTTCATCATTGATTCCAGAAACAATTCCATGATGTACATTTGATGATTGATGATTTGTTGATGAGGCGAGTGATCGGCCGGCGCTTCTGACTTAATGATATTGAGGCTGAAGGGTTGACTTCATTCAGGGGATAGGAGCGACCTCTATTGATGGAATTGACATTTCATCAGCATTTGGTTTATAGTGTTCATCAAACATTGGATCAAATAATTTCTTTAAATCATCTTCTGATGGAGGTACATATGGAGTTTTTGGAGATGAGTTTGGTACAAGTGAACCAATGGGACTGTTTTGAAGTCGCGGGTCCAGCTGGATTTCCGAGAGCCATTTGACCGGTCGACTCATCGAGCGTAGCGTGAATTGTTTCCATGATATTTTGGGTTCTCTTGTTGTAGATTCGGTAACCCTTCTTGTTTGGGGCATAACCAACAAAACTATATCGCCTTTGCTCTTAATTTACCTAAGTCTTGACCGTCATTCGTTGGATAGCACAAAGCACCAACACACGAAGGTAGGAGAGATCAGGTTTTCGTTTATGAACAAGTTCATATGGAGTTTTTCCATGAGAGGTGTGTATAAGGGAATGATTTTGGGTATAGCAGGCAGTGGCAATGGCTTCATGATAGGTCACTAGATTTACAACACAAGCTTAATAGAAGAAATAGAGAGGCGGTTGAACAACTATCCAAACACACACACACACGTATATGTGAAACGGTTATGCGTAGAGAGTGAGTGAAAGCAATGAATTGAACAACCAACCCTCAAGTGAGGGTTATTACATAGTATTTATAGGAGGAAAGCTAGGGCAACACTCCTAGTCCCTTCCTTTCTCCTATGGGCTTGGGCCTAAGCTCATGGGCCTTCTACATAAGCTTAAGGATAATGACAAACATAAAGGCCATAATTGAGCTAACTATTACATATGAGTAACTAACACTTGAATAATGGTTTAGGAGTGATTCCAACAATCTCCCCTCAGTGTTGGTGATGAAAAGCGGTGAAGGCGTTGATGTAATAGTAGCTTTGGCGTCTTCGACATTCTTCTTTCTTGTGTGAAGAATTGCCTTGATTGAACCATCTCCGATTAATAGCGAGATAGTTTTCTTTGAACAGTTATGCTTTGGCGTCATCTTTAACTTTGTTCTTTGATCATTGTTCTTTGTGATGAAAGTGATAGTATGTTGTTATGCATCAAGTTACGCCTCCAGTGCCTTATTGCCGGTGTCTACGTCTTTCTCCAACATGCTCACACACTCTTTGCGTTGGATTCGGATGCTGATGAAGTTCTTTAAGTCTTTAACTTTGTAGATTCTTTGATTTGATGAAGAATCATTCTGACTTTGTGTTGCTTTAAGATAGAACTTCTTTGATGATGTTGTTGGTGTGAACAAGTGGAGAATACGCGATCATTCCGCTCCAGCTTCCATAAGAAGTAAACATTAAAGCGGTTAGTAATAAGCGTTCGGTACAAGTTTGAACTTCGAGTGTTGTGACATAGTGTGAAAACACAACTCTAATTCTTACAAAGGCCGTTTCGAATCGGAGTCCCGGTGAGATAACACGATGTAAGAAGTACACCTACGATTCGGATGAGTGTTGGTACACCGAAGCATCACCTCAATTGTAGAGCGGTTTGAGACCACTAAAGCGCCAATCCACGGGAGTTGCCGAAGACCTACTTGTCGGTCGTTTAATGTTGACCCGAGGAGTTTCCATTCAATCACTGAGGATCACAAATGTGAACCTCTCATAAATGTTCTCGACAAATTGCTAAGATCTATGAAGGACTCGATAATGTACCACTGAAATTCTTATTGTTGAATGTCAAGTGATGAAATGTCAAGTGTACCTAAGAGATCTTTTGATGAATCTCGTGGCTCTAGACTCAATAGTGCATTTTGGTTTTCTGAGCGGAGACTAGGGAGAGGGTCTCCTTCTTCAATACCGGCCAATCTAAGAGAAAGCCGATAGTTTACGTAGGGTTCCCTGTGAGAATGAAACAAGCTTCTGTTGAGAGAAACTTGAGTGGTTAAGAATGTTTAGTGCATGTGTCACTGGGTCCATGACGACTTTTAATCTTCAATACCGGTGTCATCTAGTGACAACCAATAGTATATGAATTGAACCCGTTAATGCGCCCTAAGTTGAATAATCTGGAGGGCTATTTCTTTTCACCCTTTTCTTTACATTTCTTTTTAATTCTTCAACTCCTTCTTTCTCTGATTCTCATCTCCTTTTTACACTCATACCTAAGGACTTCTAAATACTAACTATTTGTGGTGTCCTTGGGTAGATCCCTCCGGCTCTGGCGGATCATAGGATGGTTATTCCTAACCTTAGTCCCCTTATAACTCCATGACTAACCTATGTTGCCATAAAACCATTTACTTGAAAAATCTAAAAAGTGTTTATGAATAAAAACATTTTTTTTGAACCACTGTTGAGATGAGATTTTGCATAAATACTCCCCCTCCACATGTGCTTAAGAATTTAACGTTTAAATGCGGTGTGAGGAAAGAGCTGGCATTTTGAATTGATCAACTCAAGATAGACATTCCCCGCGAGACCGGTTACGTGGCATAGTTAAAAAGTTGCATTGTCAGCTTTTAGGTGACAACTAGCTCTAATAACTACCTTGAAGGTGTAGAAAATCCTCGAAAGGTTGTCAAACATCGAGTTCATGTCTACCAAGAGTTTCTCGAATGGTACATTCTACTGGATAAGTCCTGAGAACACGTTTACATCACTAGCGAACTAGCTTGAAATTATTACCGATCAGGACAAGTCTTTTGAGTTACTAGCAGTTAAGAGCTCGTCAATTCATGGGTTAAAGTCTTTTTACGAGAGTTCATATAGCAAAACACAACATATTTCTTATCACGTATTTTCTCCCCCACAAAAATGGCATATAAAATGTTATTTTTGAAAAGTTGAGAATAAATATGACCATTTCCAGTGTTGCGGGAAGAATGACCACTGTGAACAATTTGTGAACAAAGTTTTAAGTCAAGTACTCCCCCTCGACAAGTGATATAAACGGTTGAGGTTTTGAAAATCATAAGGGAAAGTACTTGTTCTTTTGAGCAAAACCTTGAAAAATGAAAGGTTTGATAGGATTTACTCAAAAGTAAGCTTTAAGCTCCTTTATAAGGATTGTGGCTGAAGCATGCAGGGGTCCTTTATTTACAAGTACGAGTTGTACAGCGTAATGTGTGCACAAGCCATTAACATAATAGATCATACATCCAAATTTCTGAGAAAGAAGTAGTTCAAGGGGTACCGGGTAGTCGAGAGATGTTGCCAAATGTGAATCGGGCGTTGAAAGCCGATGATGTTTATCCTGGGTCGACCACCAACATAGCTTTCCAATATTCGGCGATCCCTTCTATACAACCGTTCATCAATCATGGTGATGATCCTCTTCACGTCCTTCCGATCCACGAGAATTCCATCGCTTAGGAGACCCGATCTTTTGTGTATATCCTTAACCGGTAAGCCAATCCATCCCTAACCATCTTCAAAGTGTGATCTCAAACTTATGAGAAGATCTGCACCTGCTCATCAAACAATTTCTTTGAAGTTCAGCTCTACAGTAAGCGGCGCTGAATGGTTTTCGCGATGAGTGTAAGTTGTGAAATTTGATTTG
>OU343222.1:255962767-256098508 GCA_910596185.1 Chrysanthemum makinoi | reverse complement strand
TTCTTTTAGCTTATCGATAGTTAATAGTAGCTCATTTAGGTTTATATTTGTAAGCTTATTAGTTTTGGATAGCATAGGATTATACTTTAAACTTAAGCGTAATTGGCTTAATTGTATCCTTCTGACTACTTTTCTCTATGTCAATAGCTACGGATTCCACTTAACAAACTAGCTCCCAAGCTACTTATTCCACTTAATCACTTGTTTCATTTCTTGTTTTAAGCTTATTTAAGTATAAATGTAGTACACGTAAGCCAAATCTTGCTTGTCCCATAGCCTTAGTTGCCTAATCTTGTGTAATAGGCTGCTAAAAGGGGTGTTTTGGGGGTGAGCCTTGTCCTAACTGTGACATTCGAAAAGTAGTTCATACGGCTTATTAAGCATTTCCTTCAAAAAGTTTTCACAAAACAAAAAAACCTTACTTTTGATCCGAAACAGTTTGAAAGAAAAAAAAAAAAAAAGGAAAGTTTCAAAAAAATTGGGCAGTTGGGCAATTATATAAGCTCGTTGGCAAAGCACCAACACACTCCCTGTAACCAATTGTGCCCTTGGGTCTTTTGCGTTGTATGTTACTCTTGATAGTTATTTAAGTGTTTTGTGTATCTTTTAGCTTAATTTACTTAACAGCTTATTAACAGCTTATCTCGTATAGTTACTTTTATTTTTTTCTCCCGAGTCCTGTTAGGATAAAGTAGTTTTAGTGAAATTTTGAGATTTTTTCCATAAGCATTTAATATTTTTATTATTTAATTAGTGAAAAATCGTTTTTAATTAAGCAATAAATATTTTAAAAGTCGAAAAATTCGGCTTCTTTCTAAAATTATTTTTAGTCAAATAGAGAGCGTTAAGAAAATTGTTTTCACACTAGTAACCCCTAAATTGCAAAACTTTTACGTTTATGGCTCGGTGGTTACGGTTTTACATACGTTTTTAGTTTTAACTAAGTTTAGTTTAGCTTGCGTTTGATTATCATTTTAGGCTTAGAGTAGTTAATTTGTAGTTTATTAGGGTTCACTTTGCCTTAATTATGCAGTTAATTAATTAGTAGCGTAATTCAAACCAACAAATCATTCAGGCCAGATTCGATGGTATGCCAAACTCAGCGAATTCCTTTGTCCATCTATGTGGGGAGGGTTAATTTGAAATCACTTTTTCCGATTTATCACTTTACTATCACACGTAAGGTTTAGTGCGTTAACGCGCCTAAAAGGTTAATTTGTAAATTTCACGGATAATTTGATACTATTGATGTGTGTTTTCAACACGGCTGTGGCTCAACAGTGTTGTGGTTGTTGTTGGCAGTGTATCGGTATAGAGTATTATATCGGGTTGAGGCGGAAAACGGCGGATACACAGCGTTCATCAATATCGTCCTTGAGCAGTGGGCAAATAACCTTTCCATTTGTTGTGAGTAAAATTTGGGGGGCTTTGTTCGGTGATGATGGGGTTTGGGGAAGTTTAAGCGGTTTTGTCCGGGTTCAAGTATACTCGAAACCATTTCCGTAAGTTCATCAAAATGAGCATGAATCGTTTCCATAACCTCCTTTGTTCGCGATTCGGATTCGGAAACCTTTGAATTATCACAATATCCTATAAAGACTCCAATGTCGACTTTGGCTTTGAGCTTTCCAAAGTCATAACGATCATTATTCGGATAGCAAAGAGATCCAAATACATGAAAGTGTTTGAGATTCGGTTTTTCATTTGTGGACAAGCTCGATAGGTGTTTTGTTGTGGCGTTTTGTAATCATAGAACGGTTTTGAGTATAGCATCATGATCTGACGCATAAGTAATCTGGAATTTTAGCATTGATTAACATTGTTCTTGCAGCTTCCACTAGCGTTCGGTTTAGATCTTTCAACAACTCCGTTTTGTTACGGTGTACGTGCAATAGATGTCGATCTTTGAATTCCCACTTTCTCATAAAATTCACGAAGAGTTTGGTTAACAAATTGAGTGCCTCTATGCGATACGATTTGTCGAGCGGTGTTTAGTAGGCGAACTTGTATTTTCGTGAAAGGTGATGATCATCTGTGGAGCTTGGTCTTTGCTTGAAGAAAGTAGACCCAAGTCCAGCGTGAATAGTCATCAACAATTACTAAGATGTAGCGTTTGCCATTGATCGTTTGCGCGCGCATCGGGCCACACAAATCCATGTGAAGAAGATGAAGCACATCTTTGAGGCGTGTTCCACCTTTGAAGGAAAATGAGCACGAGTGCTTTGCCTTGTTCACAAGCTGAGCAAAGGTGATCTTTAGAATACCGAAATCGTGGGAGTCCTTCAACTAGTTTGTGTCGAGCAAGGTTGGTGATGGTTTGAAAGTTTAGATGTGAGAGCCGACGGTGCCATAGCCAGGATTTTGTTGATGTTGCCTTTGAAAGTAAGAGATGGGAGAAGAAGCAACCATGTCTTGCATAGAGATAGTGTAAAGACTAGAATTACGAGCGGACAAAGGTCATTTCCTTGTTAATCACGAATGAAACAAGTTTTCTCCCTGAAAGCAACCTCCAAATCTCCATCACAAAAGCTGACCCTCTGAAAGCAGTTGTGACCGAGGCCTTCCACATAATAAACCACTGCTAATTCGATGTTCCCATTGATATAGTCTCAGTAGCCCATGATAGGCTGAAGTGATCATTCCGAATCGACGATGCCAATGAACTTTGCAATAAAGTTTGATAACAGATTTAAGATTGCTGTCATGTGGGGAACATCCGCTATCAACAATCGAGAGAATGATCGTATCACGCACACACCTGAGGCGACACGGATGGAATAGAAGTAGATGTGGAACCCGAAATGTTAGAGGGTTCGGGCGATTATAGTAGATACACACACATCAATAGCTTTAGGTATCCATTTAAATCCTAGTGTGTTATATATCCATTTTGCCATCTCCAACTAGTATTTGCTTTAGTCTTAGTGAATGCACTAGGTGGTACTACATTCCTAGGAGGTGGCTGAGACTCACGGGAAACAATGCGTTCTTAGAATCTAAAGAGGCGGTCTAAGCACAGAGACTTAGAAAGATTAGTGGGCCTAGAGGTATTCCGGTTCTTAGGATTCCTTAAGCGAGAGATGATAGCTTTAGCAACACATTTATCATGACAATCAGAATTCATACTTTTACCGACAAAAACACAAGGTGCATCGGTGAATATCAAAAGTACTTAAGGTTTAGCATTAGTTACATCACTATTTCTATTACATGCGGGCCTTAATATCTATAGTGGAAACAACGTGAGTCTTATTCATAGTCCTAGGGTGTTCTTCTACTTTAGCATTCTTTATTGATCTTTTCTTAGGTCGCAACTTCCTATTCTTCGATGTAGTGCTCTTAGACTATGAAGTCGGACGTTTGGAAAAACATGAACTATTCTGTTTAATTAGAATGAAGCACGTTAGCAACAGTTTGGAAGTAGTGATTCTAGGTTCATGATTACTAAGTGTTACTAGGGCTATTCTCTTAATCTGTTAGCGGAAGTTGTTCATACTTTCCTAACATTTCTCTTAACTTGAATGAGTGTGAATCGGATCTTGATTTTGAGACCGAATATTTCGAAGAAAATGCATAACTTCTTTAATGTGTGCAAGATAATGATCAAGTTCATTTGATGCTTCATCACGAGTCTTTTGAGTAAATCAAATATGACACCATATTCCTTTTTAACTTTTACAAGTTCTTGTTCATATTTTGAGATTTGACACTTAAAACACACGTTTTGATCATCCAGTTGCTCAATTTTGGATCGAAAGATTTGTCACGCAACTGAGCGATTTTGTGTTGAAAAGCAAGTTGTTGATCGTGAATATCTTTTTGACACCAATTAAGGCGACGTATTGCATTTGAAAGTTCGTTTGACAATCGTTTATTTCAACTTTAAGGACTCGATCACGAAGCACATTATCGGTGTTCTCAACATTTACCACAGAATCAACATTATCAGCAGAGATATAATCAAATGCATATGACAAAGAATTCAATAACACAACATTATGGACATCGCGGATGACATCTTCCACGAGTCGATCAACATCTTTTCTCAACATTTTCTTTTTACGTTTAGTATTAGAAATAGATGTTTCTGTTTTCTCAAAAACAACCTTCATTAATCCAAGTTCCTTATGAAAGTCCCTTTCCCAAGACAATGCACACCTTTTCAAATTTTTAACATTTGGTAAAGATTTTTACGAAAAATGTCTCTTTGTTCTCGCCAGGCGATTGAAAATGTTGAACTTTGATTTGAATGATATTCTATCTCATGTTGTAAAAGTTTTGAGGTCGACCATGAAAAGGTCAAAATATCAAGAAGAATTTTGCGATTTTCAGGTTTGAGTTTACTTCACTGATGGAAGGTAAAGGACCATAAGTTTGTGCATAATCCGGTTTGGGATTAACATTAGAAGACTCAGGTGTTTTTATGATAATCCTTGGTGTGTTAGAAGAATCCGTTGGTGTGACGAAAGTGACCGCTTTTGAATAGTTAAAAGGTTTGTTGTAAACAACTTTTTCTAATTTTGATCGACTCTCGTCTACTGCATCTAATTCCTCTTGACGATGATATTCAACAACACTCATAACAGAATTATCAATTTTATATTCGCCTTGGAAACTTGAGATTTGGTTTGAATGCTTTGGTTGAAAGCTTAGGTTTATGTCGAGATTGGTCCATATCCATTTGGATTGGGTTTTAAAGTAAACTTTTCAATAGCGTGACCGACTTCGCCATGTTTGTAAACTACAGTTTTAAACTCTTTAAGTTTGTTTTGCAAGCCGATGATTTCTTCAAGATGATCATCTATTCGTTTCGTTGAATGCTTTTTGTATCAGAGAAGAAGCTTTTGACAAGTTAACAACTAGGCCTTAGCTTTTTGATTTTCAAGGTGAGCATTAATTTGCTTTTTATGTTCATGTTTGATTGTTCTATTTGGACAACAAAGCATTCTTGAAGCGGCTAGATCGCATATCTGTCTCTCTAAATAATTTTCGTTTTGATGAGATTTGGCAAAGGCTGCTTCAAAACCGTTTTCACGTTTTTCTTGAGTTTTGAAAAGTTGAGTTGCTTTTGTAAACATTCAAAATCCTTGGTTAACAGTGCATTTTGCTTTTCAAGTCCTGATTAATGGCATGATATTTTTCCACTATGGTCTGATGGTCTTGTATTAAGCGAGCAAAATCTGGATGAGGCAAAAGTTCGGCGTGTTCAAGGTGAGTCACAACATGATCATTACTGAGATCCTCAAGTATAACCACGGAGTCAATTTGATTATCAAGGAAACCGTTTGGTCATCTTGATCGTCAAATATAACTACGGGGTCTAGTTGAAAATCGTCGGAATGAGATGTGGATGACTCATTTTGAACATTCGAGCCTTGCGGATTCAGATGTTGGCGGAGATATGAGATCGAGAGATAAATATGGTTTGTTCGAATTTTGAGACAAGCCATCGGTGTCATCATTGGGCTGTGTCACTCATGTGTAACTCATGCATATTAGCCATCAACATACTTGGTGCATTGGCCGCAGTCCTCCATATCATCATCAGTGCATTTGCCATAAAGCTCTCTTTGTGCGTGAGAGTTCCACCGACTTCATCCTTAAGAGCTAAAAGAAGAGCCTCTTTGTGATAAGCAGTGCCCCGAGTCCTAGGCTTTGGGCATGCATTAGCCAGATGTCCCTTCTCATTGCGGTTGTAGCATCGAAGACCATTCAACCCATTTTGAGCATTTCCTGTTCCACTTGAGCTCTATTGTTATTCCTACCCACGCATTAAACCCTTGACCACCGCCCATCGCGACCATAACCACGATTCGAACTTCAACTCGTCCATTGTTCACGGCTTGATTCCTTGTATTAGATGAGGAGCGAATACGGTTGTTGGATTTGTTGGTATAACGGCTAAAGGCATTAGCAATCATAGCAAATCCTTGTTGCAATGCTTGAACGGATCAATTCCTCATTAGCGACAAGTGCTTGAGCATTGTTGTTGTTGTATGGAACCAATTGAGTTTGTTGAGATTGGTGTTGTGAAGGATCATATGGTGTGATTGTAGCAGTTGGTTGAGTTGCTGGTTGAGGAGAATAAATGTTTTGAGCATATAAGGCAAGTTGTTGATTTTCCGGATGTATCGGTGGAGCAATTTGAGCACGGAGAATCCTTTCTCTATCAACTTCCTTTTCATGAGAGGCAAGTAATCGTACAACATTCCATATGTAGAATGATGCATATTCTTCGGTTGACGGAGAAAAATGACATACTTCTCCCATTCAGGACCAAGACTACTCAGGAACTTAGTATTCACTGCAATTCTTGGCATGATGATGTTGTGTTTATCCAAATCATTGATGATGTCGGAAAAACGATGATGATAAGACTCTAGTGTCTCTCCAAGTTCAATCATGAAGTGTTCATAAGCCAAGTAAATTTTGGATTCCAAATCCTCCCGATTGAGTCTGAGATCCTTCCATAAGAAGACGAATATGATCCCACATTTTCTTTGCAGTCTTTTGAGCATCAACACTTCGAAGAATTGGGTTAGGTAATCCTAAGAGGATATATTGCATTGCAAGTTCATCACTTCATAGTATAGAAGTTCCTCTGCATTCAGGTCGGCAACAATAGCAATGTTGGATTGTTCATCTCTTGGTGGATTAGCATTTGGATGGCACGATAACTTGATAGGCATCTGAAATGTTCCTTCCAAAATAACCTTCTTTAAGAACTTTCCATGTGGCTTCTTCAGATCACAAAATCTAAAGAACCTTGGTATGTGCAAAAACACATACCTTTTCTTTACCAAATATAGACCCAAAATAACCAAGAAAGAGACGTTTATTGCTAATATTTGTTGTTTTCTTGAGTTTATGCATGTGCAGGTACGGATATGACAAAAGCAGGACAAAAGAAGCCAAAACCGAAGAAAAACCGAGCGAGAAAGAAGAGTGCAAAAGCCGTCTTAGAGATGCATTTTATGGGATTTTGGTGCTTAAAAGATTAAATTACGGTTCGATCATGATCCTGTTTTCACAATTAACCTTTCACTTTTCCATATATAAACTTTATACCCCTCTCTTACCAAATTTCACATTACACCCCTCCACCATTCATAATGTACACCATTGGTGCTTGGCTTTTGAAAGGTACATAAATGGTCTTAAGTGATAAAAATCCAAGATACAAAACAATACTCTTAAGTCCAAATCCATTTCACTGTCCAACCCAAATAAACAAACCTATCCGGATCCACACCTCTAGCCCATATCCCATATTTACATTTACCCGTCCCTTTTTAACCCATGGTCAAACCCCACGGTCAAACTCACATCCACTTAATCCCACAGTCAACAATTCCCCAAAGTTAAATAAACTTAAAAAAAAACCCTGAACCAGCGCGCCCAAAGATAAAACCCACCATGTTTCTTGTTTAACCATATCCCAATCTTACCCTGCTCCTCACCAAAACTTACCCACGATTAATGCTTCTAGAAGCCTGACAACACGTCAGAGGAATGACACGCGTTGGATTGCCAGGGTGGACGAAGGATGGCTTTTGATTGGTGGAAACACCTCATGTGATTGATCCAACGGTTGAAGATTGAAAGAATGACAAGATAAAGAGATCAAGGGTCGTGATTAAAAGTCCAGAAGCATCCCAAGCATCAAGTGCAGCTATAAAAAGCCCTTTCTCCTCATTGAATAATTTTTCCAATTTCTCGCTTTAAGAAGTTGTTACCACTTTTATTTCTGTCAATTTACTCTTGTTCTCTGTAGTTAAATTAGTTTGAGTATTGTTTCAGTTAAAGCTTGTATTCTCACATTTATTAATAAAATTACTTTTCCTATTTTAATTCTTGTCAATTAGATTAAAGCGTTTTGTTATTATTGTTTCTTTCAAGCTTAAGTTTCTCAAATCTGAGCTTATGTGAGCTTAGAATTGCTTTAAATTGTGTTAATTCTTAGTTTTGCAAAAGAGTCAAAGAAAGTCAACCATAGTCAAACTTAGTCAAATTTTTAAAGTTCATTCAGTGTTGAGTCGAATCTCATTTTAATCTGTTCTAAAGATAAGTTTTATGAGTAATTGTCATTTCCATTTAGTTCTCTTCAGTTTTTATCATGTTTTAAGTTTTAAAAAAAATAGTTTTTGAAGGTTGAAGGGTGTTTGGAAGTAGCTTAGTTTTAAACTTTTAGTGAATATTAAGAGTTAATTCTAGTTTACTTAGTGTCAAAAGTATTTGTGAAGCAATTTCAAACCATTGTTTTTAGATTTCAAGACAAATATTGGAGTTTTCAAAATCTGTCAAGTTCATTTGTGCACTATCCAAACAAGGCTGCTCATTTGCATTTTTCATAAACATCATCAGGTTCCAGGTTTGTTTAATTCTCTTTTTTCTTAACTTTAAGATATCATGGTTTAGTTGTTTGTAGTTTACTTGCACTTTAGTGATTGTTAGTTAGCTTGAATTTACTGTTCTACTTGCTCATCGGCACCCTTTTCTGTTCCGCTGTCATAACTAGTTTACCTATTCAGCTTTTACAAAGCTGAATTTCAGCTTATTTTGTAGTGATAATTGTTTTATGCTTTCTGAATTAGATATTTCTTATCATAGGAAGATCATGTTTGCCTTCAAATCCTTTTAGATAGCTTATTCAAGTCTGCATTTCTGTTGGTTTCTCTGATTATAACAGCTTGTAGTCTAGTTGCTTTTGAGCTTATCTCATTAGGTTAATTGTTGAATGATAGTTCCTCTAGGTAGTTTTAGGTTTAGATTCTACTTATTTACCCTAGTTTAGGTTCCTAGAGCTTATCAGTATAGCTTATCAAGTCTGCATGTTTCCTTTATTCATTGTTCTGCATCAGCCATCACATGTCCAAAGTGCTTATAGTTTTGATTTTTAATTCCTTCAATATAGGTCCACATTAGTTGAAATTCTGGATATAAGCTCTTTGGTTGGTTGTGGTTAACATGGTATTTTTAGTTTATTTTTAGGAATTTTTCTAGCTAGCTTAATGTAGGCTTAAAGTAGATGCATAAGGGCCGTTTGGCAAAGTAGCTTAAAACTTGAATTTGTGCTTAGTTGCTTTCTGATTGTGCTTATTGGACTCGAATCAGTTGCTGTAGGTTTATTTTAGTTATTTTAAGTTAGTTTTAGGCTGTAGTAGCTTATTGTAGCTTTTAGAGGCTTTTAGCTTATTTCAAGTGCTTATTCTTAACAGTTGTGCGCCCATTTCATATTTCTTGTGATCCAAAATAGTTCCTGTTATTTTTCCACGGGTTCTCGATTATTTTATAGTTTACTGGAAGTTTTCATATTTTTCCCTTTTTATTTTCTATTTTTCTGCATTTTTATTCATTTTCTAGCATTTTTAAATAGCATTTTATTCAAATAAATTAGAAAAAGCTCAGAAAAATACTATTTCAATTTTCTCAGTTTTAGAATATTCAAAAGTCATAAAAGTATTTTTCCTGAATTTTCGTAGTTAAAATAGATTTACTATCATTTTAATTAGTTTTAAATAGTTTTAAATTCATAATAAATAGAGAAAAATTCAAAAAAATGTGATTCCTGTTTTGAAAATTCTTTTTAGTTAAATTTGATTTTTGAAAAGTAGTTTTGTAATTTTCTTGCATGTTTTCCTAATTTTTAGTATTTTTAGTCTCTTTTAAATATCTTAACTTAGTTTTTAATTCCAAATAAATCAAGAAAAATAAAAAAAAATTAATTTTAAATTTTAAATAATTTTCAAATATCATTCTTAGCTGTAGAAAAATATAAGTTCATTTTTACGGGTTTAAATTAGTGTAGTTGCATTCATTTCATTTACGATTTATCGTTTTTAGTTTAAATTTGCATAACTAGTCGTAATTACTTATTCTCATTATAGATTCAGTAGCTTTTATATGCTTCCTTTTACTTTCCCTTGCACCGTAGTTTATAAATCCCAAAATTCCTTATTTTCACATTCGAATCCCAAAACGCGCGACGTGAGTTGTTAAGCTCCATTCATCCCTCGCTGGGAAAACGACCCGGGAAATACATACCTTTGTATTTATTCGGAAAATATCTTGTGTACGAAAACGAACTAATCAAAAATGACGCCGCTGCCGGGGAGGGCATGTAGTGAGTTTCCGATTCCGTCTCGATTCGCGTGTTTTTGAAGATCCTTCCCCGAGTGAAGTTATCGTTGTTTTTGTAAATATCTCTTTTATAAAAGACCAAAAATATTTTCCTTTTCAAAATTTGTTTTCCTTTTATGTTTTCTATCTTTAAAAACCCAAAAATAATCTTCGATTTCCTCTGAAATGTTTAATTCTTATCTCTTTACCCTCTAAATTGTTTAATTCTCCACAATGCTCGATTTTTGACCCTTTGATCCCCATGATCCTCGGACCATGGAGGATTTCTATCGTCCGTCACTTATCGGTCGAGGAGGACCGATCATCCCGGGAACCAAATTTAGTTTGAAAAATCGTATGGTTCGTCTTCTTCGACAATATTGCCAATTTCATGGATTTAACGACGAAGATGCTAATGAGCACTTGAACAAGTTTTTATCTATCACTCAATCCATGAAGCAACGTGACGTTTCGCAAGATGATATCCGATTGAATCTCTTCCCTTTCTCTTTAACCCATGAAGCCGAATCTTGGTTTTATACCCTTCAAAAACATTCAATTCATACTTGGGAAGAGATGTTTCGCAAGTTTCTTTCAAAATACTTTCCATATTCAAAAACGATGCAGCTGAGGAAAGCAATTCTCAATTTCCAGCAATTACCTAAGGAATCCGTATTTGAAGCTTGGGAAAGATTCAAATCGTTATTGCAGAAATGTCCCGATCACCGAATTTTGCTTCTTGATCAAATCCTAACCTTTTATCATGGTATCATTACGATTGATCGAGACAAAATCATGTTGGCGGTGGTAAATCTCATGCGGAAGACACCTCAAGAAGCATATGATTTGATCGAGAATTTGACATAACATCATTATCAGTGGGATGCTGAAGTTCCTTACGATTCTACCACTATGTTGAGTGCTCATTATTCCGAGAAAATTTCCGTTATGAGTGCTCAAATTGACGTCTTTGGCAAGCAAGAAATATATATCAGTCACCATTATCAACAAAGACCGAGTCATCCATCCACCTTTTACTATTCCGACTCTGATGATAGTGATGACGATGAACCGTTTAAAGAAGAGAACTTAAAGATCGATCCGCTCATTAACGAACCTTCGAATACCTTGTCAATGGGGGATGAGGAAGTCGAATGCACTCCTCTTGAGAATATTGATGACCTTGTTCCAATCCCAAGGGTATCTGAGACACCTTTCGATTCGATTTCAGAAACTTTCAAAATGACCTTCACAAATCCTTTGTTTGAATTCGATTCAGAATATACTCTCAATTTTGACAATCAAATCTTTGATGAGGAAAGTGATGAGTCCGACACGGAGACCATAATGGAAAAGGTGCAAATTCCTAGCTCACAAAGTACAGCAAAAATCCCACCTCCGTTTGTATCGACTGAAGAAATTAAAGAAGTAGAGCCGTCTAATGGAAATCCTCCGGAGCCCGAGTTCAAGGATTCGTCTCTTGATTTACATCTCGAGGAGTTCTTCGGTGAACTCTCTCATTTCATATCTCCTCCGGAATATGATCGTGTCTATTTTGATCTTGAGGAAGATTTTAGTTTGGGGGAAGAGCAGCGCTCTCAAAAGAGTTTCGTTATTGATGACATCACCCCACCTCTTCCTCCCAAGGTTTTTGAAAATCACCCTTTGAGCTTAAATGATCAAATTCAAATTAAAGATTATATAAAATTTGCTTTTGAAGATGAAGAATGGATCTTAATTGTCATAAAAATCTTTATTCCATTTCTTCCATACAATGTGATTTCTCCTCTTCTTCACTCTTGCGGGAGTGAGGATACCATCTTTGACCCCGGTATCACCGCTTTTCCTTTTTAAGAACCGTGGGTATCTCATCGGAGTGGAACTTTCTTATGTTTCAATGTTTATCCAAACCTCTTGAACGAAAGTCCGATGGAGATTATCTTTTCCACTTGCTTCCCCAAGGACAAATGAATTCGGGGCGGGTCAAGCTAACGACTCGATAACAAAACAAGCGTTTCTATCTTCTTTCTATTTTCTTCTAATAAGTGACGTGAAGGGGTTAGCCTCTTCGATTTCTCGTGTTTGGTTGTTTGTGATGTTTTGTCCAGGATTTTCCCGATATGAAGACTCTCGTGCTCGAAGTTTGTCTTTTCTCCACTCGAGTTTCATGATCGATGCTGATGGAAATCCGATATCCGAAATCTTATCGACTAACGCTTATCTTTTAGCATACTTAATAAACGGCTTTTAGATTTTCGTGATACCCTTGCTTTTAAACATTGAGGACAATGTTTTGTTCTAGTCTGGGGTAGGGTAATCTTCGATTTGATTTGACCGCACTTGCTTATTTTTGTTATGAACTCTCGCAACCCCGTTTTTTCTTAGAAAATGAAAAAATTGTGCAAAAAAAATAAAAATGAGCAAAATTTTAAATTTTTCATAAGCTTTTGCTAGTTTCATGATTGAAAAGTTCTTTGCGAGTTTCTTAGAAGTTTCTTTAAATATGCGTTTTTCTTGACATAGTCTTTGCTAATTGCTTAGACAAGAGGCTATAAAATGCGATTCTAGCTCAAAAGGCCAAGAATTTGCAAGTCTCCCTAAGTGATTTTAAATATGCGAAGCTTAAAAAGAATTTGCTAGTTTCTAATAAGTGACTTTAAAAATGAGAGACTTGAGATTATTTGTGAAGCATTTGCTAAGTTAATATATGTTTTGACACCTTGTTGACTTTCATTTGGTGAGAGTAGGAATAGAATTCTGACTTGACCGGGCGTGTTGAGCCCTAGATTGTTCCCTTAACCATAGATTATTTAATTATCGGCTAAGCATCCGCGGATCTCATTATTTGGGATTTTAAATTTGCGGAGATCGAGGAATGATAGAGTTACTTATGAGTTTAGATGCTAAGCGTGGAGTAGTTGGTTCTCTTTAGAGCCCATCGAAGGTACTTATGGCTTTTTGTTCCCACAAAATTGTCTCACCCCATATATGCAAATAATAATTAGAGATGTCGAGTTTTTGACGATAGTTAGTTCTTTATCTTCTTTAGAGAATCTTTGCCCATGAGAGTTGGGTACATCAAGGTAATCGGTGTTGCGTTTAGTGTAATAGACAATTGATTCATGATAGTTTGCTGCTATTGTTTCTATTGTTATAAAAGCCGTAGGATTCGGAGTTTGGCACAAAAATTAACATGAATTAAAGCCCAAATGTATTAAAGTTGAAAAATCCAAAGCAGTAAAAGTTTTCTATGTCCGACGGTACCCCCGTTGTCATGGACTTCTAAAAGGTTGAGGAAAATCCAAAGTCATAATAAGACTTCTGAAAAAACGGTAATCCCGTTGAGTTAGTGGTTGAAAAGACCAAGGGCCTAAATTGCAAAAATGCAAAAGTGCTGAAATAAGTGTTAAGCCAAACTTTGAATCCGGGAGATATCTCTCTAAATCATGTTAAATTAGGACCTTGATGTAGACCTCATTCTTGTGTGCAATGGTTTTCGAGGGAAGATGAATAACTAATTAGCGACTTAGCTTCATATCTTTATCGGAATAAAAGTTATCGAAACGAAAAATTCGAAGAAATTCATTTCTCACAAAAATAAAAAAATCTAGAGGAAAATAGGAAAATGGGAACAAAAGGTAATTACACAAGTAACTTCCATGGGTAGTGTTAGCATCTAGAATCATATTTAACAATGATTTCGATTTTACGCTTAGTTTGGGGACTTGTGAAAAATCAGGGACGATGTATTCTATCCGTATGGTCACTTCACGCTGTGTTGTGTTTCCTACTCCGTGATCCTAACGTGTCGTTTGAAAAATGTTGGAGTTATTGATCGACATGAAAGTTCAACAAACCGTCACTCATAATCAGAATGTGCTTAATCGTAATATCTATATGTGAAATAAAAAGGTAAACGGGGCGTTTTTTAGAATTAAGGGTTCTTAATCTCTTTTGAGGAATCTTTGCTAATTTTTCATTGGTTTAGTAGAAAGAGATTGAAATCCTTGGTTTTAGAAGCGTGAGTTGATTGCATTGTGTGAGGACACGACAATGGTCTCGTCTGGGGTATTTTGGTATGTACAAAAACACATACCTTTTCTTTACCAAATATAGACCCAAAATAACCAAGAAAGAGCCGTTTATTGCTAATATTTGTTGTTTTCTTGAGTTTATGCATGTGCAGGTACGGATATGACAAAACAGACAAAAGAAGACAAAACCGAAGAAAAACCGAGCACGAGAGAAAGAAGAGTGCAAAAGCCGATGCCGAGATGCATTTTTATGGGATTTTGGTGCTTAAAAGATTAAATTACGAAGTTCTGATCATGATCCTGAAGTTTTCACAATTAACCTTTCACTTTTCCATATATACACTTTATACCCCTCTCTTACCAAATTTCACATTACACCCCTCCACCATTCATAATGTACACCATTGGTGCTTGGCTTTTGAAAGGTACATAAATGGTCTTAAGTGATAAAAATCCAAGATACAAAACAATACTCTTAAGTCCAAATCCATTTCACTGTCCAAGCCCAAATAAACAAACCTATCCGGATCCACACCTCTAGCCCATATCCCATATTTACATTTACCCGTCCCTTTTTAACCCATGGTCAAACTCCACGGTCAAACTCACATCCACTTAATCCCACAGTCAACAATTCCCCAAAGTTAAATAAACTTAAAAAAAACCCTGAACCAGCGCGCCCAAAGATAAAACCCACCATGTTTACTGTTTAACCATATCCCAATCTTACCCTGCTCCTCACCAAAACTTACCCACGATTAATGCTTCTAGAAGCCTGACAACACGTCAGAGGAATGACACGCGTTGGATTGCCAGGGTGGACGAAGGATGGCTTTTGATTGGTGGAAACACCTCATGTGATTGATCCAACGGTTGAAGATTGAAAGAATGACAAGATAAAGAGATCAAGGGTCGTGATTAAAAGTCCAGAAGCATCCCAAGCATCAAGTGCAGCTATAAAAAGCCCTTTCTCCTCATTGAATAATTTGTCCAATTTCTCTGCTTTAAGAAGTTGTTACCACTTTTATTTCTGTCAATTTACTCTTGTTCTCTGTAGTTAAATTAGTTTGAGTATTGTTTCAGTTAAAGCTTGTATTCTCACATTTATTAATAAAATTACTTTTCCTATTTTAATTCCTTGTCAATTAGATTAAACGTTTTGTTATTACTGTTTCTTCAGCTTAAGTTTCTCAAATCTGAGCTTATGTGAGCTTAGAATTGCTTTAAATTGTGTTAATTCTTAGTTTTGCAAAAGAGTCAAAGAAAGTCAACCATAGTCAAACTTAGTCAAATTTTTAAAGTTCATTCAGTGTTGAGTCGAATCTCATTTTAATCTGTTCTAAAGATAAGTTTTATGAGTAATTGTCATTTCCATTTAGTTCTCTTCAGTTTTTATCATGTTTTAAGTTTTAAAAAAAATAGTTTTTGAAGGTTGAAGGGTGTTTGGAAGTAGCTTAGTTTTAAACCTTTAATGAATATTAAGAGTTAATTCTAGTTTACTTAGTGTCAAAAGTATTTGTGAAGCAATTTCAAACCATTGTTTTAAGCTTTCAAGTCAAATATTGGAGTTTTCAAAATCTGTCAAGTTCATTTGTGCACTATCCAAACAAGGCTGCTCATTTGCATTTTTCATAAACATCATCAGGTTCCAGGTTTGTTTAATTCTCTTTTTTCTTAACTTTAAGATATCATGGTTTAGTTATTTGTAGTTTACTTGCACTTTAGTGATTGTTAGTTAGCTTGAATTTACTGTTCTACTTGCTCATCGACACCCTTTTCTGTTCCGCTGTCATAACTAGTTTACCTATTCAGCTTTTACAAAGCTGAATTTCAGCTTATTTTGTAGTGATAATTGTTTTATGCTTTCTGAATTAGATAGTTCTTATTATAGGAAGATGGTGTTTGCCTTCAAATCCTTTTAGATAGCTTATTAAAGTCTGCATTTCTGTTGGTTTCTCTGATTATAACAGCTTGTAGTCTAGTTGATTTTGAGCTTATCTCATTAGGTTAATTCTTGAATGATAGTTCCTCTAGGTAGTTTTAGGTTTAGATTCTACTTATTTACCCTAGTTTAGGTTCCTAGAGCTTATCAGTATAGCTTATCAAGTCTGCATGTTTCCTTTATTCATTGTTCTGCATCAGCCATCACATGTCCAAAGTGCTTATAGTTTTGATTTTTAATTCCTTCAATATAGGTCCACATTAGTTGAAATTCTGGATATAAGCTCTTTGGTTGGTTGTGGTTAACATGGTATTTTTAGTTTATTTTTAGGAATTTTTCTAGCTAGCTTAATGTAGGTGATCCGTGCAAAACCGTCAAGTTTTCTCACGCAAGCTGACCACTTGTGAATGGCCAACTGTAAGAAACTTAAAACAGCTTAAGCACAGATGCAATGAAGATCTGGGGAGTATAGGGTTTTCCCCGGGTCGTTATGTCCCAGCGAGCTATGCAATGGATCACCAAACGTATAGTGATCGAGAAATTTGAACAGAAAAAGGAATCTGATATGATTATAACTACAGAAAAAGCCAACAAATTACAGAGGCTTAAATGCAAATTAAAGAGAATTCAAAAGATAAAAAAATATTAAATAAACGCTATCACTATTTTTAAAATGAAGTTTTTGTTTTTATGTTTTTATAAAACTTAATTAAAAACTACGTAACGTACAAATAAAAATGTGAAACTTACACAATATTAACCCTAAAAATAAGAAAATGATATTTTTACAAACCTAATGATAAAAGAAAATTATTAGAAAAAGAAAATTATTTTTACAACTATTTATCTAATTATTATTAATTAAAAACTATTTTTAACTATTAAATAATTACCTAAAATACAAGAAAATATGAAATAAAGCTAGAAAAATAAAATTATGATTAGGAAAAATCTAAAATAACAAAATAGAATTTTCAAAACTATTTTTATATTTTTCTGAATATTTTTCTATTTTCTAGGAATTAGAAACTATTTAAAACTACTTAAATTGCTTAAAAATACAAATTTAACTAAGAAATATTTGGAAAAATATTTTTTTGGCTTTTTATATTTATCTTAACTTAAGAAAAATGAAAAATTATTTTTGTGAACCTTTTCTTAATTAATTGGATTAAATGCTAATTAAAAATGCTTAAAAACTAATTAAAATCAAGAAAAATAGCAAACTGACTTGGAAAAATCTGAAAATTTCAGGAAAACTCTAAAATTATATTTGGAATCTAGGAAAAATGGAAAATCAGATGGTTGTGTGTAAGATTAAGCAACTTCTAAGCAATGTGCTTATAAATAAGCACTTGAACAAGCCAAATGAACAAAACAAGCCACCAACTGATAACACAAGCTAAAATAAGCTAAAGTAACCAAAATGCAACAAGTATTAACAGGCCTTGACCTCTGATTAGCTGATTACACAGATTTGGCTTATTTGAGTATATAAGCTAAAAACAGGTTTGGGTAGCTACTTGAGCTTATGCACAAGCTACTAGATAAGCTGAAATTGAAAACCAGTCCTTGGGATCTAAACTAGACCTGGTTGGGACCTTGTAAACCAAATTTGAGCCAAAGGTGAGCTCTGATGAACCATGTGCAAGCCTGCACAAAACTGTGCAGAGTCAGTGTCAACTGACTCAGTTGCACAGGGGAGATGAGAGCTTATTGACAAGTAGTTTTGAGCTTTATAAAAATTTCACAAAAATGTATAAAAATGCTAATAATAAAATAGACCAGCTGAGCTTTTTAAATCCAAAATTTCACTTGATGTGGATTAAAAATGAACCCAAGAAAAATCAGTTCAGTTGGGTGAAAACAAGGTTTTGTCCAATTTGACTTTTGATATAAAACTGAAAGTTTGACTTATTTGAACTTTGAGCTAGATTTCCCAACTGAAATTGATGTAATAAGATTAAATGAAGCTATTGCAAGCTTTGTCTATGATACTTGAACACAAAATGAGTTTTTGATTTTGCAAAAATCCAACAGTTAACTGATTTAAGAAAGATGAAATGGAATTTTGACTTGGAACTTATGTAGGGTGCAAATGGTCACTGAGTTGAGTTCAATATAGCTAAACAAACATGCAACAACAGATTACAACTACTGAGCAGACCTTAAAAACAGATTAAGCATGTAATCCAAACACTCCTATTTCTACTGTTTTGCAATGAAAACTGAGATAAACATTGTTTAAGCTATGATTAATGATCAAACTAAGTTTATTTAACCTAAATACAACTACTTGAACAGATTTTAACTAATTGTGACAGCAGAAACAAATTATGCTATTAAACTAGAGAACAACTTACAAAATGTCATTTAGCCACTATGGCTTGAAACCTGTGAAACCAGCACCACTACCTATTCTAATCCAAACCAATTACTCTAAATCAACCCAATTCCATGGCTGCTTCAACCCACTACCAACTCCATTTCCATTTCTTTAAATCAACCTTGTTTGACTTTCTTTGACCAAAGTTCAAATTTGCTAAAACCTTAAATGTGAGCTTATCAAAGGTTGTAATAAACTCACATAAACCTGTTTGAGCTTAAAAATAAGCTAATAAAAGCTTGTATATAAGACTTTGACTTAGAAGTTTGAAATAGTGGACATAAAATGAGAATTGTAACAACAAACTGAAATTGATGCTTGAAATGAGTTTCAATACACTTAAATACTTTAAGTTGATACAAATTAACAAAAGATTACAGGTTTTATACTAAACTAAAAGCTTTAAGATAAAAACGACATTAAAGATAAAAATAAAAACTACTAGACTTCCTTCTACTCTTCCTTCTTCTCTCTTTTATAATCCAAGAGCTTTCTCTCTCATCTCTGATTGTTTCCCACTTGAGTTGATAGCCATTGGATGGCTTAGTTTCATCTTGGCCATTGAATCTGTTTTGGCGCCAAAACTAGTTTTTGACAGTGAGGTTGAGTGAGGGTATGAGAGGAGCATTAAATTATCCTTGGAAGTTAGTTGAGGTGGAGGGGACATGGATGAGTGGGGGTGAGGAGGGGGAATGGGTTGTAACTTGTTGCAGGCAAGCAGTTGGAGGGGGCGAGACTTTGGCGCCAACTGCTTGTTTGACTATTTGGATTGACCGGGTGTTAATAATAGAAGGGGGGGGGTCCAAAATGTATTATGACAGGGGTCCAAGGGTCAAGTGGATTTGTGATAGGGTCCAAATGGGTGTTTAAAGGTTTAATATTATAGGGACCTTTGTGTAAATTCTGAAAACTGAGGGACCTAAGCTGCCAATTCATCAAAGATGTTTCAAGGGACCAAAAGTGACAATCTCAAAAAGTACAAGGACCAAACTTGCCATTTTCAAATTTCCAGGGGCCATTTTTGCCAAATTTCAAAGTTGGAGGACCAAACTTGTAATTTTCTCAAACTTTTTATATTTTTCACCAAAGGACTAATTTTGAAAACTTATGAATTTAAAAGGACCTTTGGTGATTTTTCTTTTGAAATTATGTGCTCAGGGACTATTTCTGACAATTTTAGAAACTTGGGGGACTGAAACTGCCAATTATGCAAGCTTAGCTCATTTTTCATCTGATTTTGAACATTTTGCATCTGAAATATATAAAATGCAATTTTGGAATATTTTCAGTATTTTGATGCATTTCTGAGCATTTTTAGACGTTTTGCAGTTCAGATTTAACCAAAAATGATGAGTATTTACACACTCATCAATCCCCCACACTAAACTATTGCTAGTCCCTAGCAATCTTTTGAGAAAAACCTAATGGATTTGAATCTCTTTACCAAAAGCCATTACTTCTGGAGTAGCCAAATGTTTCAGTTCAAGTAAGAACCATGGTACACCGATAACCATGTGATTTTGAGCAAACCACCAGCTTTCAACGGTTTTGATTTGTCTTTACCAGAAGCCGTTTGCTCTGGACTAGCCAAATCTTAGATAAATTATCAATATTATCTTTGGTGAGCTGATTACCAATTATGGTTTTTCCACTGCCTTTACCACAAGCCATAAACTTGCGGGCTAGCCAACTCTTCACTAATTAAAGATATGGTGAGTTGAATACCATACAATTTTGGGCAAATTGCAAGCCGTCAACGGATTTGAGATATCTTTACCAAGAGCCGTTTGCTCCTGGATTAGCCAATCCTTTTGTTTATTAGACAAGGCGGACTGATAACCGTAAGATGAGTCAGTGTAAAACACTTACTCCAAAAAAAAAATTTTGGCCAAAAACGGGGGAATTAGGCGGTATAATTACATGATAAAATTCGTGAGAATTCCCCCCCACACTTAGAAATGAATATTGCCCTCAATATTCAAAGTACCGGCGGTTATGCCGAAACTGAGAACGTAAAAGGGAAATACTACGGCCAATATTTGAAAGATTTTTTTTTTTTTTTTTTTTTTTTAGAAGACTTATATACACAACATGTGGGGCAACCCCCCCCCCCCACACTAGGGTGGTAGAAAGTAGAAAGAAGTCAGAAATATGGGTGAAAACCCATATGGCATGCTACTGTTTTTGATTCCCGAGTCGCTAGCTTGACTCGACCCCGTATTCATTTGTTCATGGGGAAAGTAACGTGGAAAACCAATCTCGATCGGACTTTCGTTCACAATGTTAATAAACATATGAACATCAGAAAGTTCCACACCGACGAGATATAACCGCGGTATTGTTAATAGAAGAATCTATAAAGGATGATACCGGGGTCAAAGATGGTGTCCTCATTCCCGAAAGAGAAAAGGGAAAGAGCAACCACTCCATTTGTGAAGAATGGAATAAAAACGTACATGAGAATGCAAGTCCATTCCTCAGCAGAGAGAAGCAAATCACCAGTTTTGACATTTTTAAGCTTAAACTTGAAGCTAATATGGTGATTGTCAAGAAGATGTCCGGGAGGGAGGGTGGGAAACGGTTCTTCAATCAACAGATTTTCCAGAAAAAGGATGTCTCCCTCCGGATCAAAGTAAGTATTATCAATTCCGGTTGGAATTGACTCATCACTAAGAAATGCATCGACTTCATTCCAAAAGTTGTCATCTTCCTCATCAGGAGTGAGAGAAGGGATGGAAGAGTCGGGAATAATAAGACTAGAAGATGATGGATTCTTTTTGAGCAATTCATCAATGGGAAGAATGTCTCCCATTGGATCACAAATATCATCATCCAATTCAGATGAAACTGAAGAGAGTTTGGTTTCATCAACAGAGTTAACAAACTCGATGCGACAAACTGATTCCGGAGGTGGGACAAGTGGTGTGCTCTTAGAGCTAGCAGTTTCCACCACTTCCGATGAAGTCTCCGAATCTAGATCATCTTCATCATCAAGAACACTCTTGACTTTCCTGGTACAACTTTCAAACCATTTGTTTGAACCAGGGTTGATTTTCAAAGCTTTGAGCTCAGCACGTTTTTGGTGACTCGTCTTAACCGTGAAATTTGAGAGTGTTGCATTGAATCTTTCAGATCTTTGATCAATTGTGGCAACACTCTATTTGGACAGAGGTTTGGAGTTCTGGTTGATATTGAATGTGAGCTCTTCGTTGTCAACCCGAATGGTCAACTCTTCAGCAAACACATCAATCAGAGCACGACTCGTTCTCAAGAAAGCTCTCCCTAAGATGAGGGGAACTCTAGGATCTGCATCGAAGTCTACTACAACAAAGTCAGTAGGAAAGTGAAACTTTCCACTTTCATCACGACATCCTCGGCTATCCCAAGTGGACGAGTTATGGTACGGTCCGCTAGCTCGAGTGTCATACAAGTGGATGAAAGTTTAGGAAGAGATAGTTTCTTCCACACTGAGAGTGGCATGAGGTTAATGCTAGCGCCAAGATCGGCCAAGGCGGAGCATTGAACCATCCCAAGAAATCACACAGGATTAGGAATCTGCCAGGGTCTTCAAGCTTTTTGGGAAGCTTCTTGAGAAGGAACGCTGAGCATTGCTCATTGAGAGGAGTTTTAGCCATCTCAGATAGCTTATCTTTGTTGGTGAGTAAGCCTTTAAGCGTGGATGCAAATTTAGGCATTAGAACGAGAGCATCAACGAAGCTTATATCAAAGTGAAGCTCATTGAAGATTTGGAAAAAATTTTCCATTCGCTCTTTGTTTTTGTCTTTGAGCTTCTCATCATTCATTCTTAATGGGTAAGGAAGCTGACTAAACTTTTGAGCCGGGATGGAAGTCATTTCGGGCTCAGAATTTGTCTTCGGAACTTCGGGTTCCGGACTTAAAGCTTGGACTACCGAAGGTGGGACGTGTCGGTACTTCCGTGGGCTTGAAAATTGCACCTTGTCCGTTGTATCCTTGGTGACTTGACTCATTGCCACAGGAGGAGGGGGCATTGGAGTCGAAGGTCCATTGTGCGTCTTACCACTACGAGTGGTGACGGCTTTCAACTCGGCATTGGGATTGGGAATTGTATTGCTTGGGAGTCCTCCAGAAGATGATGAAGCTTTGTTCATATTCATGTTCATGAAACTGCTCATCATATTCTTCAACTCATTTGTCTGCCGAGACAATGTGGTATCAATTTCCTTTCTTAGCTCAACTCTCATGTTATTGATCTGAGTTTGCATTGAACGCATGTTTGACTCAGTAATTTTCATGAAGTCATTTGGCATGGGAGCTTGAGGAGGTTGTTGATAACTTTGATGATTAGGAGCTTGATATGGTTGGTTGAAATTGTTCCGGTTTTGATTGAAATTTTGAGAGTTATTGAAGTTGTGTCCTTGATTCGGAACAAAGCGATTTTGATTGCCATGGTTTTGCACAGGAGGAAAACCAGGTGGTGTCATACCGCTAGGTGCACGGTAGTGAGGATCAGCCTGTGGTCGGTATTGATTGTGGTTTACCGAAGCTACGGGAGCTTGGTAAAAGGAAGCATCGGTTGCTTGACAATCATAATACGCGTGTGGACCACTACAAGTTTCACACACCTTGTTTACGGCTTTGACTGGTTCTGGCTTATGAATTTCGCTTTTGATCTCCTTAACATCCTTAATCATACAACGGATGGCATCCGTTAGAGCGGCTATCGGAGCTGCTAACTCAGAAGAGTTATTGGATGAAGAAGCAGGAGTGTTCGGAATATTGACTTTGTTGCGAGAAATAGGAACTTTTGATTTTTGCTCGCAAATCTCAATCACATCTTTAGGTCTACGATTCAAGATATTGCCGCCTGCGGCTGCATTCAAGGAATCTTGATCGTTACCGTTCAACCCATTGTAAAAGATATTGACTTGTTGAAGCTCCGTGAATTCATGATGGGGGCATTTCCTGAGGAGATCTTTGAATTGCTCCCATGCCTTTCCAAAGTTTTCATCGAAATTTTGACGAAATCCAGAAATTTCATTTTTAAGATTGGTCGTCTTTGATGGAGGAAAGAAGTAATTGACAAACTTTTGAACAAGATCCTCCCAAGTTTCGATAGATCGAGGGGGTTCTTTTTCCAGCCAAATCCGGGCTGTCCCCTCAAGTGAGAATGGAAATAGCATCAACTTGATCACTTTTTGTGGCACATCTTTGAAATTGATCGTTGCGGTCAACTTGTTAAACCAACTGATGTGTGCATACGGGTCTTCTCGATCAAACCCGCGGAATTGATTCGTAGACACAAGTTGGATTAAATGTGTCTTTAATTCAAAGTGATCAGAATTGATTACTGGTAAAACGATGGCATCTCCATAACCCTCGGTGGGTGCCTGGAGCATTTCCGCCATAGTTCGTTCGTCTGCCATATTGTTGCTATGAATAGTACGAATCTCGGGTTCGACTATTTGGGCAGCACGTCTACGAGAACGTCTTCTAGGAATTTCTGCTAGATCACGCAAAGGACTCAATGATCTAGAAGAACGAGTGCGCATGCACTAGAGTTAACTCTAAGAGACTCAGAGTTAAGGAGAGAAATGGGAATTATGAAGATGAATTATGAAAATGGGGTAAGAAGAATCTTTTTGAGTTTTATGTTTTTGACAAGTAGATATCACAACAAATCCAAGTAAAACAAAATCGAGGCAAAACAACAGTGAACTTAAACCAATAATCACAAGATGAATGGCTTCTTTGAAAAAGGTACACCACTCACGAGGACACAAAGGCAAGTTTTAAATCTTTGGTTCGGGAACTTATTATGGTCGTACCCCCAGTTAGGTAGTACACTGCCTTGGTTTGCGGTGGTAATCTTTTATGTAGTTATTATTAAAGAAAACGACAAATCTTTTTGTATTTTTATTTTTGATACATATATAGAAACAAAAGAAAAAATATTTTTGTGTTTTATACGTTTTTGGATGTTTTTGGGTTTTTGGATTTTTATAAGAGAATATAGATATATATATATATATATATATATATATATATATATATATATATATATATATATATATATATATATATATATATATATATATATATATATATATATATATATATATATATGATAGATGGATGATATAAACAAAGAGTGAGTATTCAAACTACTAATCTGCTAGACGTAAGATAATCAGCACAGCTCCCCGGCAGCGGCGCCAAAAATTTGATCCGTGCAAAACCGTCAAGTTTTCTCACGCAAGCTGACCACTTGTGAATGGCCAACTGTAAGAAACTTAAAACAGCTTAAGCACAGATGCAATGAAGATCAGGGGAGTATAGGGTTTCCCCGGGTCGTTATGTCCCAGCGAGCTATGCAATGGATCACCAAACGTATAGTGATCGAGAAATTTGAACAGAAAAAGGAATCTGATATGATTATAACTACAGAAAAAGCCAACAAATTACAGAGGCTTAAATGCAAATTAAAGAGAATTAAAAAGATAAAAAATATTAAATAAACGCTATCACTATTTTTAAAATGATGTTTGTGTTTTTATGTTTTTATAAAACTTAATTAAAAACTACGCGACGTACAAATAAAAATGTGAAACTTACACAATATTAACCCTAAAAATATGAAAATGATATTTTTACAAACCTAATGATAAAAGAAAATTTATAGAAAAATAAAATTATTTTTACAACTATTTATCTAATTATTATTAATTAAAAACTATTTTTAACTATTAAATAATTACCTAAAATACAAGAAAATATGAAATAAAGCTAGAAAAATAAAATTATGATTAGGAAAAATCTAAAATAACAAAATAGAATTTTCAAAACTATTTTTATATTTTTCTGAATATTTTTCTATTTTCTAGGAATTAGAAACTATTTAAAACTACTTAAATTGCTTAAAAATACAAATTTAACTAAGAAAAATTTGGAAAAATATTTTTTTGGCTTTTTATATTTATCTTAACTTAAGAAAAATGAAAAATTATTTTTTGAAACTTTTCTTAATTAATGGGATTAAATGCTAATTAAAAATGCTTAAAAACTAATTAAAATCAAGAAAAATAGCAAACTGACTTGGAAAAATCTGAAAATTTCAGGAAAACTCTAAAATTATATTTGGAATCTAGGAAAAATGGAAAATCAGATGGTTGTGTGTAAGATTAAGCAACTGCTAAGCAATGTGCTTATAAATAAGCACTTGAACAAGCCAAATGAACAAAACAAGCCACCAACTGATAACACAAGCTAAAATAAGCTAAAGTAACCAAAATGCAACAAGTATTAACAGGCCTTGACCTCTGATTAGCTGATTACACAGATTTGGCTTATTTGAGTATATAAGCTAAAAACAGGTTTGGGTAGCTACTTTGAGCTTATGCACAAGCTACTAGATAAGCTGAAATTGAAAACCAGTCCTTGGGATCTAAACTAGACCTGGTTGGGACCTTGTAAACCAAATTTGAGCCAAAGGTGAGCTCTGATGAACCCTGTGCAAGCCTGCACAAAACTGTGCAGAGTCAGTGTCAACTGACTCAGTTGCACAGGGGAGATGAGAGCTTATTGACAAGTAGTTTTGAGCTTTATAAAAATTTCACAAAAATGTATAAAATGCTAATAACAAAATAGACCAGTTGAGCTTTTTAAATCCAAAATTTCACTTGATGTGGATTAAAAATGAACCCAAGAAAAATCAGTTCAGTTGGGTGAAAACAAGGTTTTGTCCAATTTGACTTTTGATATAAAACTGAAAGTTTGACTTATTTGAACTTTGAGCTAGATTTCCCAACTGAAATTGATGTAATAAGATTAAATGAAGCTATTGCAAGCTTTGTCTATGATATTTGAACACAAAATGAGTTTTTGATTTTGCAAAAATCCAACAGTTAACTGATTTAAGAAAGATGAAATGGAATTTTGACTTGGAACTTATGTAGGGTGCAAATGGTGACTGAGTTGAGTTCAATATAGCTAAACAAACATGCAACAACAGATTACAACTACTGAGCAGACCTTAAAAACAAATTAAGCATGTAATCCAAACACTCCTATTTCTACTGTTTTGCAATGAAAACTGAGATAAACATTGTTTAAGCTATGATTAATGATCAAACTAAGTTTATTTAAC
Source organism: Chrysanthemum makinoi (assembly GCA_910596185.1). Classification (NCBI taxonomy): domain Eukaryota; kingdom Viridiplantae; phylum Streptophyta; class Magnoliopsida; order Asterales; family Asteraceae; genus Chrysanthemum; species Chrysanthemum makinoi. Next base: position 256,071,902 of record OU343222.1, on the reverse strand, counting down.
CTAAATACAACTACTTGAACAGATTTTAACTAATTGTGACTGCAGAAACAGATTATGCTATTAAACTAGAGAACAACTTACAAAATGTCCTTTAGCCACTATGGCTTGAAACCTGTGAAACCAGCACCACTACCTATTCTAATCCAAACCAATTACTCTAAATCAACCCAATTCCATGGCTGCTTCAACCCATTACCAACTCCATTTCCATTTCTGCCCAAATCAACCTTGTTTGACTTTCTTTGACCAAAGTTCAAATTTGCTAAAACCTTAAATGTGAGCTTATCAAAGGTTGTAATAAACTCACATAAACCTGTTTGAGCTTAAAAATAAGCTAATAAAAGCTTGTATATAAGACTTTGACTTAGAAGTTTGAAACAGTGAACATAAAATGAGAATTGTAACAACAAACTGAAATTGATGCTTGAAATGAGTTTCAATACACTTAAATACTTTAAGTTGATACAAATTAACAAAAGATTACATGTTTTATACTAAACTAAAAGCTTTAAGATAAAAACGACATTAAAGATAAAAATAAAAACTACTAGACTTCCTTCTACTCTTCCTTCTTCTCTCTTTTATAATCCAAGAGCTTTCTCTCTCATCTCTGATTGTTTCCCACTTGAGTTGATAGCCATTGGATGGCTTAGTTTCATCTTGGCCATTGAATCTGTTTTGGCGCCAAAACTAGTTTTGTGAGGTTGAGTGAGGGTATGAGAGGAGCATTAAATGATCCTTGGAAGTTAGTTGAGGTGGAGGGGACATGGATGAGTGGGGGTGAGGAGGGGGAATGGGTTGTAACTTGTTGCAGGCAAGCAGTTGGAGAAGGTGAGACTTTGGCGCCAACTGCTTGTTTGACTATTTGGATTGACCGGGTGTTAATAAGAGAAGGGGGGGTCCAAAATGTTATGACAGGGGGGTCAAGTGGATTTGTGATAGGGTCCAAATGGGTGTTTAAAGGTTTAATATTATAGGGACCTTTGTGTAAATTTTGAAAACTGAGGGACCTAAGCTGCCAATTCATCAAAGATGTTTCAAGGGACCAAAAGTGACAATCTCAAAAAGTACAAGGACCAAACTTGCCATTTTCAAATTTCCAGGGGCCATTTTTGCCAAATTTCAAAGTTGGAGGACCAAACTTGTAATTTTCTCAAACTTTTATATTTTTCACCAAAGGACTAATTTTGACAACTTATGATTTTAAAAGGACCTTTGGTGATTTTTCTTTTGAAATTATGTGCTCAGGGACTATTTCTGACAATTTTAGAAACTTGGGGGACTGAAACTGCCAATTATGCAAGCTTAGCTCATTTTTCATCTGATTTTGAACATTTTGCATCTGAAATATATAAAATGCAATTTTGGAATATTTTCAGTATTTTGATGCATTTCTGAGCATTTTTAGACGTTTTGCAGTTCAGATTTAACCAAAAATGATGAGTATTTACACACTCATCAGTAGGCTTAAAGTAGATGCATAAGGGCCGTTTGGCAAAGTAGCTTAAAACTTGAATTTGTGCTTAGTTGCTTTCTTCTTGTGCTTATTGGACTCGAATCAGTTGCTGTAGGTTTATTTCAGTTAGTTTAAGTTAGTTTTAGGCTGTAGTAGCTTATTGTAGCTTTTAGAGGCTTTTAGCTTATTTCAAGTGCTTATTCTTAACAGTTGTGCGCCCATTTCATATTTCTTGTGATCCAAAATAGTTCCTGTTATTTTTCCTGGGTTCTCAGTATTATTTTATAGTTGACTGGAAGTTTTCATATTTTTCCCTTTTTATTTTCTATTTTTCTGCATTTTTATTCATTTTCTAGCATTTTTAAATAGCATTTTATTCAAATAAATTAGAAAAAGCTCAGAAAAATACTATTTCAATTTTTTTAGTTTTAGAATATTCAAAAAGTCATAAAAAATATTTTTCCTGAATTTTCGTAGTTAAAATAGATTTACTATCATTTTAATTAGTTTTAAATAGTTTTAAATTCATAATAAATAGAGAAAAATTCAAAAAAATGTGATTCCAGTTTTGAAAATTCTTTTTAGTTAAATTTGATTTTTGAAAAGTATTTTTGTAATTTTCTTGCATGTTTTCCTAATTTTTAGTATTTTTAGTCTCTTTTAAATATCTTAACTTAGTTTTTAATTCCAAATAAATCAAGAAAAATAAAAAAAAATTAATTTTAAATTTTAAATAATTTTCAAATATCATTCTTAGCTGTAGAAAAATATAAGTTCATTTTTACGGGTTTAAATTAGTGTAGTTGCATTCATTTCATTACGATTTATCGCGTTTTTAGTTTAAATTTGCATAACTAGTCGTAATTACTTATTCTCATTATAGATTCAGTAGCTTTTATATGCTTCCTTTTACTTTCCCTTGCACCGTAGTTTATAAATCCCAAAATTCCTTATTTTCACATTCGAATCCCAAAACGCGCGACGTGAGTTGTTAAGCTCCATTCATCCCTCGCTGGGAAAACGACCCGAGAAATACATACCTTTGTATTTATTCGGAAAATATCTTGTGTACGAAAATGAACTAATCAAACCTTATCACCCATTGATCGTAGTTTCCTGGAGTGAGCATTGGAGGTCTATCTAGTGATCCAGCCTCATGAATTGATTGTTGGCTACTTAAAGCTTCACACATCTTTGCAAACCAAGTGGGTTCCTTCATAGTGTTCCTTGATGGATGTTGATTGAATTCGTTTGTGTAGGGTTGAACTTGAAGACTTGGTGGTGGTTGAACCATTTGAGGTTGTGGAATTGCAGCAAGTTGTGGAGTATGTTGTTGATTAAATTGTTGTTGATAAATTGCTTGTTGTTGATTCCATTGTTGATGTTGTGGAGTTAGTTGTTGTTGACGTTGAGAATAAGTGTAATGGAAATAATTAGAGTATGGTGGTTGTGACATGTTGAAAACTTGTGTTGGTAAAAATGGATCTTTGTAGTCGAATGAACCTTTGTTGATGAAGTGTCCTTAGGAGTAGAAATCACAAGAAACCAAGTAGAACTTATGCGTAAAAAACACCAAAGTTACGCGTAACAATCAAGAGTTACGCGTAGATTTAGCTTACGCGTAAGTAGGGTAAAGGCACTAAAGTTATGTGTAGACACAAAGTTAGGCGTAGAAACTTATGCGTAGGATTACCTTATGCGTAAGACTAGGCTTAGGCGTAAGATGATTCTTAAGCGTAGGATTTCTACGCGTAAGCTTTATGCTTATGCGTAAGTTTAGGGTTTTATCCCAAGTGATCTTTTACACTATCACAGTGTAAAAGATATCCAAAGTCGACGTATTTTCAGGCTTATCCAAGCAAGAAAACACGGAGTAAACCACGAAACTGAAGATCAAACCACGGATAAAGTTACGCGTAAGATTAGGGTTTCACTTACGCGTAGCTTACTCGTAAAAATGATTTTGCCCAAATTTGTTTCTAAACCAGATTTTTGTTATGGAATAGCTTCAATATCACCAAAATAACACAAAAGTGTGAAACTTGATGAATCAAAATGGCTAAACAGGTTACGCGTAGAACGATACCCACGAACAAAAACAAGCTTAAAAACTTAGATCCACGCGTAAAGATTGAAACTTTTTGCCAAAAACAAGTATTTTAACACCTTAAAACGTTGAAAGTACAAGAATCTTGGATTAAAAAGTGTAAAAAACGAGTTTTTAAGCGATCCAAAGTGTTAACCACTTTTACGCGTAAGACCGAAAACAAAAACTTCAAAAACGAAAGTGTTAACCCAACTATTTGGCGATTGATACCACTGATAGGTCACTAGATTTACAACACAAGCTTAATAGAAGAAATAGAGAGGCGGTTGAACAACTATCCAAACACACACACATGTATATGTGAAACGGTTATGCGTAGAGAGTGAGTGAAAGAAATGAATTGAACAACCAACCCTCAAGTGAGGGTTATTACATAGTATTTATAGGAGGGAAGCTAGGGCAACACTCCTAGTCCCTTCATTTCTCCTATTGGCTTGGGCCTAAGCTCATGGGCCTTCTACATAAGCTTAAGGCTAATGACAAACATAAAGGCCATAATTTAGCTAACTATTACATATGAGTAACTAACACTTGAATAATGGTTTAGGAGTGATTCCAACACTTCAGCCCATAGAAACATTGGAACCTTCGAATAAATTAGCATTGTTCTTGCGGCTTCCACAAGAGTTGGATTTCGTTTTTCAACTACACCGTTCTGTTGAGGAGTTCGTGGAACACTTCTTTGATGACTGATTCCAACACTTTCATAAAACTGAATTAAGTCTTTGTTAACAAACTCTGTGCCATTGTCTGTTCGAACAATTCTGACTGTAATGTTGAGTCGAACACGAAGCTTTGATTAGTTTAATGATGACATCCAGTTTCATCCTTTGTTCTTAAAAACTTTACCCAAGTAAATCGAGAGTAGTCATCAACTACTACTAAAATGTATTTCTTCCCATTTATCGTTTGCACTCTCATTGGTCCGCATAGATCCATATGAAGGGTATGAAGAACTTTCATTATTGAATTTGTGGGTTTTGGTTTGTGGGCATATTTCGTGCTTTTACCCAATTGGCAAGCTGAACAAAGATGATCTTTTCATATTTTAATCTGGGTAAGCCTCTGACAAGATCCTTTCTAGAAAGGTTATTAATGGTGCCGAAGTTCAAGTGATTGAGACGACGATGCCATAACCATGACTTTGTTTTAGAAGCCTTTGACAGCAAGCAGATTGGAGAAGACTTCATCATGTCTTCGATAGAGATGGTGTATAGGTTAGAACCACGAGTACCTCTTAATAATTCCACACCATCAAGTTCTCTAACGAAGCAAGTATTATTTCTAAAGGCCACCTCTAGATCGGAATCACATAATTGACCAACAGAGAACAAATTATGACCAAGACCTTCCACATAATATACCCTGGAGATTACACTTTTGCCAACTACATAATCACCATAACCCATAATTGCTCCAAAATGGTCGTTCCGAATCTAACAGTCCCGATGAATTTACTCACGAAGTTCATGAGCCGCGACCGGTCTCCAGTCATATGCTTGGAACAGCCTGAGTCCAAGTACCACATAATGATTTGAACGATCTGCAGTTGAACACAGACAAGAATGGATAACTGGATAATTGGGATCCCCATGAAAGAATGGGTTCCACTTGGTTAGTAACAGTGATTGGAACACCCACATCAGAAATAGAAACACCCATATCAGAAATAGAAGCAATGGAATCATCATAAATAGATGTAGTGCTAGTATCCGTATTTGACCTATTCAAAGTATGTTCACTTCTTAAGGGAATAGTTCTACCAGTAGGCATCCATTTTCTAGTGGGCATTGTCTTAACAGATTGAGGACAGAACTGATTGACCTTATGGCCAAAAGGTATCCATTGATAACCTATTTTACTAAATGTTCTTCCTGTGGGTTTCCACTGTTTTCTAACTTTCTTTCACTTTTGCCTTTTAGCCTTCTTTGCATGATTTTTAGCATGAACAATTTTAACTGGGCATTTGACATCATTAGACAAAGCATTCACACCATATTCATGATTAGCAACAGAATTCAAACAGACATCATTACATGGTTTGCAAATAGTATCAGAATTCGAATTAATTACAGATGCGCCTATGGCTAATACTAAAATCAACACGATTCATTTTATTCAACTCAAACTTAAAGTTCCTAGGTTGGTCTTCTACTCTCTTCCAATGCACATTCTTAGCTTGCGAGGTCCTATCTTGCTTGGTATTGCTAGGAGGCTTTGACCCGCTTGCTTTAATGTCACTGATTACTCCTGTAGAGGGAATTATGGGAACATTAGTTGGTTGATCTACTTTTTGCATTCCTGAACTAGATGTGCAAGGGTCTATACTACTAGAAGGCACATTGGTGTTCATTTTCTTAAAACTGGGCATAGAATGGTTTGTATGCTTGGCACTAGGCATAGAACAAGGCATCACAGCTTTGCCTTTTGCACCTAAGGATTTAGGACATGTTGCAATTACACATTCTAGCAGCTCTTGAGATCCTTAGGCCTGAATGCAAGCAAACCTAATTTCTCTATCAAGAGGTTTATTAATGAATTCCTCTTCAACAATCTCACGGAGACATTCTAGATTATCCTTAAGGAGAGCACAATAGTCATGAAATGCAGATTCATTATTCCTAAGATCAGGAGGAATATATTTAATAGTCTCAGTGTATTTTCAGTCTGAGAATGACTTTGATGCAACATTCTTATTAAAAACAAGTGGCAGTTTCCCATTTTCCTAACTCCTCAGATTCTCAATTTCCTTTTGTAAAGACGTTATTTTTTCGTTGTTTTGGTCACGAGTGACTTTCATTGAATCATACAACTCTTTAAAGTGTCGTTTAACTTTTTCATTTTCTTCTAGAAAACTCTCGTTTTCCTTTTGTAAGGCATTAACTAAGTTTTGAAGATGAAAAGTTTGAGAGTGCTGAGAATCTAAAGGAGGAGGCATTTGGGATCCAGTCACATTGTTCTTTTCACCCTTTAATTAAGAGATTTGGGCTTTCAACTTTTTGATCCTGTTACAATGAGCTCGAATCTGTTCATCACGTTTGCTAATTTCAAAATACTGCATCAAATTCAAGAACATCCAAGGATGTCTTGATATTTGAGGTTTTAACATTTTCTTTCAGATGTTGATATTTTAATTGCAAAGCAAGATGCTCAACTTCTAATTTAGAAAACTGTTTTACCAGGTTATCATGATCATCCTGTTCAACCTTATCATGCAATTTAGAGTTTGTTTTTTCAAGCTCAATGACACGATCATGGGAGACTTTCATAGCAACAGATAATTCATGAAATTGAGAAGCATTAATGGAACAATTTGTAGCAGTGTAAAACACATCTTGAGCAATACATTCAGAAATAAGATTCTCATTCAAGGTATGCAAGTTCTTCCTCTCAATCTCATTATATTTTAATGCTCGCTCATAGTCACTAACCTCAACTATCATTGCATCAAATTCCTTTTCCATTCCTTTAATATCGAATCCATCCCCTTTTAAAGACTCTCAAAATGATCTTTTAGTTGTTTAAAGAAAGGCATGACCTCAGTTAAATAGCATTCTTTTGTTTGCTCAAAACCCCTTTCCCCTTCAGTTATCCCAGTGGGCGTGATCCTTTACTTACAAGTTTTCTCAAAATCGAAAAATAGTTGAAAAATAACATATTGACTGATTAAGATCTTGCTTTTAGTGGCAATAGTTCTAGGAACTAGATGCATTGGTGTATTTGGAGGATACACAGTCGCTGAAGGCATTTTCCTAAGGGGAGGGTTTGTTACAACAAGATTCTCTGCTTTTTGCTTATCTAAATCCTTTTTCCAGAACACTTGTTCGGGAGTTAACAACGTTTGAGGGTTAAACTTGTTCAAGGAAATCCAGTTTTCCTTCTTGTAATCATGGGGTTTGATCGTTATGTTATTATTTTTACATTCAGGATCTTCTAGCTTCTTATTCATTTTCTCCCTAGATGCATCATCTAATTTTCTTTCTTCCTCAGTGCACTCAAAGCAACTAGGTTTCTGTCTAGGTTTAAGAATCTCATTTCCATCATAGATCACCTTATTAGCAGCTCTAGCCTTTTTAATGACCTCTGGATTTAGTTCCTCAACAAGGGGAATGCTATGCTTATCGCTTAAAACTCTATGCTTAGTGATCAAGTGAGCAGTCTGAATGGTATTCCCTTGTACGTACAACTTATTTTCAAGCTTGTTTTTCTAAGTTTTTAGATTGGAAAAATCATTCAAAAGTTTTGATTCCTTAGCATTGAATTCTTGCTTAAGCATTTTAACATTTTCATGAAGTTCTTGTTTTTGCTTAGCAGTTTTAGAAAGCTTTTCTTGTAAGGAGTTTAACTCTTGTTTTAAGACTTCTTCTCTAAAGTTACTTTTTCTAATAACTGTACGCATTTGGTCATCCATCTCCTGCTCACGGGTGGTTAATTCAAACTTAGCCCGTTGTTCATAAATAGCAACTCGTTCTTTATAGGCATTGAGTTCAGAGATAACAGAATCATCAGGGGCACATGCAGTGTATTCATCAAAAACATAGTCATCATTGACTACAGAAGATGCATCACTTGGTACTATCTCACTTTCACTTTGTTTCACATATTGATCATATGGGACAACATTGATATTACCCATATTTTCAATATTTGACTCAATAATTTCAGTTGATTGTACTTTGTCATGCATCTTTTGAACATCAGCATCATTGTATAGTTTTAATACCTCAGAAATGAGTTTGTCTTTGGATGGACTAGCTTGTGGTGATGAAGAGTCTTTAGGAAGGACCATTGGAGAAATGCTAGCCATGAAAATTGTTTGTACATTAGGTTCATCATCAACGTCAGAGTCGTATGCATCACAATCAGCGACTTGAAAGGCATTCTGATGATTGTGGCCTATCTCCTGAATTGGCTGCTCATCCACATCTGCATCATATGTCTTGGCATTTCCCTCAGCAAGAAACAACAACTCCTCTTCATCCAAAGCTGCACCATTATCCTGAGCTTGCACAAGCAACATCTTATCCCTGAAGTAATCTACATTCGAGGCGTTTTGGCGATGTACAGTTCCTTGCAATATGTCCCTCACCACCACAGTTGTAACACTTGATCGGCTTTTCTTGTCCCTGATTACCATTCCTTCCCCTATTCAGATTTGCCACATATCCTCTACCAACTCCACCTCTTCCTTGTTCATACTGCCTTTCTTGAACTGGTTGTACCATAACCTTCCCATCTCTGACAGTGGCTTGATTGTGTGGATTAGATGTTGTTCTGAGGTTGTTGTTGGTGTGTGGGGGAGAGTTCATGTTTTGACTAATCATGAGAGCTAGTTGATTAATGAAGTTTCCCACGTGCATCGCATCGGCTTGTTTGAACATAGGATCAGGAATGAGTTTGTGATTACCATTACCCATGGGTATAACTTGAGATGCTTTGGTGGTAATTCCAATGTTTGAGTAGAAGGCAATTGAATCATTTGATGAGCTTGTCTCTCCCGGTTGATTTTGAACGATTAAGAATCCTTTTTCAAACATGGCATGTCTCTCATTCTCAAGAAGGAAGGCATAGAGTTGCTCATAGTTTGTATTCTTCAATCCTTTGGTTAGCTTCACAGAGGTGACAAACTTGTGCCATTCGGGATTCATGTTGTTTACAAACTTTGAGTTCAAATGAATGTTTGGCATAGTCATTCTGATGTTCCTCATGTCATTAACAAGCTTGTGGAATCTCACGTAATACTCATAGACACTCTCATCTGGTTTAATCTTGAAGTGCTCAAATTCATCATAGAGTTGTGATTCTCTGTCTTCCATAGTTAATTCAGAACAAGAAAGAAGCATCTTGACATTATCCCACACTGCCTTGGCTTCGGTATTGTGATTGATAAGCTTGTAGATATCTTTTGGAAGACCTTGAAGTATGATGTTAGAAGCCCTGATATCAGCATCGAATCTCTTTTCTCCTTATCATTGAGCTCATCATATGTCTTTGGTCTGTCTATCCCATAGATCATTGTTCCATCTGCAACTGTATCAATTAAGTCTCTTGTAGTCTCAATCTGATAAGGTCCTTCATCAATCGATTTGAGAATGTTGACCCCATTTTCCTTTCCCAAACAGTACAATCGGATTCGTTGAGCCCATGAGTCATAATCAGTTCTGTCAAGCATAGGTGGACGAGTATCTGATCCCGCTTTGAACGTCCTCGGCTACGGAAGAAACAATAGTAGGAACGATGTTTGCCATGATTACAAGTTCTACGGGATTTTACTATTCTTTGATTAAACCGGGAAATTGATTCTTTCACGGGATTTTACTAAACCAAAAGAACAACCGTAAGAATGTAGCACGAAGAAGTAACAAGACTCAATAGACAAGTGGCTAAACACTCAACTCGCTTAATTATCAACTCGCTAAACTATCAACTCGCTTAAAGAGACAAGTCGCTTAAGGAATCAACTCGCTAAATAGCCAAGTCGCATTACTATCAACTCGCAACACAATCAACTCGCTTAATGAAACAAGTCGCTTTAAGAATCAACTCGCTTAATAGCAAGTCGCAAACAGACACAACTCGCTTTACCACCAAGTCGCTTAAAAGCTTAACTCGCTAAATAGCCAAGTCGCATATATCAACTCGCATCCAGTAACAAAGCAACTCGCTTCGAAGAAACTCAAGTCCGAGACTCAACTCGCATAGTACAAAGTTCAAAAATAACCACTTTATCAATCAAAAACAACCAAAACACAATGATTTAAGCCTTCCAATTCAAAACATAAACACATATGATGATCCTAAACACAAAAGTACAAACAAAATTCAAACTTTAACACTAGAATTTATCCAAATGATTCAAGCTCTCCTAAACACTTAATACCCCAAAAACCTTATGAAATCCACCAAAACAAAGAGCATGAAAGATGAGTGATCAAACCTTGGCTCTTGATACCATTTGTAACATATTGGATTTCACAAATACACTAAACCATAACCATATGGGGCGTTCAATATGTTTAGAGAGAGAAAGTTCTAGAGAGAGAAATGGATGAGAGTTGTGAACTTTAGTGAGAGAAAGAAAATCTTATTATGAGCTCCAACTCTCTACCTTGGGAGGTAGAGAGTATTTATAGTGTTACAATAAAACGCCACCGGACGGGCTGTGGATCAGGCATACAGTGGGTAAAGACCCGTCTGTCCTCCACGGTGTTACTAAACTAAATAATACATAACATTAAATAACTACGACTACGAGCTTTCTAATGATTACATATAGTTGTGGTGACCGACACTTTAACTACATGATTTTCCAAATCCTAACAGTTGCTGAGGATGTTCAGGCAGCTGGTTCAGATACTCGTCCACCCATGCTTGACAGAACTGACTACGACTCTTGGGCTCAAAGAATCAGATTGTACTGTCTTGGAAAGGAAAATGGGGTCAACATTCTCAAATCGATTGATGAAGGACCTTATCAGATTGAGACTACAAGAGACTTAATTGATACAGAGATGGAACAATGATTTGTGGAATAGACAGACCAAAGACATATGATGAGCTCAATGATAAGGAGAAAAAGAGATTTGATGCTGATATCAGGGCTTCTAACATCATACTTCAAGGTCTTGCAAAAGATATCTTCAAGCTTATCAATCACAACACCGAAGCCAAGGCAGTGTGAGATAATGTCAAGATGCTTCTTTCTGGTTCTGAATTAACTATGGAAGACAGAGAATCATAACTCTATGATGAATTTGAGCACTTCAAGATGAAACCAAATGAGAGTGTCTATGAGTATTACGTGAGATTCCACAAGCTTGTTAACTGCATGAGGAACATCAGAATGACTATGCCAAACATTCAGCTAAACTCAAAGTTTGTGAACAACATGAATCCCGAATGGCACAAGTTTGTCACCTCTGTGAAGCTAACCAAAGGATTAAAGAATAAAAACTATGAGCAACTCTATGCCTTCCTTCTTCAGAATGAGAGACATGCTATGTTTGAAAAAAGGATTCTTGATCAGTTCAAAACCAACCAGGGAGAGACAAGCTCATCAAATGATTCAACTGCCTTCTACTCAAACATTGGAATTACCACCAAAGCATCTCAAGTTATACCCATGGGTAATGGTAATCACAAACTCATTCTTGATCCAATGTTCAAACAATCTGATCGATGCCGTGGGAAACTTCATTAATCAACTGGCTCTCATGATTAGTCAAAACATGAACTCTCCCCACACTCCAACAACAACCTCAGAACAGCATCAAATCCACACAATCAAGCCATGTCGGAGATGGGAAGGTTATAGTGCAGCCAGTTCAAGAAAGGCAGTACGAACAAGGAAGAGGTGGAGTTGGTAGAGGTTATGCTGCAAATCAGAATAGGGGAAGGAATGGAAATCAGGGACAAGCAAAGTCGATCATGTGTTACAACTATGGTGGTGAGGGACATATTGCAAGGAACTGCACATCGCCAAAACGCCCTCAAAATGCAGAGTACTTCATGGATAAGATGTTGCTTGTGCAAACTTAGGATAATGGTGCAGCTTTGGATGAAGAGGAGTTGTTGTTTCTTGCTGAGGGAAATGCCAAGACATATGATGCAGATGTGGATGAGAAACCAATTCAGGAGATAGGCCACAATCATCAGAATGCCTTTCAAGTCGCTGATTGTCATGCATACGACTCTGATGTTGATGATGAACCTACAACACAAACCATTTTCATATCTAGCATTTCTCCAATGGTCCCTCCCAAAGTCTCTTCATCACCACAAGCTGGTCCATCCAAAGACAAAATCATTTATGAGATACTAAAACTATACGATGAAGTTGATGAGCAAAAGATACATGACGAAGTACAATCAACTGTAATTATTGAGTCAGATATTGAAAATATGGGTAATATTAATGTTGTCCCTTATGATCAATATGTGAAACAAAGTGAAAGTGAGATTGTACCAAGTGATGTATCTTATGCAGTCAATGATGACTATGCTTTTGATGAATACACTGCATGTGCCCCTGATGATTACGTTATCTCTGAATTCAATGCCTATAAAGAACGTGTTGCTATTTATGAACAACGAGCTAAGTTTGAATTAACCACCCGTGAGCAGGAGATGGATGACCAAATGCGTACAATTATTAGAAAAAGTAATGTTAGAGAAGAAGTGTTAAAACAAGAGTTAAACTCCTTACAAGAAAAGCTTTCTAAAACTGTTAAGCAAAAGCAAGAACTTCAAGATAATGTTAAAGTGCTTAAACAAGAATTTCATGCTAGGGAATCAAAACTTTTAACTGACTTTTCCAATCTAAAAACTTTGAAGAACAAGCTTTAAAATAAGTTGTACGTACAAGGGAATACCATACAGACTGCTCACTTGATCACTAAGCATAGAGTTTTAAGCGATAAGCATAGCATTCCCCTTGTTGAGGAACTAAATCCAGAGGTCATTAAAAAGGCTAGAGCACTTGCTTAATAAGGTGATCTATGAAGGAAATGAGATTCTTAAACCTAGACAGAAACCTAGTTGCGTTGAGTGCACTGAGGAAGATAGAAAATTAGATGATGCATCTAGGGAGAAAATGAATAAGAAGCTAGAAGATCCTGAATGTAAAAAGAATAACATAATAGTCAAACCCCATGATTACAAAAAGGAAAATTGGATTTCCTTAAACAAATTTAAGCCTCAAACTTTGTTAACACCTGAACAAGTTTTCTAGAAAAAGGACTTAGATATACAAAAAACTGAAAATCTTGTTGAAATAAACCCTCCCCTTAGAAAAATGCCTGCAGCGACTGTGTGTCCTCCAAATACACCAATGCATTTAGTTCCTAGAACTATTGCCACTAAGAGCAAGACCTTAATCAGTCAATATGTTATTTTTCAACTATTTGTCGATTTTGAGAAAACTTGTAAGAAAAGGATCACACCCACTGGGATAATGAAGGGGAAAGGGGTTTTGAGCAAACAAAAGAATGCTATCTAAATGAGGTCATGCCTTTCTTTAAACAACTAAAAGATCAATTTGAGAGTCTTAAAAGGGATGGATTGATATTAAAGGAATGAAAAATGAATTTGATGCAATGATAGTTGAGGTTAGTGACTATGAGCGAGCATTAAAATATAATGAGATTGAGTGGAAGAACTTGCATACCTTGAATGAGAATCTTATTTCTGAATGTATTGCTCAAGATGTGTTTTACACTGCTACAAATTGTTCCATTAATGCTTCTCAATTTCATGAATTATCTGTTGCTTTGAAAGTCTCCCATGATCGTGTCATTGAGCTTGAAAAAACTAACTCTAAACTGCATGATAAGGTTGAACAGGATGATCATGATAACCTGGTAAAACAGTTTTCTAAATTGGAAGTTGAGCATCTTGCTTTGTAATTAAAATATCAACATCTGAAAGAAAATGTTAAAACCTCAAATTTCAAGACATCCTTGGATGTTCCTGAATTTGATGCAGTTTTTGAAATTAAAAGCGTGATGAATGATTCGAGCTCATTGTAACACGATCAAAAAGTTGAAAGCCCAAATCTCTAAATTAAAGGGTGAAAGAACAATGTGACAAGATCCCAAATGCCTCCTCCTTTAGATTCTCAGTACTCTCAAACTTTTCATCTTCAAAATTTAGTTAATGCCTTACAAAAGGAAAACGAGAGTTTTCTAGAAGAAAATGAAAAGTTAAACGACACTTTAACGAGTTATATGATTCAATGAAAGTCACTCGCGACCAAAACAACGAAAAAATAACGTCTTTACAAAAAGAAATTGAGAATCTGAGAAGTCAGGAAAATGGGAAACTGCCACTTGTTTTTAATAAGAATGTTGCATCAAAGTCATCCTCAGACTGCAAATACACTATGACGGTTAAATACATTCCTCCCCATCTTAGGAATAATGAGCTTGCGTTTCATGACTATTGTGCTCACCTTAAGGATAGTCTAGAATGTCTCTGTGAGATTGTTGAAGAGGATTTCATTAATAAACCTCTTGATAGAGAAATTATGTTTGCTTGCATTCAGGCCAAACGATCTCAAGAGCTGCTAGAATGTGTTATTGCAACATGTCCTAAATCCTTAGGTGCAAAAGGCAAAGCTGTGATGCCTTGTTCTATGCCTAGTGCCAAGCATACAAACCATTCTATGCCCAGTTTCAAGAAAGTGAACACCAATGTGCCTTCTAGTAGTACAGACCCTTGCACATCTAGTTCAGAATGCAAAAGCAGATCAACCAACTAATGTTCCTATAATTCCCTCTACAGGAGTAATCAGTAACATTAAACCAAGCGGGTCAAAGCTTCTAGACAATACCAAGCAAGATAGGACCTCGCAAGCTAAGAATGTGCATTGGAAGAGAGTAGAAAACCAACCTAGGAACTTTAAGTTTGTGTTGAATAAAATGAATCGTGTTGATTCTAGTATTAGCCATAGGCGTACTGTAATTAATTCGAATTCTGGTACTATTTTCAAACAATGTAATGATGTATGTTTCAATTCTGTTGCTAATCATGATTATGGTGTGAATGCTTTGTCTAATCTTTGTCAAATGCCTAGTTAAAATTGTTAATGCTAAAAATCATGCTAAGAAGGCTAAAAGGCAAAGACGAAAGAAAGTTAGAAAACAGTGGAAACCCATAGGAAGAACATTTAGTAAGATAGGTTATCAATGGATACCTTTTGGCCATAAGGATAATCAGTTTTGCCCTCAAACTGCTAAGACAATGCCCACTAGAAAATGGATGCCTACTGGTAGAACTATTCCCTTAAGAAGTGAACATACCTTGAATACATGTTGAGGGGGAGCATCTACTTTAAACCTCAAATTATTGAAACGTGACTGAATTGTCTCTAAGTGCAGGTTCCCTCTAATATTTGCAAAACTCTTTCAAACTTCAAGGCACATATTGAGGGGGAGCAAACTTTTGAAAACCTCATCCTTCCTCAAAATGTTTTATCTACTCAAATTGATTGGGAAGTGATGATGACTATTTTAGAAAATGTTAATCAAAAGATTGGACCTTTCGTTCTTAATCTAACAATTTCAAAGATCTCTTACCTCCATGTGCTAAACAATTTAGAATTTTTATGCATATGTTAAGGAGGAGCATTTCTAAAATATCAAAACAATTAAGATACAAAATGCTTTGATTCTATATCACCAGTATCTTGATTGATTTTCAAATGGTTTTCAATTGGTTTTCAATTGGTTTCAAAATGGAAGAACTATATCAAAATACCAACCAACTCTACTTTATGCATGGTGATAAAAGGATGATAAGGTTAGGTTGAGTCCCATGATCCGCAGCAGAAGGGATCTACCGGGGACAATCCACTAGTTGAGTGTAAAGTCCTTAGGTATGATGATAAAGGAGAAAAATGAGATATGGGAAGAGTGCGGTGGGAGGCCGAGCTAACTGGAATAAACCCAACAAGGTTCTAGTAATGAAGTCTGGTAAGCGAAAGAAATTGAAGAATGAAAAATAATTGAATGTGAAAAGGGTGAAAAGAAATAGCCCTCCATTTATTCAACCTTAGGGCAGAAACCGGGTTCAATTCATATACTACTGGTGGTTACCAAGGTAACATCGGTATTGAAGACAAGACGTCATCGGTATTGATGATAAGGTTAGGTTGAGGTCCCATGATCCGCCAGAACCGGAGGGATCTACCCAGGGACAATCCACTAGTTAAGTGTAGAAGTCCTTAGGTATGATGATAAAAGGAGAAAAATGAGATATGGGAAGAGTGCGGACTGAGACTGAGCTAGCACTGGAATAAACCCAACAAGGTTCTAGTAATGAAGTCTCGGTAAGCACTAAAGGGGTTGAAGAATGAAAAAGAATTGAATGTGAAAAGGGTGAAAAGAAATGGCCCTCCATTTATTCAACCTTAGGGGCGAAATTGGGTTCAATTCATATACTACTGGTGGTTACCAAGGTAACATCGGTATTGAAGAGAAGACGTCATGGACCCAGTGACGCACTGCACTTCAACTTTCCAAACCACTCAAGTTCCTCTTAAAAGGGCTTGTTTCATTCTCACCGGGAACCGACATAATCTATCGACTTTCTCTTAGAGATTGTTGATATTGAAGTAGGAGACCCTCTCCTAGTCTCGACATAGGAACCAAATATGCACAATTGAGTCTAGAAGCCGCGAGATCATCATATAAATCTCAGTAGGACACTTTCAATGTAGACTCTCTGTTTCACACAATGTGGAAAGAGAGATTATATCTTATGACTCCTACGCATTATCCTTGTGGTATTGCCAGAACATCTGGGTGATATGCATACATATTCACAATGAAAATGGAAAGCCTTCTGGAGCCAACATCAAACAAGCTCCTGGTAGGTGGCATGTGAGATCTATCCAATAGATCAACCATGTGACAAGCAGCGAGCGAAACAATGGAGCGATTCAATCTTTTGAATCAATCCTGGTTCAGTTATGGATTGTGGATACCTTTGAAAAACCGTCGTTGTGCTTAAAACTCTTTTCTTTAGCACATTTTGTGTACTATTTCTCAAAATAATAGGTATTTATGATTGATAATTGATTTTCATTAAAACCTTCGTTGTATTGCAAAAACAATTTCTATTGAGCGATACCGATTGTTTTCAAATATCTTTTCATCAATCGGTGAATCTCATTTATTTGGTTCACTCACTCCGTGTTGTCTTCTTTGAGGCGTTCAGGTTTGAACGGCTAGAGCAGCTACGAAACCACATCATCAAGGAAATTCTTGAATTATATACGATCAGGCGGTACTTACTTGATCTTGAGGGGAACCGTGGGCGTGTACCTCAATTCAAAAAGTGATCAAAGACACTCTTGTACACTTTATTGCTAAGCTGTTTTATCGCAGAACACCCGACGTTTGCGGTGATCAAAATGGGCGGTCAATCCATAGCCGCATGCTCACTCAACACATTCATTTCCAAAGAAATCATGATTATTGCATCAATGACTCTGATATTTTCACTCCATGCTTCTGCTACGCTGCTGCCAATATCATGAATCTACTAAAGCTTCCGCTACTCTGATAAGAATATATCATGATCCAGAATGTGAGCATGTCGGTCCAAAAGTCACAACATCACATAATACCAACACCACAATGGATGAGTCAGAGATTTAATATGGCTGATGATTTCAAAGCTGACTCAAAACTCATTATCACGTGGATCAGTTAAAGACCTCCACTCAGATTATCCAAACATGCAAAAATGAAGAATCAAAGACTACGAGCTACAGAACAAAGAACATGAACAAGAATTCAAGAACTATCTCAATGAAATATCTGTTTGTATTCTATGTAATTTTAATGTGTGTTTGAGGTGACCTCCCTTAGGGGGAGATTGTTAGGATTTGGAAAATCCAGTAGTTAAAGTGTCGGACACCTCAAGTATATGTAATCATTAGAAAGCTCGTAGTCGTAGCTATTTGATGTTAAGTAAGTATTTAGTTATGTAACACCGTGGTGGACGAACGGGTCTTTACCCACTGTATGCCTGATCCACAGCCCGTCAGGTGGCGTTTTATTGTAAGACTATATATACTCTCTACCTCCCAAGCAAGCGAGAGTTGGAGCTCATAATAAGATTTTTCTTTATCTCACTAAAGTTCCCAAACCTCTAACTTTCTCTCTCTAAACTCATCTTATACGCCTACTTTATTAGTGATATGATGTGTATGTGAAATCCAATATGTTACAGAACTACACTAGAATAAGGTTAGATGAGATCAAAAACCACAAACCCTAATTTAGGAATGTTTAATTGTGTGATCCTTTGGTAGAGAAAGAGGGATAAACTTATGGTAAGGTGATAATGTGATAAGTGATAATGAAAGACCAAATCTCATTTGAACTTATCATATCAAAGTTACACTTAGTACCTTGAACTTTCTACCTTGTTACTTTTTCACCTAAGTTGGCCATGGAGGCCCTAAATGGGCTTGCCCATTTGTTGTTCCAATCAAATAAACAAAGTACTAGCTTAGTTATTAGTGGCCTGTTATTGGTCTCGAGTTACGAAGGTTAAATATAACATAAATATGATAGATACGATATATTAAATAGTGTCTCTGTGTATAAGTGTGTGACCCTATAGGCTCACATATGTCTAGCCAT
Organism: Chrysanthemum makinoi; assembly: GCA_910596185.1. Taxonomy (NCBI): domain Eukaryota; kingdom Viridiplantae; phylum Streptophyta; class Magnoliopsida; order Asterales; family Asteraceae; genus Chrysanthemum; species Chrysanthemum makinoi. Next base: position 256,053,187 of record OU343222.1, on the reverse strand, counting down.
TTAATTATTTATTATGAAACAAGCATACTCCAACAGCTCCCACTTGTGACGTCATAATAGTCAAGTAATTATACAAGCAAAGGTGAGCGTCTAGCAACATGCCAATGCCCCTAGAGATATGTGAGGTAAGTTTCTTAAACATATGGTAAATGGTTTATATGTCATCCATCCCTTTGTTATAGATATTGTGTTGAACATTATACATAGATCAAAATTCATTCTAATTGTTCAACTATTATGTTCTCGATCTTGATATTGAACAAGATTACCAAGTGAATTAGGATTCATCTTAATCTCATTTGGGTATGGTCATACAAACATCTGTTCAATTCATCGAGGGGCCCAATAGTATCTAACTCCAAAGCATGTGGAGGAACAAATCCTATTTTGACTGCACGTGTCATTCATGTGCTTCAAGTCACTCCTGAAAATGGCCTTTATAACTACCTTGTCCAGGTCAGCGTTTAACCACATCAAGGAATAAAATTCCACACATGCGAGACCTGCTTGCATCTCAAGTCTAAGGATAAGAGACAACACCATTTTAGAGATTCACTATTGACACCGATCCATGCAGTGAATACTTGTAGGTTGGGTCAGTCCAATGTTCATCACAATGAACAATATGTGAGTTTGGCAAATAATCACCAACACGCTCACATTTTCCTTAATTCGATGATACTCCCGTATTTTCAACCGGCAATGGACAATTTTAGAATAAATAAATTATTCATGGATTAAACATGCAAATATAGAACACAATAGTATGAATGTAGACGATCATACCCGCTATTTCAATTCATTACATGATACGACTGCTTAATGTTCCATTATCCAAATACTAAAAACAGATATGCATAAGACTACTTATAGGTAGGAAACCAATGTTCCCACCATGATCAAATTATGTTGTACAAGATAACAAGTAGTCATCTGAGTAAACTTTGAGAATACGTGTTTCACAAATCATGAAAGGTTCAAATGATGATTGTCCTTTTGTATGTGTGCATGCAGGTAAAATACGAGTATTGCCACAATGCATTCCATAGGGTGTTTGAAGCTAGCAAAACACCTACTTTAGACATTCATCTAAACAGTTTCTCAAACTGTAAAGTATTCTTATTCTTTTAATGTATAATGCATTAATTCTCTCAGTCGAGCACGTCTAGTCGTACAATGTCATCATTCATGATGACATCCCACAATGACTAGGGTTGAGCATCATCTTAATTAAATAAGCATCAGTGTATGCAAATAAAACTGAGCTCCTCAAATATCCGTAAACATTCAACATATCTTTGGTCCTTTGAAGGTCCATTAGAATGTTCGTTTAACAATTATCTAATGACTTTCACTTAGATATTTGTTGTTATCAACTCATCTTGCATTTATGAAAATGATATAATTAGTCCAATGCATAATATGACTTGCATAACGAATCCTTTAGTTAAACTTAAGGTTTCCATTCACGCGTTCAAACTCACCAGATGAGATTGATAATTGAGAGTACCCTCAATAACGTGTCATATTGTGTTAGACTTAATAACCACTTATGTTTATTCTAATAAACATATGTAACAAATCGAAAGTTTTAGCTTCTAAAACCCTCAAGAGAAACTTCATTCCAAGCTAAGGAATAAAGTCTAGCTTAGATGGAATAATGTTTCTAATATGTTAACGACATATGATATTTAAGAAAATAAATACAGTGCTCAAACTTGCTCTTAGTGTACTTAGGAGTGATCTTATTTTAATCAAAATCAAATTAATGATTTTACAATAAACTTAAGATCTCTGCTCCTAGATGCATGATCTAATCCACACTTGGATTCTTGTATCTTGTATACATATTAAAGATTATATGGATTCATAAAACCTGTTGATTACACATCGTCCTCGCAAATGTATTTAATAAGAAAAGAGTTTAAAATCCTATTGTCATATTTCATTTATATGAAGAAAAGTATGACAATTAATCATCTTTATACATTTAATGTTTGTAGGTAGAAAGATTTAGTCATAGTTAATCTCTTGAGTATGAGTAACTCCTTTAACTACGCGTGAATTAAATGTGTGTACAAGTTTGTCCTTTTGAGTCTTCTCATTAAAAAACTCATTTTTAACCTCACAGCCTAACTGATTGGGTAAGAGATCAATCAAGGTCCATGAGTGATCGTTTTTCAAGGACTGCATCTTAACATTCATAGTTTTCAGCTATTCATCAGATTCAAGATCTGATAATGCAACTCTATAGTCAGCAGGTTCACTATGATCCTCCAACTTACATTCCTCATCATTGATATAAAAGCTATATCATTCGAGTGCATGAGGTATCCTTGCGGATCTATGAATGAGATATATCAATCTATGGTTTAACATATGCATGTTCAACCTTAGTATGACATTAGCAAGTATATTCAGAAGGTTTTGTATTTAGTTCTTGAATAACTTCAAGATCTAAATGTGCTCCCACTTGCTTTTGTAAGTAGAGACTAATCACTAGATACTTAGCATCTTGAGAAACAGTAAATTGTTTTCAATTGGGACATCCAAAACACATCGTTAGTTCTTGACTCTAGTTTGTTAATTACTTACTCTAAGGTATTTAACAAATTTAGAACTTCAATTAAGACAAAAGGATTCATCCCATTCCATAACAAAATGGCATCTTAACTACCTTCCAAGTTGGAACCATATTGAGTGTACACATGGCACATCCAATTTTCTAACCTTGATAGCTATGGAGGTAGAACAATTTAATTCATCAAAGATCAAACAATATCAATAGAGTTTGATTTTCAATGATGGACATACCATAATGTTGTGATATTCCATGAGGACTGATGTTGTGAGACTATCCCACAACTCATTAGACGAACTTATACTCTTCGGCTTATGTATTCCGCCAACCAAGTCAAACCAGATGGCATCAATAGTGTTTTCAGCCTATTGCATACTTAATATTATAATTCGTTGACCAAGTCAATGACTTCATGTGCATGTTTTGACTAGAAAACATAAACATTTAATATTTTACTATACGTCATAAGTCATTTATAATTTAATGACTTCATGTACATGTATTTAACAAGAATACATAACAAGTTAACATCTTAATTTACGTTACAAGTCTTTCAAAAATTAACAGACTTGATGTTTGAGTCTTTACAAGAGACCTAAACATATTCAAGTAAAGTAATTTCGAGTGCCGACTCTTGGCCTCAAGAGTAATTTCAAGTTAATTTCATACTTTAAGATTATGACTTTACAAGAATACATAATCATATTTACTACACAATTCAGTGAATATGTTGAAGTAGCTTTTCATATTATCTTGACATTTGTTATAATTAGGGAAACATACATTTTATGTGTAGAAGTCCTAGTAGAATATTAGTTTTCTTACCTTGCAGTCAAGAAAAACTATTAGTCATATTGTTATATGTTGTTCCTTGCACACAATTAAGATTTATCCCACTTGTACATGGCACAACATCATGCGTAATATGACAATGTGACAGATAACATATGATTTTAGTCAAAATCAAAATATAGACATGTAGAACTTTATTGTTTTAATAATGAATCATGCATTACAATTTATTGATAACATTTTAGGAAGCAACATCAGGAACGCGACAAGTTATATAATAAAATTCATGCAATGGTTCTTATATAAACTATGATGCTTCACATATGGAAAGTAATGTATTATTTCAAGACAACCAAGAAATAAGATGGGCAACCCGCAAGGTAATAAAGGTTACAGCTCCTACTAGATTAAACAAGATTACATGTGGTTCGTCACCAGTAATAAAGTCACATAGCTCCCACTGGATTAGACAACATTATAAGTGTTACGTTGTAACCACCGGTAAATTTCACCTCGTATTAAACTAATATAATATTCTAACGAAAGAATACTTATCCATTTTCTACCTCCAAATTTTTTTTAGAAACGATATCCTTTTATTTGATCACAACAACTAGCCAACGTGATGAAACTCACATCTTTGATAAACATAAACATCTTTATATGTAAAACTATAAAAGTTTTCAACTTTTATTTACCACTTTACGTTATTACGTTAACGTACAATTATTAAACTTTCTAGTTAAACGTTAACCATTTATTTGAGTTTACATGAAACCCTAATTTATTATAACTACGATTTTTCATAAATAGTAAAGTACAACATTTTATACCTAGAGTACAAGTCTTTTAAGCATGGGTACAAGTCCTTAATGCATAAAGCTTAATGTTTATATAAAATCACATTATAAACCTCAATGTACCTACCTTAAAGCACATGATACAAACCTATATTGCACAAGCTCTTAAAATTGATACAAACCTTAGTTAAAATTGAACTAGACATTTACCATATACTACATGTAATTACCTTAACCACGATTAGTTACTTGCACCATAGATGAACACATCATCTTGTTACCTTGAGATTTTACCAAGGTCAAAGGTTGTGGGTAAAACCTTTGACTAGGGATTTACCACACCATTCCTTGTCTCCCTAAGACCACATGCACCCTCCAAATATCATGCAACACATCACCTTTTCCTCTCTTTTGCTAGACAAGGTGACTTAGCATCTTGTGAATACATGCACTCCCACACCTATATATATACGCCCCACTCCCTCCTCAATTCTCATCCCTCAATTCTCATCCATCACACACTCCATAAAACAACACCCACACTCAGAACTCTCTGATTTTGAGGTCTTAGTAGCAGCCAAGGAAGAGCATAGGAAAGCCTAGGAGGAAGGAAGAAGTCTTGTTCAACTTAGAAATCCATTTGGTCTCATTTTGGTTCTTGTCAAATCCCAAGCATGTAAGTCTTTTAAACTTATTCCATTTCGTTATAACTTTTAATATTAAGTGCATACTGTTAAAAAGGATTTTATAAGGAAAATGTAGCAATTTGAATCACTTAAAACGAGTACACAAATCAAAAGTTATGACCAAATGAAGTTATCAAAAATCTGTCCGAAACTTTCTGTGGACAGAAGGGTCGGGCACGCGAAACGAGGCATTTCTGGTCCATTTCATGAAAACGTTAAACCACGAAATTTTTCCGGAACAACGTTTTCTTCAAAAACTCAGGTGCACGAGTCCATAAAACGCATAACGAACTCATAATTTAATAAAAATCCCAACAGCTGTTATATATATGTTACAAAAACAGCCCAGCACCCCCCTAATTGCGCACCATTTATTTACATCATGTCAAAGGTATTAGGGTCAACCAAAGTACCGTTGTAAACACCACCTAGGACACTCTAGAACGCCCCCATAACCCGGTTGAAAAGCCTAGTCGTCATGCTTAAAAACAACACTTCATTTGGGCCAAAAGTCCTAAACACCGAAAGTACTTTACAACAGGTATATGGGAAAAACTCGGAATTTTTTATAAATTTGATTATGAACTATCTTAGAAACATTATAAATGAGTTAAACAACATTTCACAAGGTTGCATACAAAAGATATAAAGTTTTATGGTTTAAAAACGAGAATTTCAATTTGGCAAGATTAGCCTAAGTTGCCCTTTTCTATCATTAATATCTTGCTAATTAAAGGGTTGCAAAGTAAGAGATTTACACTGTTTTAAAGGGATTGCTGCAAGGATTTTAACGCCCCAATAATGTCTTTAAAAGCACTTATAGTCTCCTTTATAATCAACCACAAAGTAGGTGACTCGTGAACTTTCCATAAAAAGACCTTGCATGCATTTTACAAAATTTGAGTCGTAGGAGTTATAAATTGTTAGATAATAACTTAAAAGTAGTTAATTAATATATTACGATGTCCCTAGGAGACACCGTAAAAGTTAACGAGTCAAAAATGAAAGTTCCTTAAAACACGTCGTGGCCAAGTGGCCATGTTCACGGACTTGTTTCTCTCTAACCAAAGATGACTATGATATGAGACCTATACCATTTAGAAGAGCTTACAGCAAAGTGTTTAAAGGGTCAAATGCGTTGTAAAAACACTAGCTTGCTTCGTGTAAAATATGTCCTCGTTTGGCCCTGTTATCGCCCAAAACCAACAAAAGGCACCTAACCCCCCTACTTTGGGAAATCATTGCGACCAAACCGTAAGAGCTTAAGACTTCTAGTTTGAACCATTAGAAATATAACCGGACAAACTCTTGAAGGGATCAAGAACGTAGTAAAAACCTTTTAAGGCCTCACTTTTATTTACCCGCACTTTTATCCATTTAGGCAAAAAAACAAGTGAAATTTTCTTATAAAATTTCAAGTATAAAAATTGTAAATTTTGAAAGGTAAAGTTTTCTTGGACTAAAAATGTAATTTCTGCAAATTTAGTTATACAAGGGTTGATTTTGTAAATAACCCATAGTTGAGGGTTTAAAGTGTCATTTTTGAAAGTGCAAGGGTAAAAACTGCAAATATTTAAAATTGTAAATTATAACATTTTGGAAACATAAATTATTTAACAACTTGGGTTTCGATAAAAATTTATTAACAATCATTCGAGCCATAAAGATAAGTATGATAAGTATTATTAATTTTTGAAGAGACTTCATGTTATCTAATTATCGATAAAGCATTATCATCGCATAAACTTGAACACGAATACTAAATACATGACATACCAACTCAGGTCGAGAGTCGGAGCAGTTTTTTCATATTACTTAATTTGTTTTCCATCGAGACTACGATAACATCGAGGTGAGTCATAGCCCCTCTTTTCCTTATTTTGAATGTTTTGGGGGAGATACATGCTCAAATATTGCTTGATATTTTTACATTTATTTTAAACTCTTACGATTTACCGTGAGTTCGTAGCCCCACTTTTACTCGTTGAATTGTTTTATAAACTCTTTGGGGGAGATACATGCTCAACTACTTGCTTACATTTTCACAAATACTCTATACTTTTACATACTACTATGATTTCATAATCACACTTTACACGTTTTGCTACAAACTTGAACACAATTAGTATCTGTATGCGATCCTGATTATTATTGCCTAAGTTATACACTATTGCCACTAAAAGTCCCTCATATCATGAACCATTAATCACTTGCGAGTGAACGCGAATATAGTGAATAGATCTATTGGCAGTTGAAGCCCCATTTGTGTTAGCCGGATAGGTAACCAAATGCACTTTATTTGAGAATACTAGGAGAATGGCAAACTCCTACCAGAGGGCATTGTTGCTCACATCATTATTATGATGTTTGTAACTTACGTCATTATTATGACGCGTTCGTGTTAAGGTTTGCGTTCATGAGACTTAAGCCAATATACACTGTGTTGCAATGATATAAATGCTGCAACTACTGGATTTATGGGTGCAACAACATGGCCCAATCTTGAAACTTGTGTTCAACTGATTACTAAACAAACGAATTATGGGTGTATAACAGTGTAGCCCACTACTTATTTTATCGATATCTGTATTTATTACGATTATCACTCAAACTCGAAACTATGAAGTCAACTGTTTTATCTATAAACTCTATGAACTCACCAACCTTTGTGTTGACACTTTTTAGCATGTTTATCTCAGGTTCATAATTTACGAGGATGGCACGGAAGGGCACGGATACTCAAGAAGGCTATATTATCATTCGAAAACTTATTTAATTAACTGTAAAACCACTGGGACCTAATTTTGTAAACTCTGATATTTATATAAATCGAATGATAAATCTTTTAAAACGACTCAATTAGGGTTCGTTTTCTATTGATATAACTGTTGTGCCATGAAGTAACACCCAGCTTGAATTCCGCTGCGTATCACGAAATTGGGGGTGTTACAGATTGGTATCAGAGCCTCAGTTATAGAGAAACGGGTCTAATTGAGACCTAAACTATAACAACTTTTTCACAAAAACATTTTTATAGCCTTTTCGCTCTCCGTGCCTTCCATCCTCCAGGTAATTATGTGACTTATAGACAGTTTATGCTACACAAACACTTTAGTATACTGATATATACTTAGGATCACTTTACACAAAATAAATATATTTGCATATGCCTATTCTAAGGCATTATGACTTAATCACATATCCCCGAGCATGTACCTACTTTTATATTTTTCAAATTTATGAAACTTTCTCAAGACATTGTAACCAATTACAATGGTCTTTCCTACTTACCTTATTTACACTAAATATATATACTCACCAACTATTTTGAGTATTATGGCAACTTTCCTTGATTATCTAACTCTCGTCTATAAAAGATGAGTGTAAACACTCCTTCTGTACTTCCAGAACACCCAAATTTCCTTGTAACTCATTAGTTAAGTACGAATTTTAAGTCAGAAACTCTTAAGTAGGATGACTTACAATGTCTTTATTTGAATGGATTGGGACGCCTTTTTATTTAAATAAAAAATTGTGAATCGCCGAACCATAAGTTTATATTCCTTTATTTACATTGTTTGGGACGCCTCTCTATGTAAGTAATGGATTGTAAATGAGTGGGCTTATTTGTATCTTAAACGACATGAGTACAAACTCGAAGATCACAATAATTCACAAAGATATATGGCAAACACAAATAAAGTAAATTTTTATTACATTCGAATCCATGAATATTAATACATAATGATATAATTATCATCGGTAGTGCTAACGTTACAAAAATCACCAAATAAGGTATGGTATCGCCAATTGGTTGATCCACCAACCTAATGAAAAACACCACCACACCTAGGAGAGCGAGAATCACGACTGGATGCGGGATCTTGATTATTCTGTATAATAAATATAAATGAGTTATTAAGAGTAATGAATGAAATATCAAGGGACATAACTCTATATAAACAATATTAAACGCTCTCTTTTTATAAAGAAATGGGCTTCAACCCATTAGTAAAACAAACAAACACAACCCACATTTTAAAACGGGCCTCGGCCTAGATTACATAAACAAACACACCATTAAGCGTATTGGGTTTCAACCTAAAAACCAACACAAGATCACAACTTAATAAATGCTAACGCATACGATTACACAATAACCTTTATTTCAACATTCCTAACATAATGCTATTACCCCCATATTCTATCCACGCTAATGGCTAGGATCACGAGTGGTACAAGAATCACTAAGACTACGGCCAAGAATTCGTAATCTTCATCCATGACGTTGGCTAAATAGATAGCAGATATTACAACATACACGAGTGCAACAATGGTAATAATATGCGGCATTTTGAAGTATGATATGAAAAATGTAGGTGGAAAAGTTAGTATGAAGGAATGAGGATTAAAATTGGGTATCTATAAAAGGAAAAAGTAGCCGTTAGGGGTACTGTTCACGACCGTTGGGGGTACTGTTCACGACCATTGGGGGTTACTGTTCATGACCGTTAAAAATTATTGTTCACCTTACTAAGGAACAAACTAATTCATCATCTACAAAACCTGAAGTTCAAAAACTTTCTCTCATTCGAAATTGTTTTCGACATTGATAATTTGATTTTCACAAGACATTATGAACTATGTTATTTTCAAAATTAATAAACCTTATAAAATAACAATCTTCATTCAAAATAAATTTTTCGTAAGTTTATATGACCTTTATAATAATGTTATTCATATGTAAAAACAATAAATTCTAATTTATAAACTTTCATAAGTGAAACCACATTTCATCCTCATTACTTCAACATTTACCATGGACTGAATCTTGGGACGAGATTCAATTTAAGGGGGTGAGACTGTAACCACCGGTAAATTTCACCTCGTATTAAACTAATATAATATTCTAACGAAAGATTACTTATCCATTTTCTACGTCAAATTTTTTTTTTAGAAACGATATACTTTTATTTGATCACAACAACTAGCCAACGTGATGAAACTCACATCTTTAATAAACATAAATATCTTTATATGTAAAACTATAAAAGTTTTCAACTTTTATTTACTACTTTACGTTATTACGTTAACGTACAATTATTAAACTTTCAAGTTAAACGTTAACCATTTATTTCAGTTTACATGAAACCCTAATTTATTATAACTATGATTTTTCATAAATAGTAAAGTACAACATTTTATACCTAGTGTACAAGTCTTTTAAGCATGGGTACAAGTCCTTAATGCATAAAGCTTAATGTTTATATAAAATCACATTATAAACCTCAATGTACCTACCTTAAAGCACATGATACAAACCTATATTGCACAAGCTCTTAAAATTGACTTTCCTAAATTTTCAAACCTAATGTACAACTCTCTAATGCTTGTGGTACAAGTATCCTATGCATAAAGGTTACTTATTTAATATACATAAGCTACATTAACCTAAGATTAAATTTAAATACATAAACTAACTTCACCTAAGCCCTAAAACCAGGTTACTGCTTCACCTAGACTCCATGTACAACACACTAAGCCCTAGGTACTACCCCCTAAGCCTAACGCCCCCCCCCCCCATGTTACCTTAGTTAAAATTGAACTAGACATTTACCATATACTACATGTAATTACCTTAACCACAATTAGTTACTTGCACCATAGATGAACACATCATCTTGTTACCTTGAGATTTTACCAAGGTCAAATGTTGTGGGTAAAACCTTTGACTAGGGATTTACCACACCATTCCTTGTCTCCCTAAGACCACATGCACCCTCCAAATATCATGCAACACATCACCTTTTCCTCTCTTTTGCTAGACAAGGTGACTTAGCATCTTGTGAATACATGCACTCCCACACCTATATATATACGCCCCACTCCCTCCTCAATTCTCATCCATCACACACTCCATAAAACAACACCCACACTCAGAACTCTCTGATTTTGAGGTCTTAGTAGCAGCCAAGGAAGAGCATAGGAAAGCCTAGGAGGAAGGAAGAAGTCTTGTTCAACTTAGAAATCCATTTGGTCTCATTTTAGTTCTTGTCAAATCCCAAGCATGTAAGTCTTTTAAACTTATTCCATTTCGTTATAACTTTTAATATTAAGTGCATACTGTTAAAAAGGATTTTATAAGGAAAATGTAGCAATTTGAATCACTTAAAACGAGTACACAAATCAAAAGTTATGACCAAATGAAGTTATCAAAAATCTGTCCGAAACTTTCTGTGGACAGAAGGGTCGGGCACGCGAAACGAGGCATTTCTGGTCCATTTCATGAAAACGTTAAAGCACGAAATTTTTCCGGAAAGACGTTTTCTTCAAAAACTCAGGTGCACGAGTCCAGAAAACGCATAACGAACTCATAATTTAATAAAAATCCCAACAGCTGTTATATATATGTTACAAAAACAGCCCAGCACCCCCCTAATTGCGCACCATTTATTTACATCATGTCAAAGGTATTAGGGTCAACCAAAGTACCGTTGTAAACACCACCTAGGACACTCTAGAACGCCCCCATAACCCGGTTGAAAAGCCTAGTCGTCATGCTTAAAAACAACATTTCATTTGGGCCAAAAGTCCTAAACACCAAAAGTACTTTACAACAGGTATATGGGAAAAACTCGGAATTTTTGATAAATTTGATTATGAACTATCTTAGAAACATTAGAAATGAGTTAAACAACATTTCACAAGGATGCATACAAAAGATATAAAGTTTTATGGTTTAAAAACGAGAATTTCAATTTGGCAAGATTAGCCTAAGTTGCCCTTTTCTATCATTAATATCTTGCTAATTAAAGGGTTGCAAAGTAAGAGATTTACACTGTTTTAAAGGGATCGCTGCAAGGATTTTAACGCCCCAATAATGTCTTTAAAATCACTTATAGTCTCCTTTATAATCAACCACAAAGTAGGTGACTCGTGAACTTTTCATAAAAAGACCTTGCATGCATATTACAAAATTTGAGTCGTAGGAGTTATAGAATGTTAGATAATAACTTAAAAAGAGTTAATTAACATATTACGATGTCCCTAGGTGACACCGTAAAAGTTAATGAGTCAAAAATGAAATTTCCTTAAAACACATCATGGCCAAGTGGCCATGTTCACGGACTTGTTTCTCTCTAACCAAAGATGACTAGGATATGAGACCTATACCATTTAGAAGAGCTTACAGCAAAGTGTTTAAAGGGTCAAATGCGTTGTAAAAACACTAGCTTGCTTTGTGTAAAATCTGTCCTTGTTTGGCCCTGTTATCGCCCAAAACCAACAAAAGGCACCTAACCCCCCTACTTTGGGAAATCATTGCGACCAAACCATAAGAGCTTAAGACTTCTAGTTTGAACCATTAGAAATATAACCGAGGTGAGTCATAGCCCTTCTTTTCCTTATTTTGAATGTTTTGGGGGAGATACATGCTCAAATATTGCTTCATATTTTTACATTTATTTCAAACTCTTACGATTTACCGTGAGTTCGTAGCCCCACTTTTACTCGTTGAATTGTTTTATAAACTCTTTGGGGGAGATACATGCTCAACTACTTGCTTACATTTTCACAAGTACTCTATACTTTTACATACTACTATTATTTCATAATCACACTTTACACGTTTTGCTACAAACTTGAACACAATTACTATCTGTATGCAATCCTGATTATTATTGCCTAAGTTATACACTATTGCCACTAAAAGTCCCTCATATCATGAACCATTAATCACTTGCGAGTGAACACGAATATAGTGAATAGATCTATTGGCAGTTGACGCCCCATTTGTGTTAGCCGGATAGGTAACCAAATGCAATTTATTTGAGAATACTAGGAGAATGGCAAACTCCTACCAGAGGGCATTGTTGCTCACATCATTATTATGATATTTGTAACTTACGTCGACGCGTTCGTTTTAAGGTTTGCGTTCATGAGACTTAAGGCAATATATACTGTGTTGCAATGATACAAATGCTGCAACTACTGAATTTATGGGTGCAACAACATGGCCCAATCTTGAAACTTGTGTTCAACTGATTCCTAAACAAACGAACTATGGGTGTATAACAGTGTAGCCCACTACTTATTTTATCGATATTTGTATTTATTAGGATTATCACTCAAACTCGAAACTACTGAACTCAACTGTTTTATCTATAAACTCTAAGAACTCACCAACCTTTGTGTTGACACTTTTTAGCATGTTTATCTCAGGTTCATAATTTACGAGGATGGCACGGAAGGGCACGGATACTCAAGAAGGCTATATTATCATTCAAAAACTTATTTAATAAACTGTAAAACCACTGGGACCTAATTTTGTAAACTCTGATATTTATATAAATCAAATGATAAATATTTTAAAACTACTCAATTAGGGTTCATTTTCTATTGATATAACTGTTGTGCCATGAAGTAACACCCAGCTTGAATTCCGCTGCGTATCATGAAATTGGGGGTGTTACATACGTCACCAGTGGAGAGTGAGTGTCGATTGGATACTTTCCTTCTTTCTTTGAATATCTACACATCATTGCTAATGTGAGTCACTTGTACTAGTAAACATTGTGAACTTATTCTCCTCGATCAAGGATACGATTTTGAAAGTCAGCATGAGTTGAACATAGGTGATGGATTAGAAATTTGGTGAATCGGACAAATGGAGTTTTGGTCATGCTTTGCCTTGTTTGAAGTTGAAACAACATATCTTCCAAGACTAACTTAGCAAAGTCAATTTTTTTCATGTTGACCATACCTTAAAAAGTTTGAAGGTGTTGAAGACGAGGATGTTCATAACCACTCTGTCTTCCAAAAACAGAATGAACAAAGACGAGGTAGAATGTTTTCCAAGGTTGTGGTATGTACTTGGCATCAACCTTGGAGTGTGAGGTTAATGGCACATCCGCTTGAACATCATATCCAATATCGATAAGGAAATCCAGTATTTCAGCTTCTGTGCATATGGGTGCATAAGCTTTTTTTTGTCGTGTCAGAAAAAGAACAGTTTGTAACGTCTCCACATCATTTGTATAGTTCTGTCTGTCTAATGTCATGGTGAAAGATTTGTCGTCCAAGTTGACTCTTGCGGTAAATGCCAAAATTGATGAATGTAGAATGTTGGAACTGAAGCAGATTTATCTAACATGTACTTGCAAGGATGAATTAGAAGAAAGTTCTTGATAACACGACAAGTTGGTTTAGCGATGTTGAGATTGTTGAAATGTACCCTTGCGTTGTTTCTGCCAATGACTACATTGTGGCTTCAGGGACAATGTCATTCAGAGTGAGTCTGGGGAGTGGTTGTGCTGGAGCGTTCACGATTTGATCAGCCATTGTATTCTGAAAACAATCACAAAAACAAACATCCAAGAACAATGTTTACGTGTTAGCACATGGTATAAGTTTGTTTTATTGATTTTATTCCATGAACTCTTTGGTTTTCAGAATTAAGTTACAGATTTGACGTGACTTAAAGTTTATGTTTAAAGAGTTAATATCTTAATGTCCAAGATTAATAGTCTAAGTCCTTCGAGTCCACAAAACTTTGGAATATGATCATTTGAATAAGTTATTAGAAAGATTATGAGTTGCTAGAAACCTTTTGACAAATTCAAAACCTTTTAAGTTACTCAAAACTTTTCAAGTTACTCGAAATTTTTCAAGTTACTCGAAACTTTTCAAGTTACGTGAAATTTTTCAAGTTACTCGAAACTTTTCAAGTTACCCGAAACTTTTCAAGTTACTCGAAACTTTTCATGTTATGCGAAAGTTTTCAAGTTACTCGAAACTTTTCAAGTTACTCGAAATATTTTAGCTTGTTCGAAATTTCTGATACAAGAAACTCGAAAGTTTTTTTGTAGGCATACTTGCTCAAAAGTTTGAAGTTTCTAGGTCCTTAACCTGTGGATTCAAACAACGTTTCTCTTCTAAATACTCATAACATCACTTCTAATAACCTATATTACGTTTTAAAATGACAGACCACATATTCGAAAGTTTCAAGAACATCAAATTTCTAACAAGTTCTAGATCTGACACAAACCTTGTTTAGTTGTTTCTAACAGATTTGGAGCGCTTGGATTGATTTATCTTTCTTTTTTTAAACTTTTGAGACTTTTGTGACAAAGTTAGAAAAATGGGAGGGGGTTTAGTGAGGTTTCTTTTTGAAACATTGAATGTTTTGGGAGAGGATTTTCTTGCAAACACATATTTAACAACTTTGAAACAACATCATTTTCAAAAATATGCAAGTACTTGAAATTACTTATAAAATATTTTGTCGAAAATATTTGAAGCAGACAAGGCATGTGTTGAATATGAGAAGAAATAAGTACTCGTAGCAACATAACCAGGATAAACATATTTTTGAATTTTTTTTTTGTTTTTCAAAAAATTATTTAAGAGATAAAATCTTTTTTAAGTTTTTATGATTTTATATTTTTGTATTTTGTTTTTGATAGAAATATTTACAAAAAATGATTTTGGTGTTTGACGTTTTTAAGATTTAATTTTTGAAAATTTTCAGTTTTCTGGAGTCAAACACCTCATACCAATTCGATAAACTAAGTCAGAAAATCTTGCGGGTGGCAAAACTTTGGTGAATAAGTCCACCAATTGGGGTTTTGTACCTACGAAGTATAATTCAACCGTTCCTTTTTTGACATGCTCCTTTATGAAATGATAACGAAGAGCAATATGCTTACACTTTGAGTGTTGAACCGTGTTGCATGAGATTGAAATTGCGCTTTTGGAGTCGCAATACACCGGAATCTTGTCAAACATATAGCCATAATCCATTAGCTGTGTTCTCATCTAGACGACTTGAGCACAGCATGCAGACATGGCTAATTATTCTGCTTCTGTTGAGGATAACGATGTGCAATCTTGATTCTTCGATTGCCATGACACCAATTTGTCACCAAGTAATTGTAGACCTCCAGAAGTACTATTGCGTGTATCTAAATAACCTGCGTGATCGGCATCTGAAAAGGCTATTAGTTGAAAACCATAATCCTTCGGATACCAGATCCCCAAATTAACGGTCCCCTTTACGTATCGGATGATTCTTTTACCCTTTGAGATGTGATGTTCAGTTGGTATTGACTGATAAACGGGAGAAAAGATATACAACAAATACTATGTCTGGTCTACTGGCTGTAAGATACATGAGAGACCCAATAATACATAAAAAGTTTCCCATGTAAATCAGCGTCTAACTTAGTGGTTGCTGCCATTGAAGTGTTATAGGTGTCACATGTGGTCATACCATGTTTCTTGAGAATATCAAGAGCATATTTGGACTGACTTCCGAAAATACAACGGGGTCATTGATGAACTTGGAGTCTTAAGAAGAACTTTAGTTCACCATCATTGACATTTCAAAATTTTGTTTCATTAATTATGCAAAAGCGTTTGAATACTTTTTGTGAGTTAAACCAAAAATTATGTCATCAACATAAGTTTGAAAAATTAAAATATGTTCCTGTGATATTGGATAAACAGTGTTGGATTAACGGACCCTTTGTTAAATTTATTGGCAAGAAAGAAAGCTGAAAATTTATCATACCACACCCGTGGGGATTGTTTTAGGCCGTAGAGAGATTTGTTGAGTCTGTAGACATGATTCGGATGCTCTGGATCTACGAATCCCTATGGTTGGCTTACATACACTTCTTCCCATAGTTTTCTGTTCAGAAATGTTGTCTTCACATCCATTTGATAGACCATGATGTTCATGTGAGCCGAAAATGCCAGAAAAATTCGAACAACCTCAAGTCTAGCCACTGGTGCGAATCATTTGCACTAGTGTTTAGACTTGAGGTTGTTCAAATTTTTCTGGCATTTACGGTTCACATGAACATCACGATCTATCATATGGATGTGAAGACAACATTTATGAATGGAAAACTATGAGAAGAAGTGTATGTAAGCCAACTAGAGGGATTCGTATATCCAGAGCATCCGAATCATGTCTACAGACTCAACAAAGCTCTCTATGGTCTAAAACAAGCCCCATGGGCGTGGAATGATAAATTTTCGGCTTTCTTACTTGCCAATAAATTTACCAAAGGGTCCATAGACCCAACACTGTTTATCTAATATCACGGGGAACATATTTTAATTGTTCAAATTTATGTTGATGACATAATTTTTGGTTCAACTCACAAAAAGTATTCAAATGCTTTTGAAAAATTAATGAAACAAAATTTTGAAATGTCAATGATGGTGAACTAAAGTTCTTCTTAGGACCCCAAGTTCATCTATCACCCCGTCGTATTTTCCTAAGTCAATCCAAATATGCTCTTGATATTATCAAGAAACATGGTATGACCACATGTGACACCTATAACATACCAATGGCAGTAGCCACTAAGCTAGACGCTGATTTACGTGGGAAACTTGTTGACCCTACAAAATACGTAGTATTATTGAGTCTCGCATGTATCTAACAACCAGTAGACCAGACATAGTATTTGTTGTTTATCTTTGCTTCCATTATCAGTCAAGACCAACTGAACATCACCTCTCAAAGGCTAAAAGACTCTTCCAATACATAAAGGGAACCATTAATTTGGGGATCTGATATCCGAAGGATTCTGGTTTTCAACTAATATCCTTTTCAGATGCTGATCATGCAATTTGTTTAGATACACGCAAAAGTACTTCTGGAGGTCTACAATTCCTTGGTGACAAATTGGTGTCATGGCAATCGAAGAAGCAAGATTGCACATTGTTATCCTCAATAGAAGCAGGATATATAGCCATGTCTGCATGTTGTGCTCAAGTCATCTAGATGAGAACATAGCTATTGGATTATGGCTATATGTTTGACAAGATTCTGGTGTATTGCGACTCCAACAGCGCAATTGCAATCTCATGTAACACGGTTCAACACTTCTAAGCACATTGCTCTTCGTTACCATTTCATAAACGAGCATGTCGAGAAGGGAACGGTTGAATTATACTTCGTAGGTACAGAACACCAATTGGCAGACTTATTCACCAAAGCCTTGCCACCCGCAAGATTTGTTGACTTAGTTCATCGAATTGGTATCAGGTGTTTGACTCCTGAAGAACTGGAAAATTTTAAAACTTAAATCTTAAAAGCGTCAAACACAAAAACCATTTTCTGTAAATATTTTTATCAAAAACAAAATACAAAAATATAAAATCATAGAAACTCAAATAGATTTTATCTCTTAAATATTTTTTGAAAAAAATAAATAAATAAATAAAATCCAAAAATATGTTTATCCTGGTTATATTGCTATTAATACTTATTTCTTCTCATATTCAACACATCTTGTCTGCTTCAAATATTTTCAACAAAGTTATATGAAGCATGTGTTGAGGGGGAGAATTCAGGAAAATATTTTATAAGTAATTTCAAGTACTTGCATATTTTTGCAAATGATGTTGTTTCAAATTTGTTAAATATGTGTTTGCAAGAAATCCTCTCCCAAGACGTTCAATGTTTCAAAAGATTTTAACAAAATGAGGCATTAAACAATTGTTCTTTACCAATTATGGGAAAATATTTACAAATTGTTAAAAGTTAAGGACTAACGGTGCAAATTTTTTCTATCTTAGTCTAACTTTGCAAATTGTGTGAGTATAAGGTCTAAATAAGTTTCAAAAAGAAACCTGATGAGGACTTAAAACGTACGCTTTTAAGGGTTCATTTAAGCCCTTAATCGACCACTTTTATATCCATTACTACTTAATTTCGTTCCTTTTCACTTTTTAGATCTCTTGGAAGCAAAATGCTGGAATGAACCACATTTGGACGAAAAGGAGCGAATACATGAAGAAAATGGCAAAGTCAAGATCGAAGCCACTCAAGCTGCTCAAACAGAACCTGACGGTGTCCCAATCAAAGGGCGACGCCGTCCCTCTATAAAGACTTGATCAAAACATGCACCAGACGGCTCAGTGGAATTTTTGTTTGTATAACCTGACGGCGTCACGTTGTGAAGAAGAAGGGCGTCACTCAGACTTTTCATCCCAGACGGCCCAGATCCAGAACCAAGACGACGTCCCAACTAAAGACTGACGGCGTCACAACTCTAAGGTGACGCCGTCCCATCGATGACTTGGCCAATACGAAACCCTAATGACGGCGAGCTGACGGTGTCCCATCTAAAAGGTGACGCCATCGCAAGTGTAAATTTATATATAGAATTCGATTTTTCTGCATTTAAAGAGGTAGACTTTCGGAGAAAAAAACCCTAAACGTTTGTAGTCCGATTTGGACAGTATCTTAGGGTCCCAAACCCTATTTTATACATCGAGATAAGTATTTGAATCCAAAGTATTATTATGTCTTCAATTGATTGTGTGTATGCTTGCTTGTTTACCATGTCTAGCTAAATTTCTTGTGTGTTTGCTTAGATCTATGAAACCTAGTTATTGATTATTGTTAGGTTGTTTCTTATCTTAATTGTAATTGGCTTAGCAGTGTAACTAGGCATCATTCGTTGTGTTTAATGCTTGAGTATGCTTTGTGAAAGTGAGGCTTATGAATGAAATAACTTAAGGGTTTGCGGATTTTGTATGCTAAACCCGAAAAGTAACCTCAAAGAGTTAGGGACTACGCATACCCTATGACCTTTAGGAATACAACGTGTTAAGATAAGGTGTGACAATTCAACCGACCAATAAAAGATAACTAGGGAGTAATAGTATCTAGGTAAACACATTTTTAATCATCATAGGAGCACACATCAAAAAGACATAGCTACCCGTAGTAATAGACAATGAGATAATTAGATAAGTAGAGTAATCGATAGAATACTACCCCTCAAACCAATTGCCCCGAGATATTTACCTTAGCTTTCTAAAAAACCAATAAAAGATAAAAAAGAATCATCCTCAACCCCCACCTTCTCGTAATACATTTCTTGCTAGCATTCCTATTCCCCTAGAGAACGATATCAATCCCCGAGGCTTACCCAATACTACACTACAACGATTAGGTTCACAAAAACTTGCTCGAAGAAAAGGAAGTTCCTTTGACCCCGAACGCGCTTCGTGCGCGCATCAAAACCTTACAAAACCCCTCCCGTTTTTCTAACTTTGTCACAAAACTCTCAAAAGTTTAAAAAGAAAAGATAAATCAATCCAAGGGCTCTATATCTGTTCTCCAAATCTGATAACTATTCGTTAAATATGTAAGTGAAATCATGTTCCTAATCCTATATTCTAAAACAGTTTTTGATCTTTTACAACTCCAACGGTTAGAATTGTAGTTCAAAGAAATTAGGGTTTAGGGTGTTGATTTGGGGAATCTTGATTCCAGGTGTTGGAGTCTAATTAAGTTAGTGGGGAAGGTTTGGAATCACTTAAACATCACTCATAATACATTAATTGTGTAGCATATTGGATTTCACCAACACATCAAACCATGTTTAATGGGGCGTACACTTTAAGGTTTTTAGAGAGAGAAAGTTTAGAGGTTTAGAGAACTTAGAGAGAGAAAGTAAAATCTTATTATGAGCTCCAACCCTCTACCTTGGGAGGTAGAGGGTATTTATAGTATCATACACAAAACGCCTCCTACGGGCTGTGGATCAGGCATACAGTGGGTAAAGGCCCGTCCGTCCTCCACGGTGTTACATAAGTAAATACTAACTAACATTAAATAACTACGACTACGAGCTTTCTAACGATTACATATACTTGAGGTGACCTACACTTTAATGACTGAATTTTCTAAATCCTAACAATCTCCCCCTAAGGGAGGTTACCTCAAATTACAAAGAATACAAATAGATATTACATTAAGATTATTCTTGGATTCTTGTTTAAGTTCATTGCTCTATAGCCCATAGTCTTTGATTCTTCATGTTTTGCATGTTTGGATAATCCAAGTGGAGGTCTTTAACTGATCCACATGATGATGAGTTTTGAACCAACTTTGAGATCATCAGCATACGTAAATCTCGGACTCTTCCTTTGTACTGTTGACATTATGTGATGTTGTGACATTGGACCGACATGCTCACATTTTGGATCATGATTTCTTCTCATCAGGGTAGCGGAAGCTTTAGTTGATTCATGATATTTGCAGCAGCGTAGCAGAAGCATGGAGTGAGAATATCAGATTCGTTGATGCATTTATCATGATTTCTTTAGAGATGAATGTGTTGTGTGAGCATGCGACAATGGATTGACCTCTCAATTCTGATTAGCTGCAAACGTCGGGTGTACATGGAAACAACAGTTAGCAATAAAGCGCACGAAACGTGTCTTTGATCACTTTTGTTGAATTGAGGTACACGGCCCACGGTTCCCCGTTGATCAGTACAAGTACTGCCTGTGATCAGGTATAATTCTGAAGAATCTCCATGACAGGGTTCCGCAACTGCTCTAGCTGTTCTCAAACCGGAACGTCTCAAAGAAGACAACACGGAGTGAGTGAACCAGCGAATTGAGATTCACTGATTGATGAAAAAAGATTTGAAAAACAATCGTGTACTGCTCAATATAAAGTGTTTTTGCAATACAACGAAGGCTTTAAGGAAAATCAATTATCAATCATAAACACCTTTTATTTTTGAAATATTAATACACAGTCGATGTGCTAGAGAAAAGAATTTTGAGCACAACGACCGGTTTTTTCAAAGGTATCCGTCAATCCATTACCTGAACTAGGATTGATTCTTAATTTTGAATCTCCCCATTGTTTATGTTCAGTTGTCACATGGTTGATCTATTGGATAGATCTCACATGCCACCTACCAAGAGCTTGTTTGATGTTGGCTCTAGAAGGCTTTCCATCTTCATTGTGAGTATGTTGGCATATCACTCAGATGTTCTGGCAATACCACAAGGATAATGCGTAAGACTCATAAGATATATTCCTACTTTCCACATTGTGTGAAACAATGAGTCTTCATTGATTGTGTCCTAATGAGATTTATAGATGATCTCGTGGCTCTAGACTCAAAAGTGCACATTTGGTTCCTATGCCAGAGACTAGGGAGAGGGTCTCATTTTTCAATATCAACTATCTCTAAGAGAAAGTCGATAGATAATGTAGGTTCCCCGTGAGAATGAAACAAGACCTTTTAAGAGGAACTTGAGTAGCATGGGAGGTTGTAGTGTAGTGCGTCACTGGGTCCATGACGTCTTGTCTTCAATACCGGTGTTACCTTAATAACAACCAGTAACATATGTATTGAACCCGGTTTCTGCCTTAAGGTTGAATTACTGGAGGGCTATTTCTTTTCACCCTTTTCTCATTCATTTATTTTTCATTCTTCAACCATTTCAGTGCTTACCGAGACTTCATTACTAGAACCTTGTTGGGTTTATTCCAGTTCTAGCTCTATCTCAGTCCGCACACTTCCCATTTCTCACTTTTCTCCTTTTTTCATCATACCTAAGGACTCTACACTAAGTAGTGGATTGTCCCTGGGTAGATCCCTCAGGCTCTGGCGGGATCGTGGGAACGAATACCTAACCTAACCATCCTTATATCTCCATACATAAAGTAAATTTGGTCGGTCTTTTTCGTATTGTTCTTCTACCATTGGAACCAATTGAAAACCATTTGAAAATCAATCCAGGTACTTGTGATATATTGTCAAAGCATTTTGTACCTTAATTGTTTTTGATATTTTAGAAAAAGGCTCCCCCTCAACATGTGCATCGTATATTTGAAATCATTTTGGCACATGGAGGCAAGAGGAGGAATTCACTTCTTTGACTAACATTTTCTAAAACTATCGACTTCACTTTCCCGATCAAAATTAGTATTTTTAAATACTTAGTTAAAGGTAATTTTGGGAAAGGATGTGGTTTTCAAAACGTTGCTCCCCCTCAATATGTGCATCAATATTCGAAAGTGTTTTGCACATACTAGGGAAAACCTGCACTTAGAGACAAATCTGTCACGTTTCAATCCCTTTTTGGTTTGATACAGATGCTCCCCCTTAGCATGTGCATGGAAGATTTTAAATCGTTTGGCACATGTAGGGAGGAGAGCTTGCTAATCACTTATAAACCATTTGTCGAATTATCAGTTTAAATCCAATTTAAATCACAAATTCTCCCCCGATCACAATTTTCAAGTCATTTGAGATTTGTGATCTCTATAGATTTAAATTGTCTTTTTGAAAGCTTTTGAGGAGAATTATTACTTGCTTATGAAAACATTTAACCGATAAGGATCAAATCTGAGAATTTAAACTCCAACGATTAAACATGTTTGAGTATCTTTTGAAAACATGACATTAGTCTTGGCCTGAACCAATTGTATGACAAATAACCTTTTGATTTAATTGAAATCATTCTCCCCCTCAATCAATGACATAAGTTGTTGATTGAGAGATAGAGATTTTGATAAATGTCAAGTCCAGATGATTTTCAAAAATTGAGTCCAAGTTATTTTTCAAAGCTATTTAGTTTTCATTAGATAACAAATATTTTTCAGAAGAATTTATAGAAGGAAAAATATTTGTGAAGGAAACATTTGTATTTTTGGTGACAAACATTTGTTTTAAGAATCAGAGAATGAGATTTGAAAAGTAAGCTAACGCATGGCTCTGTTTTTTTTTTTTTTTTTTTTTAACGGGGTACATTCTGAGATGACTATAAACCTTTTGTTCTTTCTTTCTCTCAAAAAAAACATTTTTTTTTTGTGTACATTCGAGCTTCATCTAAAGACCCGTGTCACTCGTTGAATGGCAACACAAAGACCGTAGATGAAATCAAATAATAGAAAAGATGGGTATTTTTTTTTTTTTTTTTATGGATTTTTTAAAATTTTACATTTTTCTATTTTCTTTTTGTGGGTTTTATAATTTTGTATTTTGCTTTTTGAATAAATATTTACAAGAGATGGATGAAGAATAGCTTTTACTCCTCGTCTTCCTCTTGAAGACTTTTGAGTGTTTCCGGTTGTAGACTCTTTAGACCAAGTCATGGAAGGATAAACTCAAAACGTTCTCTAGGAAGAGCTTTGGTGAAGATGTCTGTTAACTGATATTCAGTCCTCACAAAGTTTAGTTCCACCACACCATTCTCCACTTGCTCCCTGATGAAATGACGTCGAATGTCGATATGCTTTGCTCTTGAATGTTGAACATTGTTGCATAAGAGAGCAATGGCACTCTTGTTATCACAATACAGAGGGATTTTGTTGAATTCAAAGACATAGTCAAATAATTAGGATCTCATCCATAGGATTTGAGCACAACAAGATGACATGGCTATGTATTCTGCCTTTGTAGAGGATATAGAAGTACTCATTTGTTTCTTTGAAGACCAGCTCACAAGTTTATCACCCAAAAACTGAGCACCTCCCGACGTGCTTCGACGTGTATCTTGACACCCTGCATGGTCAGCATCTGCATAGGCTATTAGTGACGTACCGGTGTCCTTCGGGTACCAAAGTCCCATGTTGATGGTTCCTTGGAGATACCGAAAGACCCGTTTAACCGCTTCAAGGTGCTTTTCGGTAGGCTTAGCCTGGTATCTAGCACACATGCATACAGCGAACAAATGTCTGGTCTACTAGCAGTAAGGTACATCAGGGACCCAATCATACTACGATATTTAGTTTAGTCAACCATGATCCCTGAGAGGTCCTCATCCAGTTTAGTACGCTCCACCATGGGAGTGTCAACAGGGTCACAAGAATCAAATCCAAATTTCTTTAAAATTTCATTAGCATATTTAGATTGATTGATAAAAATGCCTCCGGGACTTTGTGAAATTTGTAATCCCAAGAAAAATGACATTTGTCCCATCATTGACATTTGAAATTTGGAGCCCATCTCCTTAGAAAAACGGTCACATTCATTGGGGTCAGTCGAGGCAAAAATAATATCATCAACATAGATTTGAACGTGAATTAAGTGCCTTCCTGACTTTCTGGTGAACAATGTCGGATCAACTGCTCCTTTGCTGAATCCATTGGATAGAGGAAACTTTGATAGCGTATCGTACCATGCCCATGGAGCTTGCTTCAAACCGTAAAGGGCCTTCTTCAAGTGATAGACATGAGTAGGATGCTCTGGATTCACAAAACCTTCAGGTTGGCTGACGTATACGACTTCTTTAAGATCTCCGTTAAGAAAAGCCGTCTTTACATCCATCTGATAGACTACCATGTTCTTACTTGCAGCGTTAGCCAGGAAGATTCTGATTGCCTCGATACGTGCAACTGGAGCAAATGATACGTGCAATTGGGTTTTAAATGGCTCTGAATACCATTTGTAGCATATTGGATTTCACAAACACATCAAACCATGTTTAATGGGGCGTACACTTTAAGGTTTTTAGAGAGAGAAAGTTTAGAGTTTTAGGGAACTTAGAGAGAGAAAGTAAAATCTTATTATGAGCTCCAACCCTCTACCTTGGGAGGTAGAGGGTATTTATAGTATCATACACAAAACGCCTCCTACGGGCTGTGGATCAGGCATACAGTGGGTAAAGACCCGTCCGTCCTCCACGGTATTACATAACTAAATACTAACTAACATTAAATAACTACGACTACGAGCTTTCTAATGATTACATATACTTGAGGTGACCGACACTTTAATGACTGGATTTTCTAAATCCTAACAAATTGTAACTAACAAACAAGTTTGAGTGCTATTTGAATGATTTAGGGTTTAAGAAATATTTCGTATATGTATATTTATGTGTGATTTGTCCTAGATATTGTGCAGATAAGGTCCTCAGGGTGTTACGATTGTGTTAGAAACAATTAAATAAGGTTTGTGTCAGATCTAGAACTTGTTAGAAATTTGATGTTCTTGAAACTTTCAAATATGTGGTATGTCATTTTAGAACTTGATATAGGTTATTAGAAGTGATGTTATGAGTATTTAGAAGAGATTGTAAACATTAAACGTTGATTGAATCCACAGGTTCAGTATCTAGAAACTTCAAACTTTCAAGCATGTATGTCTACAAAATTTTCGAGTTTCTTGTATAAGAAATTTCGAACAAGCTAAAATATTTCGAGTAACTTGAAAAGTTTTGAGTAACTTGAAAATTTCGCGTAACATGAAAAGTTTCGAGTAACTTGAAAAGTTTCGAGTAACATGAAAAATTTCGCGTAACTTGAAAAGTTTCAAGTAACTTGAAAATTTTCGAGTAACTTGAAAAGTTTCGAGTAACATGAATATTTTTGAGAAACTTAAAAGTTTTCGACTTTATCACAAAGTTTCTAGCAACTCATAATCTTTCTAATAAATCATTCAAATGATCATATTCCAAAGTTTGTAAACTTTAAGGACTTGGACTATCACTCTTGGACATTAAGATATGAAATCTTTAAACAAAGAGCAACTTTAAGTCACATCAAATCTGTAACTTAATTCTGAAAATCAAAGTGTTACTAGAACAAAATCTATAAAACAAACCTATTCCATGTGCTAACACGTAAACATTGTTCTTGGATGTTTGTTTTTGTGATTGTTTTCAGAATACAATGGCTGATCAAATCGTGAACGTTCCAGCACAACCACTCCCCAGACTCACCCTGAATGACATTGTCCCTGAAGCTACAATGTAGTCATTGGCAGAAACAACGCAAAGGTTTATTTCAACAATCTCAACATCGCTAAACCAACTTGCCATGTTATCAAGAACTACTTGCAAGTACATGTTGGACAAATCTGCTTCAATTCCAACATTCTACATTCATCAATTTTGGCATACCGCAAGAGTCAACTTGGATGACAAATCTTTCACCGTGACATTAGACAGACAGAACCACGTAATTGATGTCGAGATGTTACAAACGGTTCTTCTTTTGCCACGACCACAACAAACTTATGCACCCATACCCATAGAAGCTAAAGTAATGGATTTCCTTATAGATATTGTATATGATGTTCAAGTGGATGTGCCATTAACCTCATACTCCAAGGTTGATGCCAAGTACATACCCCAAACTTGGAGAATATTCTACCTCATCGTTGTTCGTTCTTTTTATGGAAGACAAAGTGGTCATGAACATCCTCGTATTCAACACCTTCAAACTTTCTAGGGTATGGTCAACATGAAAAAGATTGACTTTGCTCAATTCGTCTTGAAGACATGCTGTTTCAACTTCAAAAAAGGCGAAGCATGACCAAAACTCTGTTTGTCCGATTTACCAAATTGCTAATCCATCACCTATGTTCAACTCATGCCGACTTTCAAAACTGTATCCTTGATCCAGAAGAAGAAGTTCACAGTATCGTTAACGATCTTAAGGTTGACTTGGTGAAAACCCTGACCACTAGTACAAGAAAACAGGGAAAAAGGCTTCCAGACTCACTACTTCCTGAAGAGATCACTCAATCTTCAAACTATCATCGATATGATGCAACTTATCTCCAAGGAAAGGTTGGTTCATTTGCAATATTATACTTCCTTATTATGTTTCACATGAATCCTCCCATCTCTTTCTCTCACTATACTTTTTCTCACTAGATATATTGTGTTAGTTTACATATGTGGGAACCTACAAGTTGTATCAGAGCAAAGAACAAAGTATATCTAAACTAAAATATTAAACTCACGATATATCTGGTGAGAAAAAGTATTGAGAGAGAAAGAGATGGGAGGATTCATGTGAAATATAATAAGGAAGTGTAATATTGCAAATGAACCAACCAAGGGACAAATATGCCTTAGCATGAATATTTATACATACACAAGTAAGGCAACGCCCATCATGGTCTTTCTAGAAAGGTTTTAAGGCCCATGGGCTTAGTACATAGACCTTAAGCTAATTACATACATATACGCCCATAATTATGACAACCTATTACATAAACTAATGACCGATACTTTATATTGATTACACGTAATCCCAACATATTTGAATTAATAATGCAATATATTTTGAGTTATGTGATGTTTATTTTGTGATGTGTGAGATTACCTTGTGGTTTGTGAGAATTTTAGCACACGCATAAAGGCACGAGTCTAGACCTAATATACGTTATTTATTTGATTCATGGCGTCATGATCAAAGATAGTCACATAAATAGTTATTTTTATTGGAAAAATGGTTTTAAAAATGTTGGCGCAAGTTTTCAAGTATCGAGGAAATTTTATCGAGCCTAAACGAGCTCCGAGATTCATTTTGTTAAAAGATTGGAAAAACTGCACGTTTGATCCTTGTTGCAATATTACGCCGCGCCCCTTTTTCTTTTGGTTTTGACACTTTCGGCCTGAAAGTAGTTTAAGAGGGCATCACCATCATTTTGTCAAACCCTAAACCAAAAAATCTATCATCTCCCCTCTCCCTCGTGCAGCCGCCAGCGAACCAGCACCCACCGCCGTCAACACCGTACACCGCCACCACCACGATTAAAACACCACCACTCCCACCTTTAATCGTGTGTCGTGAGCTCGTTTTGGAGGTCCACGCGTGTGTAACCGTTAACCACGTGCCACCACTGTCGTTGTTATTGTGTTGTTTGTGTCTTGGTAAGTGTTAAACGGTAAACCTCGTGTTTAGTTTCGTTGTAAAACCCGATTCACAAGTTCGTGTGAATCGGTGTGGTGTTTAACTCAAGGGAATGGAATTATTTTTATAAAAATTAATCGGTTACAGTTTGGGATCATTGTTTGTGTCATATGTTTGTTTGTGGGTTTTCGCGTTATGAGCATAAACTCATGTACGATTTTAGCCGGTTAGTTCCAAGCTTGGTTCAAGTTTATTTTTCTGATTATGAGCTTATTTGGTTTCGTTTATGCTGTTGTGTATTGAACCAAGACCCGCATGTGTGGGGTTAGATTGTGTTTGCTTGTGTCTGAATCGGTTGCGTTATCTTGCTCCGTTTTGTTTTGACTTGCACGGCACGTATGATCTGAGACCACGAGGTCTCGACAATGGTAAGATTCAGCTCAATTCATTACACTTGGACTTGGTTTGATACTTTTGATGTTCAGCTATTATGAGTGTTAGTCGAGACCTCATGGACTCGGTGTGACCTCGGATCGCCAAAATTTAGAATTGTGATATTGGATTTGAGGCTAGAATTGGTATATTGACTTGTTTGACCAGGCGGTGTTTGGGTTGAATTTGGGATCGGGTCTATTAGTTTTGGCCTGAGGGTTATAAGTGTTGATTGTGCCTCAAATTTGGTTGCAAACCGTATGACTTGATGTGCTTTGACATATTACACAAACTTACATTCATTGGGCCTTCTTATGAATACTATAGTAGGTTTTGTTTATAGTCGGGCCCTTTTGGTTTATTTGTTTACAATACCCGACCCATTCCCTATTCATCTCCACTCACACGCTACGTTTACCTTTTAGATCCAAACGGGTGTGGCCCAGAAAATTATCCGGCGATTTTTTTTATTCGAAGAAAATGAAATTCATTGTTGGTACAACCGATTGTGAGGGGGCTACAGTGAGACGTACTATCAAACCATTTTTTATTGCGTTTGTGGATGGGTTTTTGCCATTTGGTAAGTCCTACAGTTGCACTCATTTTTTGGTCCACATCCTTTTTCCTACTTCATAGATAGTATATTTGTCTAATGAAAGTTGGGTAGATCAATTATTTGTGATCTGAATAAACTTCAACAAGTTTGCTGTTTGGAAGATTGGATACTAGGTTGCATGTTTTTTCCTTTAGTTTTTGCCTAGGTTCGTTGTTGTTTGTCTAATTAAAGTTGGGAGGATCTGTGGAAAACTAGAAGGGGGGGTTGAATAGTTTTGCCAATTAAAACTTCCTTTTAATCTATTTAGATCGACTTATGTCAATCTATTTGGATGTGTGTGTTGGATGTTGATGGACAAGCATATAAAGGTAAGTAATGAAAAGATAAGAGTAAGAAGCACAAAACCACAATGCGAGTATTTATAGTCGTTCGGCTACAAGGACACCTTCCTTGCCCTACTCCACTCCTCGAGTCACCTACTCGAGAGTTCGTAAACACTACACCAATCTCCTTATGGCGGAGAAACCTTCACAACGTCGCCTACCCTTTTTCCAGTGCTAGGCTAACCACCGGGTTCTTTCACTCCAAGGTGAACCACACCTACACAACGTCGCCTACCCTTTATAACGTACTAGGCTAAGTACCTAGTTCTTTCACTCCAAGGTGAACTACACCTTTACAACGTCGCCTACCCTTTATTAGGTACTAGGCTAAGCACCTAGTTCCATTGCAATTGAGGAACTACTACCACACTACACCAACGACTAATCCCAAAGGAGATCTACTCCTTTACAACATCATCAAGGATATCAATATCCTTGGATCTAATACTAGTCTATCTTGTACATTGAAACACACCATATCGAATGTACATCTAAGGCACCTTTCACTAATGCCTTTAACTAGATCTACAAGACACCCTTCACTAATGTCTTGTGTCTTCACTTCTAAGCACCTTTCACTAATGCTTCTAGACTTGACTTCTAAGCACCTTTCACTAATGCTTCTAGTCTTGACTTCTAAGCACCTTTCACTAATGCTTCTAGTCTTGACTTCTAAGCACTTATCACAAGTGCTTATGATATAGATGATAGATACCCTTCAATAATATCTTCGTCTTGACACTTGAGACATCTTTCACTAATGTCTTCAACACTACACTTCTTTGATGAAAGAAAGGAATCATCAACAAGAAGACTTCAGTAGCCTTGATGATGAGGAAGCATGGCAACTCATGGACTTGAGCTTGCTCGACCTCAAAGGTGGTGATCTTGCCTTTAAGAGGAACCTAAAAGATCACACAAAAACAAAACTACAAACATAGATCTCTTGGATCTAAGGTTAGTGAGTTTTTAACTCAGGGAGAAAGTGTGTTAGAAAGGGGTGAGCAACAATGAAGAAATGGCTCACTATTTATAGAAGAAAAAATCTACTGTTTCCCGGATCCCACGGATCCCTCCCACATGGGATCCGTCTAGCGTAAAGCTAGGGATCCGTGGGACGCTCCCTTTTACCCATAGGTATTTTGGTTATGGGTCATGGGTCATGGGTTGAACCATGGATCTTTAGCTAGATACAATGTATCTTTGAGTGCAATGCACTTGGTCACTTGGGTATTGGTTGATCCATGGGTTATGAATATTATCCATGTATGATATAAGCATGATGTCATGCAATGGGTTATGGGTCAAGCTTCATGGGTCATGGGCTTTGGGTTGTACCCAACTAAATTCAATGTATTTGCCCAATGGGTTATGATACTTAAGTTTCTACCCATTTATATTATCCAATATACTACATACTAGTTATGTGTATATTTTACCCGAATATGTAAACACTAGTTGTTGTACATATGTAATATTAAATCATAAAATCACTTATACTTGTTTTAGTGTTTTATGTGAAAATGTGAATATGTTAGAAACTATTAGTTCAAACCATTTACATATTTTATTTGTTTCATTAAAATGATTTTACGTTTGTTATCGACAAAACATTAGAAGATCGTAAAATATAAATAAATGTTTTTACGTCTTATTTGTATTAACAGGATCAATTATTTGTGATCCGAATAAACTTCAACAAGTTTACTGTTTGGAAGATTGGATACTAGGTTGCATGTTTTTTCCTTTAGTTTTTCCCTAGGTTCGTTGTTGTTAGGGCTTATGTTTAATTTTTGGGGTTAAATAGTTCATACGAATCAGGGTTTAGGTTTAATTTAGGTTTTTTTTATTTTCTAAAATTATTTTGGGCGTTTTCTACTTTCAAGTTTGTAGATTAATTTAATGATGATAAAATTAAGTAATCTTTTCATAATTACTGTCAATTTACTCTGTGTAAAAAAAAGGTTCAGCCATCTACTGATGTTAGTGAAATGGGATCTTATATCTTATGCTTAAGCAGTTTATGTGAATTAGATTTTACTGAAATATTATAACATCTACAAATGTTTGTAGGTTTGCCATGTTTTCAGGTGACGATGTGGTGGGGTAGGCTTACTGAGCTTGCAGTCATAGCAGTGACCTGTATCTTGGTGGGCCATAATGGCCACTTCCACTGAATGATGCTGTTACAGACAAGGCTTTGGTTTTTACGTTGATGCTGGTGAAATGTGATTGGTTGAAACTTTCATTTCATGATCGTGGATTACAAATACAAAGAAGGCCCAATGAATGTTATTTTGTATAGTTGTGGTCTTTGGGGTGGCTACCCTGCTGAATGGTCGCCCTTTGTATTCCTTTTTGGAGGTTGTGATGAATTGGGGTTTATTCGGTAAACATGAGATGGCTCGTATCTTGGCAAGGTGGCATACAACTGTTGCAGCAATAGCGGGTGTATCCTCTTTGCTTGAATATTCGTCCATCTGAGCCACCTATCTAGCGACATTTCCGCTTTTGTCATGAAACTGATTGTGGGCTCTTCACCGTTAACTTTCATTAGTTGCACCCACGAAAAATTTTTTGCTTAAGGCAATGATGATACTTGTATGCAATTGGATGTTTGGGTTACATAATATGCTTATACTGGTATCTTGGAAAGGCAGTTTGGAATTGCAGCCATGGCCGGTATTTTGTTTCAGATTTTACATGTGCAAATCTGAGCCTTAAGATGAGGTTATCCGCATGTTGGCAGGGCAACCCATAATGGTTGCAGCCACGGTGGATGTATCCTTTTTCTTAACATGTTACTTTGGTATCTGATTGAGGTTACAGCTGCTGCAAGTGTAACTGTTCTTTTTAGACTGTTGCTACAACTTTCTTCGGATCAAAATATCGCCGTATAATTTTATTGAGGTATACCCGTTGGAATCTAAAAGGTAAACGAAGCATGTGAGTGAAGATGAATGAGATGGGTCCGGTAGTATAAACAAATACGGCTACCTGGTGCCTTTATTCCAATAATGTTTTGGCAATGAGGTGTGAGCATAATATATATTATGTTTCCTATTTTGCTTTGCATTGCTCTGTTCATCAAAACCTAATAGGATGTCGCAACCTTGGTTCATAAACTTTTTTTTTTAGTAAAGGCACTAGATAAAGAAGCTTAGTAGAAGAAATCTTGCTAATTGTTGTGTAGATATATATAATACATAATATATAATAAGGTGAATGACACAATGACGATAGCTTTCTGCATTTATGTCTTTGTTGAGCGTAGTTTAGCAGCTTCCGTCTGTTGGCATGGCACCCACATCCACATTGTGGTTGCAGCCATGGCGGGCCTCTGGTACCGCTCCCATAGTCATAGATCTAAGCGTCTTAATATATTAAAAGGATGACAACTGTTGTCGGTTTAGTGTGGCCTGAATGTTTCGTTTACATAACCTGCTGATACTGGTATCTTGGCAGGGCAGTTTGGAATTGCAGCCATGACCGGTATTTTGTTTTAGATTTTAAATGTGCAAATCTGAGCCTTATAAATATTTTGTAAAACACTTACCAACATCAAATACATTTATTCAATGGGCCTTCTTATGAATAGTGTGGTTGGGTTTTTTTTTAACCGGGTCCTTTGCCTGGACCAGATAAGAAGGTTCTTGGCCTTCCTAATGGTCATTTTTGTGAAGAGATAGGTATGAAACCGTTTGGCAAAGATGGGTAAAAAGGGAACGGGGAAAAAACTAGGGGTTAGTCATGGATGATATATGTTGGTGGTTTCTCTATGCCTTGAATGGCCTCCAATATAACTGCTGTAAAAGTATTTTGATTTAAGTTTTTTTAGTTTCTAAAATTATTTTGACTGTTTTCTAATTTCATGTTTATAAATCAATTTAATGATGATAAAATTAAGTCCTTTTTTCATAATTGATGTCAATTTAGTCTATGTAAAAAAAGGTTTAGCCATGTGCACATGTTGATGAAATGGGATCTTATATCTTATGCTTAAGCAGTTTACGTCAATTAGATTTTACTGAAATATTATAACTTCTACAAGTCTTTGTGGGTTTACCATATTTTCAGGTGCTGCTTTGGCGGGGTAGTGTAGGATCGTAATATTATTGTGTTGATGATTCGGGTGGTCTTGGATGATCAAAATACATGTTAGACATTTTAGAGAGAGAAAGTAGAAGAGAGGGAGTTTCTTGGTAGAGACTTGGTTCACAAATATGTAAGGTTAGATTAAAGAAAAGCTCCACCCCTTCCAAAGATGGAAGGGGTATTTATAGTTACTGACAAAACGACCTCCTATCGGCCTGTGGATCAGGTATACAGTGGGTAATGACCCGTCCTTCCTCCACGGTGTTACACTAAACTAGTCTACGCTACAAACTAACTAATTAACTACAATATAACGTAATTAACTACAAGTATACGAGCTAAACTATGCTAGACCATAATTGGGGTGACCGACACTTTAACATGGAATTTCCAATTCCTAACAATCTCCCCCTAAGGGAAGTCACCCCATGAAATACATTTTGCATCCTAACATTCTTTATTTGACTTTGGTTCTGAGCTCGTAGACTTCAATTCTTCAAGTTCCGCAATCTTTGTGCATTTGTAGCGATTCTTCAGAGTCCGCATTGATTTGTACTTTTAAGTGGAGGCCTTTAATTGATCCACATCTTTGATGATCTTTTAGCTTTCATTGAGATCATCTGCCACAGTAAATCTCTGGATCATCCATAGTTGTGTTACCTTCATGTGATGTTGTGACTTTTGGACCGACATGCTCACACTTTCTGGATCATGACATCTTTCCATCAGAGTAGCGGAAGCCATACTGGTTCATGATATATCCAGCAGCGTAGCAGAAGCATAGTATGAAATATCAGAGCCAGGTTATGTAGATATGCACAAGTCATGATTTCTTCAATTAAGTGTGGATGCTGTGAGCATGCGACTTTGGATTGACTCCTCAATTCTGATCAGCTGCAACCGTCCAAATGTACCTGCAAACAACAGTTAGCAATAAAACACACGAAAGTGTCTTTGATTACTTTCGTTGAATTGAGGTACATGGCCCACGGTTCCCCGTTGATCAGTACAAGTACTGCCTGTGATTAGGTATAATTTCGAAGAATCTCCTTGACAGGGTTTCGCAGCTGTTCTAGCTGTTCTCAAACCGGAACGTCTCAAAGAAGACAACACGGAGTGAGTGAACCAGCGAATTGAGATTCACTGATTGATGAAAAAATTGATTTGAAAACAATCGCGTATTTCTTAGAAGAAAGAGTTTTGCAATACGACGAAGGTTTTATGAGAAAGATCAATTTTCAATCAAAAATACTTTTTGTATTTGAAGAGAGTACACATTCGATGTGCTAGAGAGAAGAAGAAATTTGCACCTCGAACGGTTTTTCCAAAAGTATTTTTTCAATCAGAGATACTTTTTGAATTTAAAATGTGAATACAGATTCGATGTGCTAGAGAAAAGAAGATTTGCACATCGAACGTTTTTTCCAAAAGTATTCGTCAATTCCAATCCTGGACCAAGGTTGATTCACGAGTGAATCGCCCCATCATTTCTATCCAGTTGTCACAAGCTTGATCTTTAGAAAAGATCTCACATGTCACCCACCAAGAGCTTGTTTGATGTTGGCTCTAGAAGGATTTACATCTTCATTGTGAATATTTTACATATCACTCGGATGTTCTGGCAATACCACAAGGATAATGTGTAGGACTCTTAAGATATATACTTACTTTCCACATTGTGTGAAATAGAAAGTCTTCATTAATTTTGTGTCCTAATGAGATATTGTGGATGATCTCTTGGCTCTAGACTCAATTGTGCACATTTGGTTTCCTATGCCGGAGACTAGGGAGAGGGTCTCCTTCTTCAATATCAACAATCTCTAAGAGAAAGTCGATAGATTATGAAGGTTCCCCGTGAGAATGAAACAAGCCCTTTTAAGAGAAACTTGAGTGGCTTGGGAAATTGTAGTGTAGTGTATCACTGGGTCCATGATATCTTGTCTTCAATACCAGTGTTACCTTAGTAAACACCAGTAGCATACGTATTGAACCCGGTTTCTGCCCTAAGGTTGAATTATTGGAGGGCTATTTCTTTTCACCCTTTTCACATTCAATTCTTTTTCATTCTTCAACCCCTTCAGTGCTTACTGAGACTTCATTACTAGAACCTTGTTGGGTTTATTCCAGTACTAGCTCTATCTCAGTCCGCACTCTTCCCATTTTCTCATTTCTCTCCTTTTTTCAATATTCCTAAGGACTCTACACTATCTAGTGGATTGTCCCTGGGAAGATCCCTCCGGTTCTAGCGGATCGTGGGAACTAATACCTAACCTCACCATCCTTATAACTCCATACTTAAAGTAAAATGGTCGGTCTTTTGGTACAGTTCATTCCTTCTCAAAACCAATTGAAAAATCATTTGGAAAAACAGTCAAGGTACTTGTGATACGTGATCAAAGAATTTTGTACCTTAATAGTTTTGATCATTTAGAAAACCTCCCCCTCAACATATGCATATGATTTAGAAATTGTTTAGCACATGGAGGCAAGAGGGCTTTGAAATATTTTCTTTGATCACAATTTTCATAGAAAACGCCATTTGATTTTCTTGGTAAATTCTCCCCCTCAAAATGTGCATAGGATATTTGAAATCATTTTCTCACATAGAGGAAAGAGCTCTTTTGAAGTACATCCACGATCACAAAAGCCATTAAGAAACCATTAGAAAATCAATCAAGGTACTTTATGTTGAAACATATAAATCTTTGTACCTTGAAAGTTTATTTTCTTTTGAAATTCTCCCCCTCAATATGTGCTTCGAGATTCGAAAGCGTTTAGCACATATAGGAGAGCAGCCTGCGCTTTTGAATCAAATCGATCATCATTTATCAGATTTCTTAATTAAATCACAAATTCTCCCCCGATCAAAAATATCAAACCCTTTGAGATTTTAGATCTCAAGTGATTTAATTAGGTTTAGAAAACATGGGAGAACTTGTGGCCTGATTTAAATACTCATCTTGTTTTTGGATAAATCCTCCTCCTGAAACATGTGCATCATATATTGAAATCGTTTGGCACATGGAGGCAGGAGTGCCTTTGAAGGACTAAAACCAATTCCATTAAAACAGATTTGAGATTTAAATCACTATCTCTCCCCCGATCAAAATATCAAACCATTTGAGATTTGTGATCCCATCTGATTTAAATCATTTAGAAAAGTTTAGGGAAAGACGTGGCAAGATTTGATTTTGAAAAATGACATATAAGGACCAGATTTAGACATTAAAGATTGTTAGTGTCAGGTATGATTGTTTTAAGAGACCTTTAGGTAAAATAAAACAATTTCACAATCAAACAAGAACAGAAAAAAATTCATTTTGACAGATCTTTGAGTTTTAAAGAAAATCATACCATGACATAACATTAAATCTTTAGATCACCACATAATTTCAAACAAACGGACTTTTGATGAAATATTGTTTGAAAATACTTTAAATTAAATCACTCTCCCCCTCAATCGATGACCGTAGTTGATGATTGAGAGACTTAAGTTTTGATAAAATGAAGTCCGGTGATTTCTAAAATTAAGTCCAATTTATTTTTAAAACAATATTTTTCCATTTTCAAAACAACATTATTTAAAAATTGTTTTTAAAAAAATGGTATCATCACAATTGTCCTGCACAAAGATACGTTAGGTGGTTGAGAATCATATGTTGTTGTTGTAGGGCTTGGAAGAAAAACCGTCTGCTGATGCAGTGAGACCTCTTACGTTGCATTTCATGCCAATTGAGGTCAAATTAAGCTCCGTTTCTTCATTTGTCGACCCAAGATATAGTTGCCCTTTCCTTTCGGCATCCAATCATCATCAATAGTGGGATCCGGATCGGGAACATTCTTATATACCAATATACCTGCATACGTTAGTGAACACACATACAAATATATGGTGGTCGACATCACCCAAACAGCAATCGACTAATACAAGTCAATTCAACATATCAATCAGTTCGTATAAAGCATGGGAATTATGTGTTAATCAAACTCTAATCATCTAATCCTAACAATCATATCCTAAATTCCTAGTCCTTTGACATAGGCAAATATTATTTTTAATTAAGCACGTAGGATAATTAAGAAAGCCCGTTAGATGATATAGATTTGAAAACATTCTCCCCCTCAATCAATGACTTATTTTATGAAAAGATTAAAAGCGCTGAAGTCATTGATTGAGTTTTCAATTTTTACGAAAACTCTGAAAACTGATTAATTTAATAGCAACTCATTTACCACCATTTTTCAAAAACAACAAATATTTTCCTGAAGAATTTTAGACGGAAAAACATTTGTGTAGGAACAGCAGTCTTTTTGACAACATGCTTTCCTTGTTTTGTTTTAGGATAAGTGCACGAGATTTAAGAAAAATGTTTTAGCGCAGCACTTTCCTTTCTTGAAAAGCGGGTTGCTATCTGAAATAATAGCAAACCATGATTTAAGCATGGTTCATAGTCTGAAGTAACTGCAAGCCATATTTTGAGACATGTTTAGAAAAAAGAATATTTACACCTCCTACTCGAACTTCATCTATGGTCCCGTGCTATTATTGAATGACATTTCTAAGACCGCAGATGTTATCGATACCAGAAGACATGTCTTAGAAAAACAATATTTTTGGTCTTTTTCAAATTTTCTGATTTTTATGGCTTTTTGTTGATTTTATAATTTTCTATTTTGATTTTGTTGGTTTTATAATTTTGTATTTTGTTTTCGATAAATATTTACAATGATAGAGTAGATGATATAGTTTAAGAAGATGATGATACGAGTACCGAGATAAGGATATCGAGCAGCCCCGTTGTAGAATATAGAAGTCATCATCCCTAAAACTTTCACCACCAAAGCTTCCGAGGCTCTTGCATTGAAGAAAGAAATTGAACCATCTGAAAGTGAGACTTTGGCAGCTTCCCCCCAGACCGAAAATCCTTTGGATGAGCAAATTTGAAGCTCTATTTCAAGCATGTCTTAGCCAGGTGCACAGAAAAGCACACCATTTAACATAAATCCCGTTGCTCCTTTTAAGATCGATAATCGAGATTCTCCGTTCGGGGTTATATCATCAAAATAGATCAGCAACGTATCATCCCACTCATAAATAATCTTCTCACATTTCATAACCACTGAAGTCTGAAGCAATCCATTCCAAAAAGTTGTCAAGAGAACACTTCCCCCAAGTAGATGACTTGATGTACTCAGTCTCTTAGACTAGAGCTCACGAACCCGAATACACATATACCCAAAGACAGAGAAACTTATACCATCGAAGTAGCAGATTAAGTCCAATAGCCAAAGAATAACCCCGATGTATACTTTTCTCTCCCTCTGAAGAAAGTGTATGAAGCTCAAGAACCCAAAGTACCCGAATGCCAAAAGAGAGAATAACCAATAACATTGAATAAGCAGGCCGAATCACTGATTATCTCTGCAGGTGACAAGCTCTGCGGATGTCAACACCGGAATAAGTGATTATATCTCTGAATCACTGATTAAGCCCTCAAGTAAAACAGCTGAGCATCCCCAATGTACACAATCTCTCTCCTCTGATGATTGTGATAACATCAAAATCATCACACACTTGTGTACCTCTTTTTATCTTCAGAAACTTTCTCTTACATCACTTCCCCCACGTAGTTGGAATAATAACACTAAAAGCTTTGATGAGTAAAACCTTGAGTTTCTCTGCGGTAATGACAATTTGTCTTCCCAGTATATCTTCAATCACTTAGAAGTATTAAGTTCATCAAGTTTACTCGCATTCAGATGCTTGTCTCCTTCCCCCTTGCTGGTTTTGACACTTCAGAATCAGCAACATATTATAAGCCCATGTACTAGAAATCTGTTGAGAAGAACATTTGAGCTCTTGTGAGAATCAACTTGCTGAAGCAGAATGTGAGCAATTCTAATTAGGGATTAACTTTGGCATTTCACTCTCCCCCAATTAGTGCTCTCCCCTAAACCGACAATCTTTATGATGAATGCTCGGAATAAGAAAAAGTCTTTAAATAATCAAATGCAACTCGTCTTTAGTCTTCTAACATGTAGCAGAAAATGTAGAACCGACTGTAGACTCGACCTTCTTCAAGATTGTCCAGTTGGGGAATAGAAAGTCAACATCTTCAACTCACCAAAAAGCATCCCAATTAACTTACATCTTGTAAATCCCCTTAACTAAAATCCCTCCCAATCAAACAAGAACAGAAACATGTTCATCAAGGAAATCAGCAATCAGCCCGCACCGAACACACTAAATGGTGACACCAATCCACCAATCACATCAAACAAGAACAGAGAGATCGTTTGGAATCATCATGTTGATGTGTACGTGAAGCATTAACCGGAAGCACTTTGTTGATAAACTCATCAATCCGAGTGAAGATGTCAACCAACGGCTCTTCGAAGAAACTCCATGTAAAGATGATCCGATAAGAAGAAGCTCGGTTCTTACATGAGTTAGGAGCCGTTTGACCATAAATTCTAATATATCAATCAACCATGCAAAAAATTCACACTTCTTCTCCCCCTCAAGAATTGCATACGGAGATGCCATTCTTGATTAAACAAGTGAATATCATCCAAATGTATTCTATTCACACTTCTCCCCCGCAAAATTAGCACATGATGTCGCCATCTTCATTATAATCGAGCAAGTAGAATGAGAAAACAATCAATGGTAGCCCGGTTCACTTGATGACTGAAGCGCATGGAAAAAGTATGAAGCATGTTGATGAGAATGGTCATAATAAGAAGATTTATCTTCTTCAGAAGATAAAGCGCACTGACACGTACCCTTTTCTTTTCTTTGGAGAACGAGGCTTGAACTGTTGTGTTCAAACGTCATAATGTTGAAGTACGAGGCCTGAACTGATGTGAACAGACGTCATAAGAAGATTTCTCTTCTTCGGAAGATAAAGCGCACTGAAACGTACACTTTTCTTTTCTTTAGAGTACGAGGCATGAACTGTTGTGTTCATACGTCATAATCTCTCTCAATCTCTTTTGGCAAAACATGTAATCAACCCTATTATCATTCAGTAGGCTCTTTGTAGTGACAAATATGGAGAAACCGATATAATGAATTTGACCACAAGTAAACTACCCCGATTTCGTGACTTAAACTTGCACATATGTAACAAAGAGCGGTGCCGATTTCCATTAGCATCTCTAAGTACTCTCTACGTACTCTATACTCTTCAACCAACCAACCATCAAGTATAAGACGTACATTACCTCTTGAAAATCCACAATTGAATGTGACACTGAGCACTACAACGTAACTCCTTAAAGTGATAGTTATTTTGTGGTGGTAAGAGCCCAATTCCCCCAAGTGGTAAAAGAAAAGGTAAAAGACACCCAACAATAACTAGATTTTCAAGTCTTCATTATTGATAATAAGCTCGAACAAGGATCATGAAGAATCTTCATCCAACCATCCCCGATACCTTTAGATACTAAGTACACTCGCCCGTGATATTTCACTTCAACCTCAAATAAATAATAGTGAATTAACTCCGTTGTCACATCTTGTTAAAAGCTCAAATCTAGCCTCCTTTGATCTTAAAAGTGAACTCTGATAATGTTTTCATCCCGACCATGGTTAAAAGCACATAACCCCGTAAAACTAAGTAATAACCAAACTGCCATGACGAATATCCAAACACATCCAATTCATGAAGTACACCCTTTTATCCCTTCTTAGAAGCAGAAACCGTAACACCAGTATCAGAAAAGATCTCGAAATACATTTTCCTTTTCTCCAGGATGATTCCATCATTACGGGATTTTACAACTCTATGGTTTAAACCGAAAAATAGATTCTTTTGCGGGATTTTACAAAACCAAGAATAAACCGTAAGATAGATCCGGAAATGCACTTTACTATTACCAGGATGTTTCCATTGTCACGGGATTTTACAAGTCTATGATTTAAACCGAGAAATAGATTCTTTCGCGGGATTTTACAAAATCAAGACAAAACCGTAAACAATGTTAGCTTGAATATTTTATGACAGCTTTGGTTTCAGTGAATTTCTGTTTTAGGGAAACATGCGGCGGTTCATCAACAATTCTTAACCCATATGTA
Organism: Chrysanthemum makinoi; assembly: GCA_910596185.1. Lineage (NCBI taxonomy): Eukaryota > Viridiplantae > Streptophyta > Magnoliopsida > Asterales > Asteraceae > Chrysanthemum > Chrysanthemum makinoi. The sequence goes on along the minus strand of OU343222.1, from coordinate 256,011,354 downwards.
GACAACATCACAAACCATACTAAGTGAAGTTGTATACACTACTTCCCCCTGGAGGTTGACTGTAAAACATCAAAGTACACGTATCTCCCCCATGATGGTTTCGAACTTTCGGAAGCATCATAACGTGTACGACCATTTGTACGAGAAGTTCTTGTCATAAGCAAACATCTTAAAAAAATCATGAATGACGCTGACAAAGATTTTGCTTAGACTGTGAAGTGTCTTTGACAATTTTCGGTGTCGAATATCTCATGGGAATTGCTGAAATTTAACCTCCATTGATTCATCGGCTAATAGTACTGACCACTTGATGAAGTAAACCTGATATGACAAACTAGAAAATGAAGTAAACATCCCATCTTTGTGACTTACAGCTTGTTCCAAAAATTTTGAACAATCAGTTATAACCAGATTGTCAAGTCATAATCACATAAAGTGATAGTAATACCCCAACAAGTTATCTTGAGACATGCAACCAACCAACCAACGTCTCAAGAATAAAGAAGCTCACCCATGAAATATCACTTCAATTTTGCATCAATAATACTGTACAAAGACCCCGTAGTCATTTTTTACTTTTTCGCTCAAGCCGTGAATTTTGTATCCCTCCGTGAAAATTACCATACCAAAAAAAAACCACTCTTAAAAAAATTGTATCCAATAATTCCTTTTTAGGTGAAAAATTGGATAACAAAATTTTTATTTACATCCATTTTGAGTTGGAAACGAGAATAGCAATAAATCATAGTCCATTCAAATGTCCCAAATCTTGTTCCAAATACAACAGCCCACGATCCATTAAGGTCCAACTATCACACATTTTCTGTCAACCAAGGCCCAATGTTAATATTTCAGTCCTTGTCCAACTGATGCACTAAACTTGGCCCAAGTGATCAATGAGTTATACCCGATCCATTTAACATTGCATAACCGGTTATAAATAAATAACTCAACCCTAAATATTCTCACTTTGCTTTAACCTAATATCACTCTCCCACAAAAATACGCCTCCCTCCTCTCATCAGATTCTCATATCAGTAAAAATATCACCAGCTATTACTCACAATCAATACCCTAGAGATTAGAATCCTTAATCTCAAAAAAAGTTAACGTGCCTCCATACAAATCTTACATCAAACTCATATCATCATGAATCGCATCTCATGCCCATCAAGCAAACGCCTTTCATTCCCCTTTTCATCATTAAAAATGGTTACTCAACACAACATACGAATCTGATTTTGTGTAACCATGGCCTCAAGATTTTAAATTGACTTCAAGATCCTTTCAAACATGGGTCTCGGGTAGGTACCATTGTGTTTGAGTTTTTCGTTTTATTTTTTTGTCATTGTTTTTTATGTTTGAACGAAACAAAGAAAAAACAAATAACAAATTTGTTATTTAGTCTCTTTAAGGTTCGAATATAATCATGGATTGGTGATGATAATTGTTCAATTCAAACAATCTTGAAAAAGGTTGCAAAAATTATTGAACTTGAATCTGAGATCCGTTTTTTTTTTTCGATTTTGGTTTTGAGTCATGGAAGAGTGAGAGATGGGGAGTGAATGTGAGGGTTTCTTGAAGTGAGTCTAGATTAGGTTAGATGTAATTGGTCGAATTTGAATTTTGTTCGAGCAAATGGACTGATGATGTTTATGGCTGAGGTCGTTTGTTTTGGTATTTTGGTTGTGGTCAATAGTTGATTCTTCTTCTTCCTTTCTGTTAAGTTTCTTAAAGTCACGTCGCTAGCTCAAGTCGCTAGCTCAAATCGCTAGCTCAAGTCGCTAGCTTAAGTCTCAAGACTAAGTCGCTACCATGAGTAAATACTCATGGCAAGTCGCTAACAGTTTTAATGAGTCAAGTCGCTAACATCTTGTGGTGAAACAAATTGCTACTTGTTAAATAACAAGTAGCTACCATGATGGACAACTCGCTAGCACCAACTTTAAACGAACAAGTCGCTAACAAGACTTTTGACATTATCCGATGAGTTTTCCAACCTCTTTTCCGACCACCTCCATAATAAACCTAGAAAATGCATAAAACTGTTTCTTTTGACCCATTTAGACCCAGTTTGACCAAGAAAAAGAAACCATTTGACCACTTGAAAGAACACATATTTGGTAACATAAAAGTCATAAAACATGATATACACAATCTGTTTGGACCAACAAAGGACACGACACAGATGGTAACAAATACACAAGATGACTTTTTTTTGTTTTTGACCAAATGAAGGATACAATAACTTGTTAAATACTGTTTTGCTTCAATATTTGAGAAAAAATGTTTCGACCAGCAGAAATAGTACAACAAAAACAGCATAAAACATGTAGAAACCACAACAAAATCATCAAAACACAAAATAACCTTGGCTCTGGTACCAATTGTAGGATCGTAATATTATTGTGTTGATGATTCGGGTGGTCTTGGATGATCAAAATACATGTTAAACATTTTAGAGAGAGAAAGTTGAAGAGAGGGAGTTTCTTGGTAGAGACTTGGTTCACAAATATGTAAGGTTAGATTAAAGAAAAGCTCCACCCCTTCCAAAGATGGAAGGGGTATTTATAGTTACAGACAAAACGACCTCTTATCGTCCTGTGGATCAGGTATACAGTGGGTAAAGACCCGGCCTTCCTCCACGGTGTTACACTAAACTATTCTACGCTACAAACTAACTAATTAAATACAATATAGCGTAAATAACTACAAGTATATGAGCTAAACTATGCTAGACCATAATTGGGGTGACCGACACTTTAACATGGAATTTCCAATTCCTAACAGGTAGGCTTGCTGAGCTTGCAGCCATTGCAGTGGCCTGTATCTTGGTGGGGCATAATAATGTCAAGTTTGCAGCCATGGCTGGTTGGATGCCATTTTGGTTCTATAGGTTTTTTTTGCTCATTTGCGACACAAATGGCAGCAATTTACACGGCACAATCGGTTTGGCATGTCTAGAAACATGGTTACGTGTGGATTTGTCATTTGTATCGTGTGTGGTGTAGGGTAAGGAACCATGATATTTGACGATCTTTGTTTGTCTTTGTTAATACAAATAAGCCATAAAAACGTTTATTTATATTTTACGATCTTCTAATGTTTTGTCGATAACAAACGTAAAATCATTTTAAAAAAACAAATAAAATACATAAATGCTTTGAGCCAATAGTTTTCTAACACACTTACGTTTTCACATAAAACACTAAAACATGTATAAGTGATTTTATAATTTAAAAACATATGTACAACAACTAGTGTTTACATATTGGGTAAATATATACATAACTAGTATGTATTATAATGGGTAATATAAAATGGGTAGAAACTTAAGTATTTGACTCATTGATCAAATACATTGAATGTAGTTGGGTAAAACCCAAAGTCCATGACCCATAACCCATTGCATGACATCATGTATAAGTCATATATGGATAATATCCATGACCCATGGTTTTAATCCATGACCCATGGTTTTAATCCATGAACCATGGACTAGATGCATTGCATCTTGTAGATACATTGTATCTACTTGGATAACCATGATCTATAACCCATGACCCATGACCTAAAACCCATGGGAAAAAGGGAGCGTCCCACGGATCCCCAGTAATACACTGGACGGATCCCTCAAGTGTGGGATCCGTGGAACAGTAGTTGTTTTTCTTCTGTAAATAGTGAGCCATTTCTTCCTTTTGGGTTGCCACTCCCACACCTACTTTCCCCAAGTATTGTAACCTTCTAACCACAGATCTTAAGGATCTTTCTATGTAGTTTGTGTTTTGTTTTTGTGTGATTCTCTAGGTTCCTCTTAAAGGCGAGATCACCACCTCTTGAAGTCGAGCAAGCTCAAGTCCATGAGTTGCCATGCTTCGTCATCATCAAGACTACTAAGCTTCTCTTGATTGATACTTCTTTCTTCCTCAATAAAAGTGTTGTGTCCAAGGCATTAGTGAAGGATGCCGAAAAAGTCAAGAAGAAAACATTAGTGAAAGGTGCTTAACGTCCGTGTCAAAATCATTAGTGAAGAATGCTAAAGGAGTCAAGACGGAGGCATTAGTGTAAGGTGCCAAACGTCCGTGTCAAGGGCATTAGTGAAAGATTCCTAGAAGTCAAGTCAAGTGGCATTAGTGAAGGATTCCAAGGTTGTATACTCGATGAGGTGCAACGATATACAAATAGAGATAGGTTGTATCCAAGGATATTGATATCCTTGATGGTATTGTAATAAGGAGTTGGTCTCCTTTGGGGGTTAGGTTTCGTGTAGTGTTGGGTAGTAGTTCCTCCATTGTAATGGAACTCGGTACTTAGCCTAGTACCGGATAAAGGGTAGGTGTTGGGATATGAAAGTGCTGAAGACATGAAAGTACTGAAGATATGAAAGTACTGTAAGCTGTAAAGTACTGGAAAGAGTCAAATAGTCAAAGTACTGCTAAAGATAAAGTCAAAGTACTGCACAATGAAGTCAAAGTACTGCAAGAACAAAGAACTGTTATATTCATTTATAGAAAGTATTGTAACTCTAGAATGTTCTATATTAGATTACTTGTCGTACAAGGATACAAATTGTAAACCGACTAGGATATCCTTGAGCCTATAAAAGGACTCCTAGATTGGCATTAGAGGTACGAAGTCTACGAGTCTATGAGTTTTAGAGTTTACGAATTCACAAGTTGTTTAGAGTTTTAGAAAAGTTCGATTATCTTAGAGTTGTATTAGAGTATCTGCATAATAAGCAGATTTAGAGTTTATAATAAAAGGTTATTCTTCTTAGATTTGTTAAGTAAATTCCGCATACTTGATAAAGATTGCTCAGTGTTTCTTTGTTAATAACTTAGGATTTATCCGAGGTTATTAAACCTTAACAAGCTATTTAAGTTAGTTTGATTAAAGTATATCGATCCAACAAGTGGTATGTGAGCTTGTGGAAACTCGACTAGAAGAACCCTACTTCAACTATATTCAAGATGTCGACCGTGAAGCGTTCCACCACCCTCAATCACCTCACTAATTCCAATAATCAAAAGGAGAATATGATCTCGGTGCATGAAGATGAGTGATACATTGCCATTACTGACCATGCTTTATGGAATGTAATTGTAAATGGGAATGAAGTTGTACCAGATCCTATTGATATTCTTGGACAACCCAAGGCACCTAAACCAGTCTTACCAGCAGCAACCTTAAGGAATCAAGAGAAGGCACTCAACATTCTCTTATCTGCCATTCCGGATGGTCATCTTCTCAAATTTCATAATGCTAAAGATGCTAAGCAGCTCTGGGCTGCTCTCAAGACCAGATTTGGATGGAATGAAGCCTCTAAAAAGATGCCAGAAATTCTGCTGAAGCAACAGTTTGAAACTTTCACAGTTGGTGAAAGAGAGAGTCTTGATGCTCCATATGATAGGTTTCAGAATCTTCTCAACATGTTGGAGCTATACAAGGCAGAAGTATCAGTTGAGGATGCCAAATTGAAGTTTCTAAGGAGTTTGCCATCTTCATGGCATGTGATTGCTACAATGATCAGAGGACAACAAGGTTTGGATGTCATGGACTTTGATGATCTCTATCATCAACTTAAAGTGTATGAGCATGAGATGAGTGGTCAACCAAGTTCTAAGTCACACAGTATTGCTTTTCTATCCTCTGAAAGAAGACCAGACTTCCATTAAAAGTACTGCTTCTCCCAAAGTACTGTTTCTCAATGTACTGCTCTACACACACCCCCTCATATGTTCAGCAGGCCTCACCACCTACCACTATGGCCTCAGATGAAGTTATGTGCTCCTTCTTTGCACAACAAGCTAGTTTACATGTCACTTATGAAGAAGACCTAGATTGAAGAGGATGCACTTGAAGAAATTGATATCAGATGGCAAGTTGCTATGATCACTTCAAGGATCAAAAAGTACATGAAGAAGCCAGGCAAAAGCATTGATTTCAAACCAAAACAGGGCATAACTTTTGACAAATCCAATATTGAATGCTTCAATTGTCAAAAGACTGGTCACTTTGCAAGGGAGTGCAGGTTTGCTAAGTATCAAGCAAACATGACATCTGAAAAGCCAAAACTTGAGCTTAAGGAAATTCCAATTACTAAAACAAAGGCTTTGGTTGCTCAAGAGAAGTTATCGAGGTTGGTACTGAGTGAAGAATTGATGATGAACCAGTGACTTACTGTATGGTAGCAGTGGAAGAAGAAATTGAAGATTCAGTAGAAGCATTGGATTGGAGCACTGTTTTTTGTCAAGAATCGAACATCTTTGTTTTGGAATCGATGATGGCTTTGGAAGTTTTGATTGGAGCAAGGAAAGTGAAGATGATCCTGTTAAGCTAACATTGGTGGCTACTTCCCCAAATCAATCTCCTATCTACGAGGTATGTTCAAATTGCTATGATTTTTCTCATAAATTACTTAGCATTATGTGATTGAGAGATAATTATGTTAAGGCTAGGTGCGAGGTAGCCGGTTATCAAATAACCTTAGAATCTATGGAAGCCAAAATCTTAGCACATGAAACTAATGAAGTAGCTTGGGCTGAAAAATATGCCCAACAGGACTACCAGTTAAAACTTAGTGAATGGAAATTAAACTGTAAAATTGCTGAAATTGAGAAATTAACTAAGGAAAGAGATGATTTGTTAGCTAAGTTTGTTGCTTGGGGTGAAGCTGGTCTGTCACATGTTTCTTATGTTCAAAAACAGCATAGAGCCTACCTTAAAACTGGATTAGGTTTTGGAATGGATTTTAGTAAATTAGCAAAAAACCAATCTAGTGATCAGGATGAAGGTGAATATGAGAATATAACCACTAGTGATGAAGAACTCATTAATTATGTAGATACATCTAGTAATGATGGTTCAATAAGCGACTCACCTCCTAAATATAAGAAAGCTAATGATTATCATGTTGTTCCTCATCCCACTGGCATTCATCAACCCCCTAGGCCTGATGTTTCTCGTTTTGGAGTAGATAGTCTTGAGTTTAGGAAAAAGCTTGTAGCTCAATCTAAGTCTGTAGAACCCAAAGAACCTGTTGAACACAATGTTCAAAATCCAGTAGTACCTTCAAATCAAAGTAATGTTCCACAAGCAGTACCTTCTTCAAAACAGTACTGCTAAACCTTTTTGGTATAATTTTGGACAAAACATGTTTAATCATTCACCAAGAAGGCAAAATAATTTTGGGCATAGACATAGAAGATGTCACTTTGACAGTATGGGTCAGAAACTGTGTTTTGTGTGTTTTAGTTCTACACATCTAATTAAGGATTGTGAACATCACTCAGAATACCTTAGAAAATCTGAAGATACAGATAGACAATTCTCAAAGAAAGAAAGAGTTGAATTAAGATCTGAGTCTAAAGATGCATTAAGAAATTATCTCAGAGTGGTAGATTTTGATTATTCAAAAGAAGATTCAGACATGAAGATGAACACATCTGATTAGTGCTTTTGATACTGTGAAATCCAAAGAAGGAGATTATATGATTTTTCATAAGGAAGATGAAAGCTTCAAAGTCTTCAATAGGTTATGGGATTTGTTACATATTATAGATAGAGTGGATTTATTCTATCTATATAATGTGGTAAAATCTTATTTTGGAGATATTCCATCGAGGGAATTGGTCCTTTTGCTTGGAGATCTTATAACTATGTGGGAAACTTGAAGAGGAAAGCACGATGATATATGGAAGAATCAAGAAAACTGAAATTGTTTGCTTTGGAGATTCTTTGAAGAATATGGAGTTCATGTTTTAGAGCTAGAGAATGGTAAAATGATACACATGTTTGTAAACAGAAGATATCCTCTTACAGTTGAGTTCATGAGAAGAATGCTAGAGCATGGATTGGAAGTAGAAGAGGATAATAAAACTGCTTGCATGGTTATTAATCTATTTATCAACTGGACTACCATTGCTGAAGAAGATGAGTAAACTGGTATGAGTTTTATTGAATAATTTATTTTTGATAAATCAGTACTTTATTCAAAGTACTGCTAATCAAACAGTACTTTCATCAAAGTAATCTTTGCTTACGGAGTTTTAAAGAGCGGTTAAGTGATTTTTGTTAAAATATCAAATATTTTGAAACAAATATTAAGTGAATTAAATGGATTTTGAGATGGAAACATCAAATAGGTAATCAATCCACCATGATTACAAAAGGATTGGCTAATCCATGAGCAAACGGCTCTGGTAAAGATATATCAAATCGTTTTTAGTTGACAACTTGCTAATAAGTTGTATGGTAATCAACTCACCATATCATTTAATGTGAAGAGTTGGCTAGCCCACAAGAAAATGGCTTGTGGTAAAGGGTGTGGAAAAACCATTATTGGTAATTAGTTCACCATTAGATAGAAGAACTAACTAGTCCAAAGGGTACGACTTTGGTAAAACAAATCAAATCTGTAGATAGCTGATGATTTGCTAAAAATCATATGGTTATCAATGTACCATGGTCTTACATACCAAAACATTTGGCTACTCCAAAGATAATGGCTTTGGTAAAGAGATCTAAATCCATTAAATTTTCAATGATTCACCTCTCAGGAGTTAACACACACGGAAGTGATGAAATAGTATGCAACTAAAGCTGAATTAATGTACAAATTGTCATATGTTCTTTGTGTTGCTGAAAAGATGGAGCTTTCTTTGGATCTTTGCTGAGAAGAACAATTCTAAGAGATATTTTGACAAGCACATCTACTGCGGGAGAAATATCTTGAAAAGACTAAGATCTCATCCTTACGGATGAAGCTTTAAAGATACATTCACAAAGGAACTTGAAGTCAAGCAAGTAGAATTCAAGTTAGGGAAGGATTGTTGGGATATGAAAGTGTCAAGACATGAAATCTTGAGAAGATATAGAATCGTAATACGCAAATCTTTGGAAAGAGTCAAATAGTCAAAGAATCTTGCTAAAGATAAAGTCAAAATCTTGCCAATGAAGTCAAAATCTTGCAAGAACAAAGAACTGTTATATTCATTTATAGAAAGTATTGTAACTCTAGAATGTTCTATATTAGATTACTTGTCGTACAAGGATACAAATTGTAAACCGACTAGGATATCCTTGAGCCTATAAAAGGACTCCTAGATTGGCATTAAGTGCTGAGAGTCTACTAAGTCTATGAGTTTTAGAGTTTACGAATTCACAAGTTGTTTAGAGTTTTAGAAAAGTTCGATTATCTTAGAATTGTATTAGAGTATCTCATAATAATAGATTTAGAGTTTATAATAAAAGGTTATTCTTCACTTTGTTAAGTAAATTTTGCATACTTGATAAAGATTGCTCAGTGTTTCTTTGTTAATAACTTAGGATTTATCCGAGGTTATTAAACCTTAACAAGCTATTTAAGTTAGTTTGATTAAAGTATATCGATCCAACAGTAGGCGACATTGTAGTAGGTGTGGTTCTCCCTTGTGAAAGAACCGTTGGTTAGCTAGTACCCGAAGAAGTGGCTGAGCGTTGTGAGGCTTCTCCGCCATAAGGAGTTGTTGTGGAGTGTAGTGATTACGACCTCTTGAGTAGGTGACTCGGGGAGTGGAGTAGGGCAAGGAAGGTGTCCTTGTAGTTAAACCACTATAAATACTCATGTCGTGGTTATGTGCTTCTTACTCTTTATCTTTCATTACACATTTATATATCTATCTATCAGTGTCCAACATACACATCTAAATGGATTGGCATAAGTCGATCTAAATATTTTAAAACATAGTTTTAATAGGTAAAACTATTCAACCCCCCCCCCCTTCTAGTTTTCCACAATTGGCATCAGAGCTTCGTTACCAAGTTTCTTAGAGTATGTTGTACTTTAAAAACTTGATACGATTTGTTTATGTTTGAAAACTACAAAGAAGGAAATCTTTTAAAATAATTTTCTCCTATGTTGGATATTGATAGATCATTTTAACATTTTTTCAAGAAACCTTCATGCTAGGATCTCTCCAAAGTCTTCACTTCTATTCTAAGAATAATGAAGTCAACCTTCAAGGAAGAACCTAAAAGTAATGCTTCTCTACTTAGTACAAGTGATTACTTTAAAAGCTCAAAGTATTTTAGATCTTATGGTTCCTTAAACCATACCAAGAGCATAAAGGTATATTCACTTTTCATTAGCTAGCTTACATTTACATGAATATGTTGATACCATCCTTTATTTTAGGCGTTAATATTGCTTGTCTCTTAGAAGTCTCTTTAAGCCACTTTCTGACTTACTCATCATCGGAATAGTATTCCTCTTGATCTCGTCAAACTAACGCCCGTGTCTTAGCTGGATCCTTGATAATTAAATTATCAAATCCCGTTGACCAAACATTTTTAATTAGAAACCCCAAAACTATTTTTGTTCCATAAGCTATTTTATAACTTACAAAATAATAATTAAACTTATCCTTTTCTGTCTATAGCCGGATCCCTAACACGAGGGATCCGGGGGAACCGTGTGACAGAAACCAACAATACGTCTTTCAAAATTAACCCTGCTCATTTTCCCTCTCCTCACAAAACACAAGCGACCCAAGAGCTGGTTTCATCTCCATAGGACTTCATATCCTCAAGCATCCATCTCTAGAACATCATTGTAAGTAATTACACTAACATGTTCTAATCATCCTCATCCTAGGGTTTATGGTTTCTCAATCTTTCTTAATCAATTGATAAAATTAGGTTTTCCAAAATTGATCACTAGAAAGGGTTTTCACATAACTAAGATTGCATTGTGCTTACAACATTCTTAATAAAAACCAAACCATAAACTCATCTCAAAAAATTTTGTCTAATTGAAATATTTGTTTTTCTAGGACCAACCACGCCTAAAGCCACCCAACAAGACCACCATGTGTGACAACTCGTAATTTCAGGTCATTTTACAAACTTTGAAAATTTTACTATTCATCTCGGGAATTTACTATTCATCGGTTACTATTCATCATTTTTAAGTCGATTAGATATTTTGAGAGTGTATTTCAAAATTTTACTATTCACGAAACACTATTCATTCCCGGAGAAAAGTCACTATTCATGATTCACTATTCATCATTATTAAGTAAACTAGGTTTGTGAGTATCAAACATCTGTGTCTTAGTAATGGTTTAGGCTGCTTTGTGTCAAAAATCATGAGGACATTTCATATAGACTAAAATTTAGTCTAGATATTATTAATAACGTCATCATCATATTGTTCATGCATGGATTTGCATTTCTCATTCACGATATATTTTCTATTAAATAAAGCAGCTATCTAGCAATCATTTATTTTGAATAATGTCCACACTTCCAAAATTTATTCTGATATATTTTTATACTCATTTTAAGACTATAAAATTTATATTATTAGTTTACCCGAGGTTTTAAATTTATTTTGTATATAAATTGTTGGATATTGGATTTCACAAACACTCTAAACCATGATCAAAGTAGGCGTATAAGAATGTTAGAGAGAGAGAGTTCTAGTGAGAGAAAGGAAGAGAGTTGGGAACTATAGTGAGAGAAAGAAAAAATTATTATGAGCTCCAACTCTCTACCTTGGGAGGTAGAGTATTTACCTGAATAACACATAAAACATACACAGCGGTACGTGGATGGGCATACAGTGGGTAAAGACCGTCCGAGTCCTCCCGGTGTTACTTAACAAAATACTACTTAACATAAAATAACTATGACTCTGAGCTTTCTAGCGATTACATATACTTGGGGTGACCGACTCTTTAATACACGGAATTTCTAATTCCTAACAATCTCCTAAAGGTCACCTCAAACATATACTAAAATGACATTGAATACAATCAGATATGACATTAACAATTGTTCTTGCATTCTTGATGTGAGTACTTTGCTCGGCTTCGTAGTCATTGATTCTTCTCATTGCATGTTTGGTTAATCAAGTGGAGGTCTTTTCTTGATCACGTGATAATAAATTTGAGCAAGCTTTTGAGATCATCGGCTAATAGAAAATCTCGAGACATTCATTGTGGTGTTGGGTTCTATGTGATGTTGTGACCGGACGACATGCTCATTACGGATCATGATATCTTCTCATCAGTAGCGGAAGCTTTAGTTGATTCATGATATTGGCGGCGGCTAGCGAAGCATGGAGTGAAAATATCATATTCATTGATGCACTAATCATGATTTCTTTTGAGATGAATGTGTTAGGTGAGCATGCGGCTATGGATTGACCGCTTCATTACGATCGGTATTTGCAAGCGTCGGGGTGTACACGCATAAGGCGGTTAGCAATAAAGCGCCGCGAAAGTGTCTTTGATCACTTTTGATGAATTGAGGTACCACCCCCACGGTTCCCGTTGATCATTACAAATCTTTTGTGTGATGTATAATTCGAAGAATTTCCTTGAGTTTTATTTGCTCTATTTGTTTCTCAAGCCGGAGCGTCTCAAAGAAGACAACAGGGTGAGTGAACCCGGCCAATTTAAGTCCAGCGATTGATGAAAGAGATTTGAAAAACAATGGGTGTATTGCTCAATAGAAATTATTTTTGCAATATAGCGAAGGTTTTAATGAAAATCAATTATCAATCATAAAACACCTTTTGATTTGAAAAATTAGTTGCGATTCGACGTGCTAATGAAAAGAGTTTTAAAAACAAACCGGTTTTCAAAGGTATCCGTCAATCCATAACTTTGAACGGGATTGATTCAAAAGATTGAATAAGCCCCATTGTTTATGTTCAGTTGTCACATGGTTGATGGTATAATAGATCTCACATGCCACCTACGGGGCTTGTTAGATGTTGGCTCGAAGGCTTTCCATCTTCACGGTGAATATGTAAACACATCACTTTCGGATGTTACGGCAATACCACAAGGATAATCGTGGGACTCAAGATATAATCTCTCTTTCCACATTGTGTGAAGCAGAGAGTCTTCATTGAAAGTGTCCTAATGAGATTTATTGATGATCTCGTGGCACTAGACTCAATTTGTGCATATTTGGATCCTATATAGGAGACTAGGGAGAGGGTCTCCTCCTTCAATATCAACAATCTCTAAGAGAATGTCGATAGATAATGTCGGTTCCCCGTGAGAATGAAACAAGTCCTTTTAAGAGGAACTTGAGTGGTTTGGAAAGTTGAAGTGCGGTCGTCCTTTGGGTCCATGGCGTCTTGTCTTCAATACCGATGTTACCATCGGTAGCATATGAATTGAACCGGTTTACGCCTAAGGTTGAATAATTGGAGGGCTATTTGTTTTCACCCTTTTCTCATTCAATTCTTTTTCATTCTTCAACCCCTTGATTGCTTACGAGACTTCATAGCTAGAACCTTGTTGGGTTTATTCGGTACTAGCTTCGTCTCAGTCCGCACTCTTCCCATATCTCATTTTTCTCCTTTTATCATCATACCTAAGAACTCTACACTAACTAGTGGATAGTCACTGGGTAGATCCCTCGGATACTGGCGGATCATGGGAACAAATACCTAACCTTATTGTCCTTATATCACCATACATAATGTAAAGTTGGTCGGTCTTTTTGGTATTGTTCATCTGCCATAGGAACCAATTGAAAACCATTTGAAAATCAATCGAGATACTTATGATATTTTATCAAAGCATTTTGTACCTGAATTGTTTTGATATTTTTAGAATAAGTGCTCCCCCTCAACATGTGCATCAAATGTTTGAAATAGTTTTCCACAGGCAAGAAGAGAAAATTACTTCTTTGATTACCACTTTTCTAAAAGATATCAACATCACTTTCCTAACCAAGACAAGTAGATAAAGCATTTTTGGGAAGGATGAGGTTTTCATGATTTTGCTCCCCCTCAATATGTGCCTCGAAATTTGAAAAGAGTTTTGCACATACTAGAGGGAACACACACATTGAGATAAGTTATCACGTTTCAAATCATAGGTTTAAGATAGATGCTCCCCTCAACATGTGCATGGAAAATTTGAAATCGTTTGTCACATGTGGGAAGAAGAGCATGTACATCCTTATAAAACCATTTACAGAATTATCAATTTAAATCCAATTTAAATCACACATTCTCCCCCGATCACAATTATCAAATCATTTGAGATTTGTGATCTCTTATAGATTTAAATTGATTTTGAAAGCTTTTAAGGAGAATTGTGACTTGATTATGGCGTTTTAGCTGATACGGATCGGATTTTAAGACTTTAAACTCCATTGATAAAACATGCATGAATATCTTTTGAAAACAATTGAATGCCAAATAACTTTTTAATTTAATTGAAATCATTCTCCCCTCAATCAATGACATAGGTTGTTGATTGAGAGATTGATATTTGACAAATAAGTCAGGATGATTATCAAAAATAGAGCAGGTTATTTTTCAAAGTTAATTTTCGAGATAAATGTTTATAGAATCAGAGCATGGAATTTGGTTGATAAGAAGGCTTTTGATGAGCGTTCAAACAAATTCTCAAATCTTGAAAAACATGAAAAAGCATGGCTCTGTTCTTTCTTTGAAAAGGTTCTTGCTGAAATGAAAATAAACCATTATTTTCTTTCTCAATTTTTTTTTTTTTTAGAAAATTAGAACAACATCTAAAGTCCGTGTCATTCTTTTGAATAGCGGCACAAACGTAGATATTATCGAGCAGAAAACAAAAGAACAATATATATATATATATATATATATATATATATATATATATATATATATATATAATTTTTTTTTTTTTGAAGATTTTCAGTTTTCAAATTTTTATGGATTTTGAAAATATTATATATTTTGTATTTGATTTTGAATAGATATATACAAGATATAGATGAAGATAGACCTTTACTCCTCGTCTCTTCTCACTGAAGGCGTTTGAGTGTTTCTGGTTGAAGGCTTTTCAAGCCAAGTCGTGGAAGAATAAACTCAAAACGTTCTCTTGGAAGAGCTTTGGTGAAGATGTACGCTAAGCGATATTGAGACCTCACAAAATAGAGTTCCACCACACCTTTTTTTTCCTTGTTCCTGATGAAATGATGTCGAATGTCGATATGCTTTGCTCTTGAGTGTTGAGCGTTGTTGCATGAGAGAGCAATAGCACTTTTATTATCACATCGAGAGGGATTTTGTTGAATACAAAGCCATAGTCGGATAATTGAGATCTCATCCATAAGATTTGAGCACAACAAGATGACATGGCTATGTATTCAACCTCTGTAGAGTAAATAGAAGTACTCATTTGCTTCTTTGAAGACCAGCTCACAAGCTTATCACCCAACGAGCACCTCGGGCGTGCCGGCCGAGTATCTTGACAACTGCATGATGGCATCGCATAGGCCGTTAGTGACATACCGGTGTCCTTCTGGTACCATAGTCCCATATTGATGGTTCCTTGGAGATACCGAAAGACCCGTTTAACCGCTTCAAGGTGCTTTTTAGTAGGCTTAGCCAGGTATCTAGCACACATGCAAGCGAGAACAAGATATGCGGTCTACTAGTGAGGTACATCGGGGATCCAATCATACTACGATATTTTGTTTGGTCAATCATGATCCTTGAGTGGTCCTCATCTAGTTTGGTTCGATCAATCATGGGGGTGTCAGCGAGGTCACTTGAATCAAATCCAAATTTCTTTAAGATCTCATTTGCATAT
Source organism: Chrysanthemum makinoi (assembly GCA_910596185.1). Taxonomy (NCBI): domain Eukaryota; kingdom Viridiplantae; phylum Streptophyta; class Magnoliopsida; order Asterales; family Asteraceae; genus Chrysanthemum; species Chrysanthemum makinoi. Next base: position 255,995,767 of record OU343222.1, on the reverse strand, counting down.
TTAGATTGATTTATGAAAATGCCTCGGGACTTTGTGAAATTTGTAATCCCAAGAAAAATGACATTTGTCCCATCATTGACATTTGAAATTTTGAACTCATTTCATTAGAAAACGATCACATTCCATTGGATGAGCGAGGCAAAAATAATATCATCAACATAAATTTGAACATGAATTAAATGTTTGCACGACTTCGGTGAACAATGTTGGATCAACTGCTCCTTTGCTAAATCCGGTTGATAGAAGAAACTTTGGCAGTGTATCATACCATGCCCTTGGGCTTGCTTTAAATGAAGTAGGGCCTTCAAAATAGCGTGAGTAGGATGCTCTTGATTTACAAATCCTTGGGTTGGGTGGCGTGAGCGACTTCTTTAAGTCTCCGTTGAATGCCGTCTTCACATCCATCGATAGACTACCATGTTCTTACTAGCGGCATTAGCCAAAAGATTCGATTGCCTCGATCGAGCAGCGGAGCAAAAGATTCTTCAAAGTCAATACCCTCCTCTTGGCGGTATCCTTTAGCAACTAATCGAGCCTTGTTCTTCAACACATCACCATGCTCATCAAGTTTCACTTTGAAGATCCATTTTAGAGCAATAATCATAGCACACTGGGAGGTGTACTAACTCCCATACATCTAGTCGATCAACTCATGAATTTCATCTTGCATAGCATTGAACCGACTATCTTCATTCATGGTTTTAACATCTTTTGGTTCGATCTTAGAGAGTCTGAGTTGAAGAAGCACCATAAGGCATGGTTGCAAGTTGTTTCGTGTGGATCTTTGGGCGAGAGGGATTTCCAATGATGTTGTCTAATGGATGATCGTGAGTCCATTTTACGGTGTGTGTAGTTGTTGAGGGTGAGTAGAAGAGTTGATGTCTCGGCGAAGATGGTTGATGAAGATTGAGGAGCAAATATATTTTCAAATGGAGCATCTTCGGGAGTAGCAAAGGGATTAACTTCATCATTGATGCGAAAGCAGTTCCATGATGTACATTTGAAGAATGATGATTTGTTGATGAGGCGAAGGATCGCCAGTGCTTCTTGACTTAAAGATATTGAGGCGAGGATTGACTTCATTCACTGGAATATGAGGCCTCTTTGTAGGGATCAACACCTCATTAGTATTCGGATCATAAAGTTCATCAAACATAGGATCAAACAATTTCTTTAAATCATCTTGAGATGGAGGTACATATGGAGTTTCTTGAGTTTGGAACAAGGGATGAACCAATTGGACTATTTTGAAGTCTTGGGTCGAGGCTGAATTGTTCGGGAGCCGTTTGACCGGTCGACTCATCAAGCGTAGCGTGAATTGTTTCCATGATGTTTCGGGTTCTTTTGTTGTAGATTCGGTATCCTTTTTTGTTTGGTGCATACCCTACAAATACTCAATGTGCCTTTAGCTCTAAGTTTACCTAAGTCTTGACCCTCATTAGTTGGATAGCACAATGCTCCAAACACACGAAGGAAGAGATTAGGTTTTACATTGTGGACAAGTTCATATGGTGTCTTTCCATGAGCGAGTGTGAATCGGGAACGATTTGTAGCATCATTGTGGCAATAGCTTGACCCGAGAGAAACATTGGAACTTTTGAGTAAATCATCATTGTTCTAGTGGCTTCTACAAGAGTTCGATTTAAGCCTTTCAACTACACCGTTACGTTGAGGAGTTAGGTGGAACACTTCTTTTATGGCTGATTCCAATGCTTTCATAGAATTCAGTAAGTTGTTTGTTAACAAACTTCGGTTCCATTGTCTGTCCGGATAATTACGGCGGTTTTGTTAAGTCGAACTGCGCATTTGTTTGATGAGTTTGATGATGATATCGGGAGTTTCATCCTTTGTCCTTAAGAACTTGACCCAGGTGAATCTAGAGTAATCATCAACTACAACTAACACATATTTCTTCCCAAAGATATTATGCGCTCTCATTGGTCCACATAAATCCATATGAATTGTATGAAGAACTGTGAGAGTTAGTAAGTTTGGGTTTATGGGCATACTTTTTGCTTTTCCCAATTGACATGCTGAACAAAGATGATCCTTTTCATACTTTAGTCTAGGTAAACCTACAACTAAGTCCTTTACGGAGAGATCATTGATGGTGCGAGAAGTTCAAGTGATTGAGGCGTCGATGCCATAACCATGACTTTGTTTTGAAGCCTTTGTGACAAGCAAATTGGAGAAAACTTCATCATATCTTCTATAGAGATGGTGTAAAGATTTGAACCACGAGTTCTTCTTAAAAGTTCCTTACCATCAAGTTCTCTAACAAAACAAGTATGTTTTCACTACTTCTAGATGAGAGTCACGAATTGACGGCGAGAAAGCGATTATGACCAAGACCTTCCACATAGTATACTCTAGATATAACACTATCACCAACAACATAATCACCATAACCCATAATTGCACCGAAATGATCATTACCGAATCTAAGCTGTCGATGAATTTGCTCACGAAGTTCATGAGCAGCGACCGGTCTCGGTCATATGCTTGGAGCGACTGAGTCCGGTACCCGTGATTTGAACGATCTACAGTTGAACACAGACAAGAATGGATAACTAGATAATTGGGATCCCCATGCAAGAATGGGTTCCACTTGGTTAGTAACAATAATTGGAACACCCACATCGGAAATAGAAACATCCATATCGGTAGAAGCAATGGAATCATTGGGAATAGATGCAATCTTTGGTGTGCGTATTTGACCTATTCAAAGTATGTTCACTTCTTAAGGGAATAGTTCTACCGGTAGGCATCCATTTTCTAGTGGGCATAATCTTAGCAGTTTGAGAACAAAGCTGATTATTCTTATGGCCAAAAGGTATCCAATAATAACCTATCTTTATAAAAGTTCTTCTGTGGGTTTCCACTTTGTTTTCTAACAATTTTCGTTTTGCCTTTTGCCTTATTTGCGATTATTAGCATTAACAATTTTAGCGGGCATTTGACACATTAGACAAAGCATTCACACCACATTCATGATTATAGCGAGAATTCAAGCGCACATCATTACAAGGTTTGCAAATAGTATCGAATTGAATTAATTCTGATGCGCCTAAGGCTAATACTAGAATCAACACGATTAGTTTTATTCAACACAAGCTTAAAGATCCTAGGTTGGTCTTCTACTTTCTTCCAATGCACATTTTAGCTTGCGAGGTCCTATCATTCCTTGTATTGTCTTGAGACTTTGACACCTTTCGCTTTAATGTCATTGATTACTCCTGTAGAGGGAATTATTGGAACATTAGTTGGTTGATCTAGTTTTGCATTCTGAACTAGGCGTGCAAGGATCAGTAGTACTAGGCGACACATTGATGTATACTTTCTTAAAAGCTGGGCTAGAATGGTTTGAAGGCTTAGCACTAGGCATAGAACAAGGCATCACAGCTTTGCCTTTTGCACCTAAGGTTAAGGATTTGGGACATGTTGCAATTACACATTCTAGCAACTCTTGAGATCGTTTGGCCTGGAGGCAAGCAAACCTAATTTCACTATCAAGAGGTTTGTTGATGAAATCCTCTTCGACAATCTCACGGAGACATTCTAGACTATCCTTAAGGTGAGCACAGTATTCATGAAAAGCATGTTCATTATTCCTAAGATGAGGAGGAATATATTTAAGCATCCAGATGTATTTTGATCTAAGGGTGACTTTGAGACAACATTCTTATTGAAAACAAGTGGCGGTTTCCCATTTCTGACTTCTCGATTCTCAATTTCCTTTTGTAAAGACGTTATTTTTCGTTGTTTTGGTCACGGGTGACTTTTATTGAATCATATAACTCTTTAAAATGTCGTTTTACTTTTTCATTTTCTTCTAGAAAACTCTTGTTTTCCTTTTGTAAGGCATCAACTAAGTTTTGAAGATGAAAAGTTTGAGAATTACGAGAATCTAAAGGAGGAGGCATTTGGGGCTTTGTCATATTGTTCGTTTGACCCTTTAATTGAGAGATTTGGGCTTTCAACTTTTCGATCGTGTTGCCGCGAGCTTGAATATGTTCATCCGCGTTTGTTAATTTGAAAAGCGCATCAAACTCTACGGAGCATCTGAGGACTTCTTGATATTTGAAGTTTTGACATTTTCTTTAAGATGTTGATATTTTAGTTGTAAATTAAAATGCTCAACTTCAGTTTAGAAAAATGTTTAACCAAAATGTCGTGATCATCCAGTTCAATTTTCTCGTTTAGTTCAGAATTAGTTTTTCAAGCTCAATGAAGCGATCATGGGAGACTTTCAATGCAACTGATAATTCATGAAATTTGGAAGCATTAATGGAACAATTTGTAGCGATGAAAAACATCTTGAGTAATACATTGAAATCGAGGTTCTCATTTAGTGTATGCAAGTTCTTCCTCTCAATCTCATTATATTTTAGTGCTGGCTCATAGTCACTAACTTCAACTATCATTGCATCAAATTCCTTTTCCATTCCCTTAATATCAGTTTCTATCCCTTTTTAAGACTCTCAAAGTGATCTTTTAGAAGTTTAAAGAAAGGCATGACCTCGGTTAAATAACATTCTTTCATTTGCTCAAAAACCCTTTCTCGGAATCAACAAATAGTTTAAGTATAACATATTGGCTAATTAAGGTCTTGCTTTTAGTGGCAATTGTTCTAGGAACAAGATGCATTGGTGTATTAGGAGGATACCGATGCGCTCTAGGCATTTTCAAAGAGAGGAGGATTTGTTTCAACAATATTTTCAAACTACGCTTATCTAAATCCATTTTCGAAAACTTGTTGAGAGTCAACAATGCGAGATTTAAACATGTTCAAGGAAATCTAGTTTTCCTTCTTGTAATCATGGGGTGTGATCTTTATTTTCTTCTCTCTACATTTAGGATCATCTAATTTCTTGTTCATCTTTTCCTAGTGACTTCATCGATTTCTTATCTTCCTCGGTGCACTCCAGCAACTAGGTTTGTCTAGGTTTAAGGTTTTCATTGCCATCATAAAGAACCTTATGAGCATTTCTAGCCCTTTTAATGACCTCTGGATTTGGTTCCTAACAGGGGAATGCTATGCTTATCGCTTAGGACCCTATGCTTAGTGATCATGTGGCGATCGAATGGTGTTCCCTTGTATGTACAACTTGTTTTCAAGTTTGTTTTCAAAGTTTTCAGATTAGAAAAATCTTTCAAGAGTTTTGATTCCTTTGCATTAAATTCTTGCTTAAGCATTTTCACATTTTCTTGAAGTTCTTGTTTTTGCTTAGCGGTTTTAGAAAGCTTTTCTTGCAAGGAATTTAACTCTTGTTTTAATACTTCTTCTCGAAATTACTTTTCTAATGATTGTACGCACTTGGTCATCCATTTCCTGCTCACGAGTGGTCAACTCAAATTTAGCATGTTGTTCATAGATAGCAACATGTTCTTTATAGGCATTTAATTGAGATATTACAGGACTCATCGGGGTATGCGTGTATTCATCAAAAATATAGTCATTGTTGTTACTTAGGAGATGCATCACTTGGTACAACTTCACTTTCACTTTGTTTCACATATTGATCATATGGGACAACATTGATATTACCCATATTTTCAATATTTGATACAAAAGTTTAGTTGATAGTACTTTGTCATGCATCTTTTGCACGACATCATCGTATAGTTTTAGTACCTCTGAGATGAGTGTGTCTTTGGATGGGCCAGCTTGTGTGTGAAGAGAGACCTTGGGAGAAACCATTGGAGAAATGCTAGCCATAAAGATTGTGTGTCGCGATGGGTCCATCATCCACATCAGTCGTTATGCATCACAATGTCAGCGACTTGAAAGGCATTCGATGATTGTGACCTATCTCGAATAGGTACGCTCATCCACATCTGCATCATAGGTCTTGGCATTGCCCTCAACTAGAAACAACAATTCCTCTTCATCCAAAGCGGCACCATTATCACGAGCTTGCACAAGCGGCATCTTATCTCTCGAGTAATCGGCGTGCATGGGCCTTTGGAGATGTGCAGTTCCTTGCAATGTGTCCCTCACCACCACAATTATAACATTTGATCGGCTTAGTTTGACCTTGATTACCATTCCTTCCTCGATCGATTACCAACATAACCTCTACCGAGCTCCACCTCTTCCCACGATCATCTTGTCTTTCTGGCTGGTTGCACCGATCCTCCCATCTTTATGTAGCTTGATTGTGTGGGTTAGATCTTTCTTACGAGGTTGTTATTGGTGTGTGGGAGAGAATTCATGTTTTGACTAATCAGAAGAGCTAGTTGATTAATGAAATTACCCGTGTGTGCATCGGCATCGGCTTGTTTGAACATAGGATCAGGAATTAGTTTGTGATTACCATTTCCCATGGGTATGACTTGTGAGGCTTTGGTTGTGATTCGGATGTTTGAGTAGAAGGCAGTTGAGTCATTAGACGAGCTTGTCTCTCCCTGGGTGGTTTTGAACTGATTAAGAACCAATTTTTCAAACATAGCATGTCTCTCATTATGAAGGAGGAAGGCATAGAGTTGCTCATAGTTTGTATTCTTCAATCCTTTAGTGAGCTTCACCGAGGTGACAAACTTGTGCCATTCGGGATTCATGTTGTTCACAAATTTTGAGTTAATTTGAATGTTAGGCATAATCATTCTGATGTTCCTCATGTCATTCACCAACTTATGAAATCTCACATAGTACTCATAGACACTCTCATGTGGTTTCATCTTGAAGTGTTCAAATTCGTCATAGAGTTGTGATTCTCTGTCTTCCATAGTTAATTAGAACACGAGAGAAGCATCTTGACATTATCCCATACTGCCTTTGCTTCGGTGTTGTGATTGATCAACTTGTAGATGTCTTTAGGAAGACCTTGAAGAACAATGTTTGAAGCCCTGATATCGGCATCGAATCTCTTTTTCTCCTTATCATCAAGCTCATCATACATCTTTGAGTGCATCCATTCCGTAAATCGAGTTCCATCTTGGCGATATCAAGTACATCTCTAGTCGTCTCAACTCGACACGGTCCTTCATCAATGGATTTGAGAATGTTGACACCATTTTCCTTTCCAAGCATTACAATCGATTCGTTGAGCCCAAGAATCGTAGTGCATTTTGTCAAGCATGGGTGGGCGAGTATCTGAACCGGTTGCTTGAACATCCCTAAACAGCGATGGAGATGATAGGGCGTTTGTAGACATGTTTCAAGCTCTACGAGGATTTGCAATTCTTTGATTAAAGGGAAATTGATTCTTTCAAGGGATTTTACTAAACCAAAAGAACAACCGTAAGAACGTAACACGAAGAAGAAAAAGGTCTAAATGAACAAATTAAGCTAAACACACAACTTCATAAGCGGTCAACTCGCAACACACTTTCAACTAAGCAATTAATCAAGTAACTAAATAGCCAACAAGCTTTAGTCTCAACTTCCAACACAATCAACTTCGCTTGAACACTAAATTAAGCAAGTTAACTTCGCTAGCGTTACAACTAAGCTAAGTAGCAAGTCGCTTTAGTCTCAACTTCATAACACAATCAACTTCGCTTGAACTAAAATTAAGCAAGTTAACTTCATTGCGTACAACTTCGCTAAGTAGCAAGAGTTAAGCTTTAGATCTCAAATTAAACAAAGAAACAACTAAGCTTAGAACCAGTAGCATATATATCTACTAAGCTAAGTGTATGTACCAACTTCGCTTTAAAAACAAAGCAACTTCGCTTTGAAGAAACACAAGTCGAGACACAACTCCGCAGTCCTTTTTCAAAAATAACCACTTTATCAATCCAAAACAACCAAACCACAATGATTTAAGGCTTCAATTCAAAACATAAACACATATGATGATCCTAAACACAAAAGTACAAGCAAAATTCAAACTTTAACACTAGAATTTGTCCAAATGAATCAAACTCCCCTAAACCCTTAATACTCCAAAAACCTTATGAAATCCACCAAAACAAAGAGCATGAAGATGAGTGAGACAAACCATGGCTCTTGATATCAATTGTTGGATATTGGATTTCACAAACACTCTAAACCATGATCAAAGTAGGAGGAATGTTAGAGAGTTCTAGTGAGAGAGAGTTGGGAACTATAGTGAGAGAAAGAAAATATTATTATGAGCTCCAACTCTCTACCTTGGGGTGTAGAGAGTATTTATAGTCTTACATAAGCATACACAGCGGTACGTGGATCGGGCATACGATGGGTAAAGACCGATCGGTCCTCCGCATTGTTACTTAACAAAAATACTACTTAACATAAAATAACTATGACTACGAGCTTTCTAACGATTACATATACTTGAGGTGACTGACTCTTTAATACCTGGAATTTCTAATTCCTAACATAAATTGTTTTATTTATATAATTACGACGGTTTTCGTAAATACTACTCGATAATTATTATTTCACTCAATTTTTGTAAGAAATGTATTTTTATAATTTTTATGACATCGATATATTTTATTTTGTTCCGTTAAAATTTATTTCTAGCTAACGTTACCCTAAATACTTATTTAAACTTACAAATTACCTATTATACTTATACTTTTATGCCTTAGTCATTCAAAAACTCACCACCTTTCTTTTTTTTACCCCTTGTCGACCAAAAATCAATGACACAACAAGATTTGATAAAAATCTTTTACTAGCCTTCCACATATACTTGTATAGCTTGGACACTTGTATTATTTTTAATTATATACTCATTTATACACATACATACACATATCTTTTGGTGAAAAAAAAATAAAACTCTCTCTATTTTACTCTCCATAACCGCCCAAGGAAGAAAGAAAGGGAAGGAAGCAAAAAATTTCAAGATCAAGCTATTTACAAACTCTAGTATACTTTCTTGTAAGGGTTTTGCAATAAAAACCTAGGGTATTTAAGAGAAACCTTGTTTCATAAACCTCATCATCATACTAGTAAGCATTTCATGATCATTTTTAATCTTGCATATTCATACTTTGGTTATTTTTATTATGCTTGAAAGAAAACATGCAAGTTATATGAGTATCTATACCACTTTTCTTGTTTTTAGTACTTATAATTAATATATATCATCATATAATTAATCCCTTGAAACATATCATTTTTTATGATGTCTAGGAACCCATGACACCCTAAGAAGGTGTATGGTAGGTTTATAATAGATTTGGTGTTGATTTGAAGTGGTTAGAATAAGTATTACGCGAGAAAAATCAATTTCGACAACTATAAAATAGGGTCTGATCATTTTTGCAAAGTCTGGAAATTTCGACAGTTTATAAAATATTTTAGGCTAGATATTCAGAAAATATACTTTAAAACAAAAACGTGGTAAACTTGAGCGGGTTAAAAGCAGTTTATAACAAGAAGTTATGCTATATTCAAGTTTAACGACGAAAACTATATTTTCCGGAAAAACAGCATGCTGTCCAGATTTTTAAGGGTCAAAAATGAGTTTTAAGCGTTATCTAAATGAGTCGATTTATCAAAAATATATTAGTATACTTTAACACGAAGCTTAGGACATATAAAATGTAGAAAACGGACTTATAACGACTAAATTACACGCGTTTAAATAAGGTTGACGTAACTATTTTCACAAGTAGAACACTTATATATATTTCCTATTAGTCAAAAATTATTGTCGCGAGTGACCATGTTGAGAGTCGTTTTTAACATCGATAGAATACTTTTTAGAAAACGATTTCTTCTAGTAAAAGTAAGTTCACCTAGCCTATTTTCCAAAATGTTCAACCATTCGTCAAGCGGGTTGTAGCGAATAAAATCACGATCACTCAAACTTTGCGAAACAAACAATATTTTTGGTAGAAGTACCCTACTTCACCTATGTTTTTCTCCATGATCGAGACCTCTATTATAAAAATTTAAAAGCTAAGACTTTGAGATAATGCTACAAGCTTTCCAAAACCGTTGAGTTTGTTTCCTAACACTCGATATTCACTATTTCTGACTAGCTTTTCAAGGCCATTTAGTCACTTTCATGAATTGTCAAATTATATTGTTTTATGACGAAAAACTATAATTTCTTAATAAATCACTAAATGACTATCGTAGGATATCATTTCAACGTAAGTACTTGTAAAGTATTTTATAACATGACGAGATATTATAAACATATATTTCGATGATAAACTTCATTTTCAAAAATATACAAGTGGTATGGATATCATATGGGTTTGCATGCACGACATTGTTTGATGACTTACATTAGAACATATCATTCATAATAGGTTGCAGTTAGAGATTGCACCTCATTTCAGTGTATCCACTCTTGTCATCATAAACATTGCATCAGGTGAGTTCATAGCCCCACTTTCTATTACTTAATTGTTTTACAAACTCTTGGGGGAGATACATGCTATATTTTTAATCGAACGCAAATACTTTGAACTGTATGCTATATCCAAATGTTTTATTGTCACTAAGTAATCAATTGCCATGTTGAAGTCCCTACATCATGCACCATTAGTCACTACAGTGGCCTTGAATATTGTGAATAGGCCTATTGAATTAACACTCCCGTTCTTATTGACCCATTGGGAAATCGAGCGTACTATATTTGAATCATTAAGGTAAATTGGCAAGTTTACCTATTCGTGCCGATGAAGCGATTTTACCAATTTCTATTAGTGCGAGGTTTACGCTTTGGTTGTCATGACCTTAGTGAAATAAATCTTTTTGTTTTCAACGATGAGTGTGAAACAACGTAACTCACACTACAAATATTGTGTTCAAACGAATTATTTAAACCTATGGATTTCACTCAACCTTTGTGTTGATTGTTTTAAGCATGTTTTATCTCAGGTATTAGCATATCATCATGCTTGCATGGAGTATTTGGTGGCTGCGTCTCACATATATTTTATGCACTTAATTATCATTTGATTGTAACAAATTCATTTTGGTACTTTGGAAATCTTTTGGGACCTATACTTTGTAAACTCTGAATATTATACTCAATCAAACGATGTATTTTCCAAACGACACTTTAGGTCGTTCAATATAACTGTAACTGTGATGCTATGGCAGTCACCCAATTATTCCATTCGGTACCAAGAGTAATTTGGGGTGTGACACCATGATACCGTCCATTACCTCACCCAATACTATCAAAAAGAGGGCTTGTCAAAAACCGATCGTAAAGTCTTCAAAATACTTGAAAAACGACTTATCCATGAAGGTCGTGTGGTCAAGGAATGTTTCCTTGAAAATACCGACATTCCTCAAGTCTTCTTGGCAATCAACTTTGATTGTCTTCTTGATATTGATGAACAAATTTGTCTGGTTTTCATCTTTGAATTCTACAAAAGCGTTAGGATCATTCGAAACACCGATGATAGCATCTCAATCGCCTTTATCATCAATAAACGAAACTTCACTCTACCTCTCAACACATTTGCTCAAATCCTTCGCATTCCTTGTGAAGGAATTTGTATGTATTCTCAAGATTGGGCAATATCCACTCAATCTTTTGCTCTTGATTCCAAACCAATATACCATACTCCTCTTGATGAACCCGCAACCGTTCGAGACACCATTTCTCTTGATTCCAAACCAATATACCATACTCCTCTTGATGAACCCGCAACCGTTCGAGACCCCATTTTCAAAGTTAAAACCGACCCCCGTTTCAACAGAAACAAAGAGCTCATTCACCGGGATCCCTTTCAAATGGAACTCTTCGAAATGCACCCCATTTTTATAAAATGGGAAGAAATTCTTAGGGAAAATGTCATTAGCTTGGTCGGTAACAAAGACCATCCAAATTCATGTCCCGTGCAAATGATTTATTGCCTTATTCACCAAAAGCCATTTAATCTCGCCTATTACATGGTCAAGAGAATGGAAGGGGTATTCAAAGTTGCCAACATGGTACTTCCGTATGGTATGCTCCTAACACAACTCTGTAAGTATGTTAGTGCATTGCCATCTCCTATCAGCGATGATCATTTCCTTTCGATCCGTCATGGTACCTCTTACCAAACACCCTCTAAACGGTTCATGGTCAATGGAAGAAAACCTAAGGCTCTCTCGGACTCCTCGGACGAAGAAGAAGAAGTAAAAGTCAACCCCGAAGCTAACATCGACTTGGACCCCATTGCCTACTAACAACAACTTCCAACTATTCCAAACGAGACCGCAAAATTCAAACAATTAAAGTGTATTATCCAAAACCTAGCTAACTACGTCATGAAGTCGGGAAAGAGGAAAATAAAGGATTGACGAAAGAGACATTAGGATTATGCTTGGTTTTAGACATTTGGTTTATGTATGCTTATGTTTTGTCTTAGCACACTAGTTTGTGTTAGCTTGGATATTGTCATTACTACTCCTATCTATGATATGATTTATGTGATAACATGCTTGTGTTGATGTTCTTTGGAGTAGAGTTTAATACAAATTGGTGTACATAGTATGATGCAAAATCTGCATTTCTTTTTGTGATGTTTACGATATCTGGGTTCGGATCCCTAAGATTATACTAGACGGATCCCTCATTTGAGGGAACCGTGGGATCCGTGATAACAGATGAGCAGTACAGATTCAAAGTGCTTTTGATTTATCAACTCATCAAAACTCACCATATTTCCGCTTCAATACTCACACATTGTTTCCCAGATCTCAAAACACTTAGGTGGATATCTTTATCAATTTTAGGAAATTGTTTCTAGTCATCCTTATCTCTAAATGGGTCAAAAACTAGCTTTTCAATTCTTTTATTTTTTAAGGATTTTTCAAATTTTATCTCAAGTTTACATCTGATTTCTAGGATCATTTATTATGACTTAACACCATCAAAATTCCTAGTGTCATCCTTGAACACCCATTGGTGATCATAAAGTCTCATTTTCCTTCCATAAGAGGCAATCATTAGCTACATCACTCATTGCCCTTGATCATTTAAGTACTCTTTCATTTAAGATACTTAGGAAGACTAAAACACTCAAGGAGGTATAGGTGTTAGGCTTCACAAACATCATCTTTTCTTTGCTGCTGATAGCCGGATCCCTAGGATTAGCCTTGATGGATCCCTCAAAGGAGGGAACCGTGGGATCCGGGTGACAGATTCATGTCAATTCTAGCTTAAACAATCATTTCAAGCTCATCTTGCTAACTCGAACACTCCACCTCATCTTAATTAAGTCCCTAGATCAATACAACTCTGAAGTTGACTCTTGTACATTTTAATCATCACATTCCAAAGGATCTTGGTGGCTTAATTCTTGAATGCACTTGCCAAATCCTTTCCTTTATAAGACATCTTGTTAGAATCCCTTAGTCATCAAACACAACATAATTCTCAGCATTTATAATCATTTTCTTTAGTTATTTCATCATGAGGAAAGCTCCTAGTGCTAACTCATCCACCCAAGAAACTTGCTCGTGTTGTACACGAAATTTCCTCAACAGATCATCTCGGTTAAACCACAAATGCTAGGATTTCTCCTCCACCAACTCAACCAATCAAACCAATCCCCAAGAGGATTGTTCCCACAAAAATATCATCACCAAACTATACAATTCCTACTAAACCAAACACACCGTTTTCAACCCAACCAACATCATCCGTGCCTAGAGCCATATCATTTACCACCTCACAATCATCTCCACATTCCTAAAACTTAGAGGACTTACCCCCTAGGCCATCTCATCCTCCACCATTACCGACACACTCTTCACTAGAGAGATCGTTACAACAAAACCAAGGTGTTGAATCAACACCGGCAGATGTCCATTTCTCCATTTCCCTCTAATGGTCCATTTTGGATTATGAGGAAACATCAAAGTCAACCACCCGACCACATGGAAGTTGACACCTCCCTACCTCCACCATCAACCCTTGTTGAGCCACTATTTAATGTGCCTCCACCAATCCCTCCTTCATTTGAGGATCCCCAACCTTCTTCACTTGAACCTCCACATCAAGTCGGTCCATCTTTACCACCACCTTTTCAAAACCATGATAAGGATTGCTATCATTGTCAACATGTTGAAGGGTTGATACATGGACTACGTGAGGAGCAACGTTTCATGTTTTATCACCTCCTCAAATGTTTTGATGAGGTCAACAAACCCAAACAACCATGAGCCTAAGGATTAAAATGGTGTCCTAGTCTCAAACTTAACTTAGATCATTAAGAATCCCATTTCATGTTTAATCATCCTCTTGAAAGATTGGACCAAATCAACAAGTCTACTCATCCTTAGACTCAAGCACATGGTTGCTTCTTAAGTTTTGGTCACTTATTAGTATTAGTAGAATATGTATTACATGGCTAAATCATTCTCTTAGTTTTTAGAGATTTGTAGATCATCTCTTATGTTTTATTGAATGATAGTTTATATGCCATATTGCTTTGAGTATATGTTTGTTGCTTGAATACATATCTCACTTTGATGTTAACATTATTTGTTACATCACCATTCTTTGAATTCTGTTATCGGATAGAGCGGATCCATCCAAGGAGGAACGTGAGATCAGATGCAGTAGAAGACCAATTTTCTACTAACTTGAGTCTTATTTTAGGGAAATTATGCACTATATACTTGTTTTCTAACCTTTGTTTTGTAGATTTTCAAAATACACATGAAGACTTTGACACCCTAAACTAGGGGGAGCTTTGTGTCAAACAATACATTGCAAAACCATTTGCAATATAATCCTCATTTGGATTACATTTCATGACGTCCCTTTTCAAAGTTGCAATCATCAAGGGAGAGCATTATCGACAATAAGACAAAACCATTTGCAAACATAGTTGCAATGCATTAGCTTAGTACTTTTTATTTACTTGACGCCCTTACAAAGGGATGGACTCGTCAAGGGGGAGTTAAGACGAGAACTCTTCCGTCACTTGCTCTCTATATTTTCTTTTCTCTTTTACATGTTTTTCTTAAAACATTGTGTTAGTTTCTTTTAGACACTCTTTTGTTTCGACAAAAGGGGAAAAGAGTAAAACTCAATTGAACTTTTCACAATTTTAGTTTTTCCTTAAAATAATTTTATGTTTTGTCATCAAAAAAAGGGGAGATTGTTAATACAAATAAGCCGTAAAGCGTTTATTTTTATTTTATGATCTTCTAATGTTTTGTCGATAACAAACGTAAAATCATTTTAACGAAACAAATAAAATACGTAAATGGTTTGAGCCAATAGTTTTCTAACACACTTACGTTTTCACATAAAACACTAAAACAAGTATAAGTGATTTTATGATTTAAATACATATGTACAACAACTAGTGTTTACATATTGGGTAAATATATACATAACTAGTATGTAATATAATGGGTAATATAAAATGGGTAGAAACTTAAGTATTTGACTCATTGACCAAATACATTGAATGTAGTTGGGTAAAACCCAAAGTCCATGACCCATAACCCATTGCATGACATCATGCATAAGTCATATATGGATAATATCCATGACCCATGGTTTTAATCCATGAACCATGGACTAGATGCATTGCATCTTGTAAATACATTGTATCTACTTGGATAACCATGATCCATAACCCATGACCCATGACCCAAAACCCATGGGCATAAGGGAGCATCCCACGGATCCCCAGTAATACACTGGACGGATCCCTCAAGTGAGGGATCCGTGGGCGATAGTTGTTTTCTTCTATAAATAGTGAGCCATTTATTTATTTTGGGTTTACTCCCAGCATACTTTCCCCAAGTATTGTAACCTTCTAAACATAGATCTTAAGGATCTTTCTATGTAGTTTGTCTTTTGTTTTGTGTGATTCTCTAGGTTCCTCTTAAAGGCGAGATCACCACCTCTTGAAGTCAAGCAAGCTCAAGTTCATGAGTTGCCATGCTTCGTCATCATCAAGACTATTGAGGTTCTCTTGATTGATACTTCTTTCTTTCTTAACAGAAGTGTTGTGTCCATGGCATTAGTGAAGGATGCCGAAAGAGTCAAGACGAAAGCATTAGTGAAAGGTGCTTAACGTCCGTGTCAAAAGCATTAGTGAAGAATGCTAAAGGAGTCAAGACGGAGGCATTAGTGTAAGGTGCCAAACGTCCATGTCAAGAGTATTAGTGAAAGATGCCTAGAAGTCAAGTCAAGTGGCATTAGTGAATTGATATACAAATAGAGATAGGTTATATCCAAGGATATTGATATCCTTGATGAGGTGCATCGATATACAAATAGAGATAGGTTATATCCAAGGATATTGATATCCTTGATGGTGTTGTAATAAGGAGTTGGACTCCTTTGGGGGTTAGGTATCGTGTAGTGTTGGGTAGTACTTCCTCCATTGTAATGGAACTCGGTACTTAGCCTAGTACCAGATAAAGGGTAGGCGACATTGTGGTAGGTGTGGTTCTCCCTTGTGAAAGAACCCGGTGGTTAGCCTAGTACCAGAAAAAGAGTAGGAGACGTTGTGAAGGCTTCTCCACCATAAGGAGTTGGCGTCGTGTAGTGATTATGAACTCTTGAGTAGGTGACTAGGGGAGTGGAGTAGGGCAAGGAAGGTGTCCTTGTAGCTGAACCACTATAAATACTCGTGTCGTGGTTATGTTCTTCTTACTCTTTATCTTTCAATACACATTTATATATCTATCTATCAATGTCCAACATACACATCTAAATGGATTGACATAAGTCGATCTAAATATTTTAAAACATAGTTTTAACTGGTAAAACTATTCAACCCCCCCCCCCCTTCTAGTTTTCCACAGTCTTAGTAACTGAAGTTTGCCCAAAAAAAAAACATATCTTGGCGGGGTGACCATATGGCTGCAACCATGTTGTTTTTCAGGTACCACTTCCATTGGGCTATCATGATCTTTTCTGCAAATTAACTCTCCCGTGAGTGCGGCTTTTGTTTTAATGTTACTATTAAACGCGAGCATTTTTTTCTTATGTTCCCACTGTTACTAAGGATTTCTCGAGTACGACTTCCACTAAATGATGGTGTTATAGACAAGACTTTGGTTTGTTATGTTGATGTTGGTGAAATGTGATTTTCTGAAACATTTATTTGATGATTATGGATTGGATATGAAAAAAAAACGTGTGGTGTTATTTTTGTGTAGGCGTTTTTTTAGGCGGGCTATAGCCTATAATTAAGCCCTTTGTATTCCTTTTTCGAGGCTGTGATGGATTGCGGTTTCTTCGGCAAACATGAGATGACCTTTATCTTGGCAGGGTTACATACAACTGTTGCAGCCATTGCGGGTGTATCCTCTTTGCTTGAATATTAAGCCATTTGAGCCACGGTATCTGGTGACTTTTGTTGTAAAACTGATTGTAGCTCTTCACCGTTAACCTTCATTAGTTGCACCCACGAAAAAAAAATATTTGGTTAAGGCAATGATGATACTTGTATGAAATTGAATGTTTGGCTTACATCTGGCGATATTGGTATATTGGTTAGTGGAATTGCGCGACCATGCGGTATTTTGTTTGATTTTACAAGTGCAAATCGAGCCTTAAGATGAGGTTATCCGCATGTTGGCGGGGCAACCCATAATGGTTGCAACCGGTGGATGTATCCTTTTTTAACATGTTACTTTGGTATCGATTGAGGTTACAAGCTAGCACAGCTATGTAGTTCTTTTGATTTGCTACAACTATCTTCGGATCAAAATATCGCCATATAATTTTATGGAGGTTTATCCGTTGGCATCTAAAATGTAAACGAAGGGTGTGAATGAAGATGAATAGGATGGGTCCAGTAGTATAAACAAATACCCCTATCTGGTGGCTTTATTCTAATAATGTTGTGACAATGAGGTATGAGCGTAATATATATTATGTTTCCTATTTTACTTTACATTGCTCTGTTCATGAAAACCCAATAGGATGTCACAACCTTGCTTCATAATTTTTTTTTAGAGTAAAGGCACTTGATAAAAAAGCTTAGTAGAAGAAATCTTGCTAATTGTTATGTACATATATAATACATAATATATGATAGTAGATCGACGCTGACAATAGTTTTCTGCATTTATGTCTTTGTTGAGCGTAATTTATCAGCTTATGTCTGTTGGCATGGCACGCACATCCACATTGTGGTTGCAGCCATGGCGGGCCTCTGGTACCGTCACTATATATTAAAAGGATGACAACTGTTGTCGGTTTAGTGTGGCCTCTACATTAGCCTAATAGAATGTGTTTTTGTTACCTTGGTACAACATATGTTTGTTAATAAGTGCAGTTAATGTTGTGATGGTTATTTATGTATTGTGAAGTCACCGGTGATGGCGATAGTTTTCTGCATTTATGTCTTTGGTAAGCATACTTTATCAAGTCCCATGTGCTGGCAAGGCACCCATATCCACATTGTCATTGCAACAATACTAGGTCTCTAGTACTGCTTCCATACTCGCAGAGCTGAGCCTCTATATATATTAAAACCCATGATAAGCGCTCTTATTTTCATGTGATGACATGTGAGTAAACATTTTTTAAAACACACAATAAACCAAATACTATTTTTTTTACGTCCACTTCTCCTCCACAGATAAAAATAGTTTTGCTCACATGTGCTGCTGTAAATCTATGCATTTTACTTATACAATATCTGGCCTTACCATTCAAAACTAAAAGCGAGGTTTTCTCATTTCCATAGGTCCTTTTATTTCGCTCCAAACACTGCATTGGGTTTCCATGTGTTATTACATAGGCTCTTTTTGGTTTCTTGATCTTATTGCGATTACTAAAAGCAGCATCGTGTGTCGTTCTGGGTTTTTGCTTTGTTGGTTGAAGACAATGGAAAAGATATGCAGCACATTCTCTCTCAAATGGCATTGCTTTTATCTGTCTTTTATGTTAAACTATATACTAACCTTTCTACCAGATAGAAGAGTACTAAAAATGTGACCTAGCATATTTAGTTATGATCACGATGTGCCACAATAAATATATGTTCTAAAGCATGTCCATGCACCTCGCTTTACCAACATAAAATAGCCATTGTAAAAAAATAAACTGATTCACAATACTCCTAAAATTACTTTAGAAATTTTAGATGGTTATACAACTATGTATCATACTTTATTTTTCTCTACCATCGATTCTTGTCTAGCGATTTCTATTTTACCGTGTATACACGATCATCAATCTGAAGGACTTACATTTACCATATTTAGGTAGGCTGCGTTACTAAGCCCGATACCACATTCTTTGTGGTTACATTCAATTTTGAAGTTCCCATTTGAATCTTTACATTTAAGCTGGAATTTCAGTTGTCATAATTCTGAAATCTTTAACATTTAATTTTGCTCCTTACACACTAACAATCAACTTATTATGACAGGATGCGCACTGCACTAAAAATAGAGCCAACTACTTATGGAACAAACCAAAGGCTCCTAAGATCAATTTAACACTACATGGCTACAACATCATCATAGCAAGACAGCAAGCTGAAACAGATATCAAAAACAGGTATGTTCCAACAAAATTAATATGCTCCCATAAAACTTAAATTCATTAACCACTAAAACATAAAAAAAAAACAGATGTTCAAAGATCCAAAAGCATAACATTAACAAGTGTTGGTCAACATATACGAACAACCCTACCCATTTGCAAGATTGTTTAGACCCAAAATAGATTTCAAAAACACCAAAATCAACTACATCAATACACCATCCCTTGACTTCTCAATGAATAGCGGAAGCTCGGTGCTAAACTTCGCTTCTTCATGACATTCACCAAAACCGGCTGCCTCCTGCTCAAATCTTAGGTTTGCAACTTGGTAAGCTCACGAAATACTCGCACCAAGAATCAAAGGATACAAAATCTCCAACTCTCCAATGACATAGTCCCTGCGGCGGACCTAATGTCTTGGGATTTTTCATCAACTCTCCTTAATCCACCATAATCACAGTCCTCCCCACGAAATTGAGCGACCATCATATCCATAACAAGACTGAACCACCGGCAAGCTCTTCCTGAAGAAAGGCATTGGTGTTTTCATCCTTTTTCTTCTGCCTTTTTTTTGTTCTAAAATGGATCTTCTTTGCTATGTGTGTGTTTTAAAGAGCAGTTTTTTCTTAAGTTATAATTGCTATAGTGTCACAGTACAACACTTATGAGGCCTTTGATTTGACTCCCACCCCTAGAGCCACCAAAGCCAAAAACAAGTAATGATAGATTTTGCTTCCCCATAAACAAGCATTAATTGGCCAACCTTTCACATACTTGCCCTTTTTTTTTCAAATGCATCCCCCTAAAAAATCCATCTGCTCTTATTTAAAAAATACAGAAAACCAGATAAAATTTATATATATATATACATATATATGAAACTAGAAAAAAAAATATTTTAAAAAAAAGGAATTAAAACTAGAAACATCATTACAACAATACAAAAAATTTGGAAGCACATTTGCCAGAGGCTCCTTTAGAAAACCATGTTGATAGGGCAGTTGATGAAATGCCTGATAACGTAACCGAAGTTAAAGTCATGCAATATATTTTAAAGAAACTACCTGTTGGTTTTCTTTTTTTTTTCTTTTTTTTTTCTTTTTTCTTATTTAAGTTGTTTGCATGAAAAGTTGAATCTAAAATTTCACGATGTTTTTGTCGGCACTGTAGGGGCAACTGCTTATCAGCATACTCAATGAAATATGACACATCATATGGATACGCCTGAGGAGAACAAACAAAGTTCGGTAAGCTTGCTTGCGGGTGTCCAACGTTATCGCATTACCGATTGTCAATCGAATTCAGCCAGTAGTGTGGTCATTGTTGGTGAGCAATTTGCTTCCTACATAGCTAAAGGTACTCTCATGTATTTCGTGATATACCTTAAATGCACGCGAGCCAAACCAGTGCAGAGCATTCCTTTAGCTACAATCCAGCTTTGTTGGTTGAAGGGCACGTCAAACCTGGGATCATTTGTACAATTTATAGATCATCCTAGATCTGGCATGCCATTCAATCAAAAAACCTGGATTGCACGTGAAGAAACAGTCTACAGTGGGTTACTTGGTATGCGTCATTGTATTTTGTCGGGTCATCAAATGCTCTTATTTAGAAGCCTCTTTTGTAGTAACGAAACTGTTAAGCTCTATTTGTTTCAGTTTTGACCCACATTCACTTAATGGCCATTCTTTTCTTGTTAAATTGTTTCTTGCTTATCCGTTAGTTTAATAATTGTTTATAATAGCTGTCATTTAAGAAGTCGAATTGCTTATTTAAGATTTTATCGGTTAAAAGTTATGGATTTCAATAAATGTTTTGCTAAATGTACTTATGATCTTTATATGCCCTGAAAAACAACCTATGTTCTGCTCCATCAGGAAAAAGGTGTGTTCTGTTTTATATACTTCTTAATATTTCATTTTTAGACAACGTTTAATTAAATTCAGGATTTTGAGAATACTGGTTTTTCTGTCGCAGGATTGGCGTAATTCTTTCCCATTTTGTCAACATCACTTGCTAACTGATTAGCATGAATATGAAAGTTTAAATGAGCCAAAGGAGGAGCCACAAAAAGATAGGAAATGAGCTGATAATGCAGTTTGCAACTGCAACAAATACACCCGGTAATTACAAGATTGTCCACCCATTTTAGTATTGATCTTACGCTTATATTTTTGGCCTATATGTAATAGCATTATGGTTGGAAAATCTAATTTGTGGTTCTAAATTTGTGTTCAGATTTTGGTTTGCTTTTGGGTCAACTTCATGGCTTAGGTGTGTCTTTGGAATGCATGAGATGATCTAGGAGAGCCGGCATCGTTGAGGTTAAGGCAGGTAATCATAATAGTTATAGGGGTAAAACTGTACGGTCAATCTAATTGTGCTTCAATCTAATCAGTCAATATATTCCTCACAGGTTCAAGAATATCACTCTCACTTTAGTCCGAAAGTCACTTTTATACATACAGCCCATGTAAGATTGGAAGCAGCGATGCAGTAGCCTACCGGCTCTATTGTTTGTAACAAAGTGTTTGCAGGTAAAATTTGCTCCATTCTTTGCTGCTGCAAAATGTTTTGTGTGACCACCATTCATATGTGGTGACTATGTGATTGAGAATATGTCTATGCAATATGCAATTCATAATTTGTCATGCCACATTGACTGCTCTCAATCCTCCACTGCACAATTTGGATTCACTCTTTTTTTAACTTCATATCACATTGACTGATTCTTTTGATGAAATGAGAATCTTTGATTAACTATTTTTTTTCTTCAATCATGCACTGCACATCGGTACATATTCCATTAGTGACCATGTGATCATACAAAGACACTCAACTGAAGCCTGTGTATTGTCTGCTTTAATCACATCGAATTTGTATGCATTGGTTGCTTTATTCGTTTTTTCAAGGATTTATGCGCACATATTCCATTCATAAACCAAACACTCATCTGAAATTTCATCCATAAAAAACCTCTCCACCAAATATTCATTCACCAAACAATAATCTAAAACAAACCACACCATCAATTCCAACAAGAAAAAAGGTTTCTCTTTTTCGTTTCCATCTTTATATCAGAAGGGCACACCATAAGTACATACACTATTTTTTTTATGTGCAGAGATCATCTACATTTCAAGCAGTGAATCAAGCTCAGAAGGTCCTGAACTTCTTATGCCATGGGAAGACTACCTTCCAATTAATTACTGTGGCTCAGGCACTAAAAAAGAAGATGCTAGGAGGATTAAAGCTCCAAAACAGCTTACCCGAAAAACTGATGATATCATGGATAAAACTCCAAAACATATTGCCAAAGAGGCTTTTAATGGCAGGGTTAAGGTTCTTGGCCTTCCCAATGCTCATTTTTGTGAAGAGATAGGTATGAAACCATTTGCCAAAGATAGGTCAAAATGGAATGGCAAAAAAAACTAGCAGTTAGTCATGAATGATGTATGTTGATGGTTTCTATATGGCTTAAATGCCCATGAATAAAACTGTTGTAAGGCTAAGGAACCATAATATTTGGCATTTTTTTGTTTGTCTTGGTAACTAAAGTTTGCCGAAAAACATACCATGGCGAAGCAGCCATATGGTTACAGCCATCTTTGTTTTTCAGGCACCACTTCCATTGGGCTATCATGAATTTTTGTGCAGATTAACTCTTCCGTTAGTGTGCCTTTTCTTTTTATGTTGCCATTACATGCGAGCATTTGTTTTTTATGTTGGAACTGTTACTGCGGTTTTCTCGGGTACCACTTCCAATGAATGATGGTGTTACAGACTAGCCTTTGGTTTTTAGATTGATGTTCTTTGAAATGTGATTGTCTGAAAATTTGATATCATGATCGTGGGTTATAAATACAAACAAGGTCTCGTGAATGATAAATTGATATACAAAAGAAAAGCACAGATTATACATTTACTTTAAACCTATTATGCTTGCACCCGTCTTTAAGAAAACAAATAGCGGCAACGCGCGGGCTATCCACCTCGTAATGGACTAAAGAAAAGAAATAATAAAAGTTAATAAGTAAGATTGATATTTATTAATTTTACTTATATAACGAAGTATACTTAATAAAGTAAATACGTAACGGGTTTGACAAAATGAGACACACGAGGATTTGTTGGACCTTTTTCGAGACATGTAACCCCATTTGACTTAGATATTCGATTTGGATTTCAGTTATATTGCGGGCTTTGATTATTGGGATTTATTATAAGTTTTGGATTGGTTTAGTTTTAATAGGCACAACCGATATGGTTGTTGGACTTATTGGGCTGACGAGTCCAACAAGAGCCCAACAAGCATGTTGAAAGGAATCTATTAGCACGTGACCTATCCTAAGTACTTACCATTTGTTTTGGTGTTGTAGGTGTGGCTTGGGATTAGTAAGCGAGCAGAAGGGATTATTGTACTTATTGGGTTGACGAATCTAATAAAGACCCAATAATTCATCTGAATACCTTATTAAGCTTTTATCTTAACTTGTTTGACCGTTGGCTTTTGTGTGTTGAGTCGTCATGATATCGATTAGTAGTTAGATTTAAACTTGGGATTGCAACATCGAATTAGGATTTATTCTTGTGATTTGGATTTTATATGTTGGTTGGACTTATTGGACGATTGTTAGCCTTTGGACATCATGGACCTTTTGGACACGATACTAATGCAATACATTAGACTTGTAATGAATTTAATGTATTCGATTTGTAGCGGGCAAACAATAAGGACATAATGCCTAAACGCAACTAATATGATCTTTTGATTATATATGTTTGTGAAATTAAATTGGGAATTGAAATTCAAATAAGTCATTTGACTTGGGAATGTTCAATAAACAAATGAGCCATGATCAAATTTCGTGAGATTTCTCTACTTAGAAATTATAAAGCTTGTGATAAAACTACAAGTCCAACATTATTTTAAATAAGGAAGTATTTGGGAGTAATGAGTACGTCATGAGAGCTACCAATCGACTTATCAATGTTTCGTGTTTGATGTCATTATTTGCTTCGATGACTTGTGTTTATCCTCCTCGACTCGAGTTTGCATCTATATGTCTTTGATCTTCCGTCGTCTATTTTTTTGGCTTGTGTATTCTTGAGTTCGTATTTCCTTGTCGTACACGAATGATGATACCTAATCTTTTAAAATATGGAAACATTTTTGGGAAATGAAAACGTTTGACTATGGGGAACCATGCACATTTATTTAAATGGGTCAATTGCATATATACCCACTAAAACTTGCATATTTGCATATATACTCAAAACATGCTTAAAAGGCATTGTACATCATGCAATAAAAACTTGTATTGTGGGGAAATATGCAAGTTTTTAAGTTTTAGTGAGTATATATGCAATTCTCCCTATTTAAATTTATGGGATATATTTTGAGATAAGCTTTTGTGTATTAGGTCGTTCCGTGAGCGTAGTGTTGTAGCATATTTCTGTGAACCTGATTTGGTATTGTCGAGGCGAGATATTCTTTTGATTCTGTTGAGTATTTCTTTCTTTGTGGTGAGGTGAGTTTATAGCCATTTTATTAAGCGTCTTGTTTATAAAATCTTGAGGTGAGAAACATGCAAAACGTTTTGATTGGATCTGGAAATGTTTTTGTGAGCTATTACGTGCTAGGCTAAGGTTAGAAACCCAAACGCCTTTATGCTATGTGTTATCCCTTGGCTCAGGTTAGTGCGAGTGTTATGATAGATCTATTGGGAATGGCCACCCCGTCCGACTATGATGGCTCATACGGTGGACATATAACATGTCGTTTGTTGTGTGTGATTAGAGGCTGACACGGTTCGTCTTTGTCTAGCGTTAGTTTCATAACTTAGCCTGCGTAATAGATAGCTCGTGTGTGCTTACACTTTGTTGTGGTCCAATGTGCTGCTTTATGATTAAACCTATGAACTCACTAGATTTTCTTGACTTTTTAACATGTTTTCTTAGGTAATTGAAATGACTGATTTTGGTGACTTTGTTGGGAGGCGCTTGGCAGCTATGGCATAGTTATGGATCAATTCTACTCTGATGTTGTTTAGGGCCATTTTATAAACTACTTTTATGGGCCTATTTCCACACTTTTAATAAATGTAAAACCTAAATACTATCGTTGACTATGTTTTTACAATTTGGATAAGTTTATTCTGTTTCACATGCTTATGTTGTGTACCAATTTCGTAGCACCCTAAAGTTGGTAAAGTCTTTCGCCGAACGAATTTTGAGGTGTTACAACGGGTGCCATCCCTAGTTGATATTAATCATTGCATGTTTTCTTATACTTGTATTCTGAATTAGTGGCTTATTAGTCGTCTTTTAGCCTTGTGTTCGCGTCACTTGGCAGGATTCATTGAAATGTCCTTGTTATTGGTGCATATCGCACAGTAAATGACTAATATTTGGAATGGCTTGCTGGTATCAGGCATCTTTTCTTTTATCCAGAATGACTCAAAATTTGATTAGGTTTTTACATTTGTCATGAATTTAGATTAGCATCCTACTACCATGTGGATCTCTTGATGCTTGATCTTTATTCTGTTAATGCCTTTATGTTTGTCTAAGTGAAGGTTAAATGATATATAATACTGTCACAAGGTTTGACTCTCTACCAGGAGAATATATTGATTCAAACAAGGCCCTTGATGTAAAAATTTACTTTGTAAAATAAGTACTCCGTAAAACATAAGAGGAAGTTGCAATATAGGGTGAAGATCTTACACTTGATGACTTGAAAGGAATGTTGTCTTCTGTAAAATACAACTTCAGTTATTTCGATTGCTGAACTCCCTCTGACTTTTGTTCTTTATCAAACATAGCCTTTTAAGTATGCCTTATCATATCCTTGAGTCCATATCCTCAAGTTCATCTAACATTGCATATGGTGCGGTCATTGGGGAAGGGTTGCAGTGGGTCCAAAATGGACCCCGGTTTATAGTTGTCGGCACAACCAACTTTTTTGTGAAAGTGAGGTAGTACACTTGCATTGACAAGAAAGATAGTATCAAACCATAAGGTGACAAAAATACGAGTCTTAAAACAGTGGGTTGAAGTGTTGAACACTAGATCTTTACATGAGATTAAATGCAGAAAGGAAGGGAACAGCATCTCCATATAGGGTTGTAAAATAATGTAACAACGCGACTCAATTTGTATCTTTAAATAGTAAATAGAGGCTCTGTTGGTCACACTCTCATAGGCCCATTAATCAAAACTATGACATGTAAACCACACATACGATGAGGAGAGGATCTGATGCTGTTCTAATACTAGCCAGCCACTGAGAATCTGTGAAGTTATACTTTTTAGCTCTTCTAAAAGTCCTCATAGCCTTTATATTTTATAACTATTCAAAATCATAAGGATATTATATATGAATCTATTTACGAGAGAAAAAAAATTAAGACATCAAATGTCTATCCATGTATGACATGATGCCTATGTAACCTAAGATAAGATACATTTATGAAGAACATGAAATATAGATTTACATTATGCTGAAGGTAAAAAAGAGCCGTAGCTAAAATCTGTACGATTGGCCAGAATGCGGACCAACATATCTAACACCTCCTTCATATTCGGCCTTAACTGAGGTGCCTCTGCGGTACATCTAATTCCAATTCGAAGTAGTTCACACATTTCCACTGCCCCGTCATCAAGCCCTGACACCTGGAGTGATACGGGGATCATGGATTGTATAAATCCATTTTGTCCATCTCCCATCACCCTTCTTGACCATTCCACTAGACACTCTTCACCTCCATCGACGGCTCTTCTTCCTGTTGCTAGTTCCATTACAAACACTCCATAACTATACACATCTCCTTTTGTTGTCGCTTGCCATGTTTGTCCATACTCGGGTGCCACATACCCAACAGTTCCCGCTACCATTGTGCTGACGTGGCTATCCCCAACATCCACAAACCTAGCTAGCCCAAAATCAGTAACCCGAGCCTTCCCTTTTTTGTCCAATAACACATTGCTAGCTTTTACATCTCTATGAACAATGGATGGATAACACTCATGGTGTAAGAAAACCAAAGCGCGGGCCACGTCAATTGCCACATCCATACGCTGTTTCCATTTGAACCCGGTTCTATCTGGAATTAAATCTTCTAAATTTCCGCCATCCATGTACTCATAAACCAACAGTTTTTCTGACCCATATAAACACCACCCATATAGTGTAACCAGGTTCGGGTGGGGCCACCCGTACCCGTTTCTAGACAACACTTCCATTTCAGCCCGAAATTCTCGTTCACCCTCCATACCCTCTCTTAATTTCTTTTTTATCGCCACATGTCTTCCATCCGGCAATAAACCCCTGTAAACAGTTCCAAAACCGCCCCTCCCAATAATTCTATCATTTGCAAAGTTACATGTTGCTTTCAAAATGTCTGCATGTGTGAATGCGGTTTTGTCCAAACGAATTACCTTAACAGCATCGGACAACCATGGTGAAGAGTCACTTGAATTTGATACAAAATCTTTTCCGGGCTTTAAATCCTCCATCATATATCCAGGCTGATCGACTGGGGTCTTTATCACAAGGCAAACTAGTATGGTCATGACTGCACACACTGTGAAGGCCAGCAGTAGAAACATGAAAACCAAAACCGCACCCCATTTTCTTTGCTTTGGTCTCCCATGACCATATATAGTTGAGTTATTTGTTGCATTATCTATAAATGAAGGAAGATCTAACAGCGGGTCTCCAAGAAATGACGATTTCTCGAAAGTAGCCAGCTGACCAGTCACTGGAATCATGCCAGAGATAAACGGATTGTAGGACACATTGAACTTGCTCAATTCAGTCAAATTGTTCAAGTTGGTAGGAAACGTACCCGAAAAATTATTATATGACAAATCAAGATTTCTCAAACACTTGAGATTACCAAGCTGCATCGGAATTCGTCCTGAAAAATTGTTACGAGTAATATTTAACACAATTAGCGGCATTTGCGCAATCTCTTCAGGAAGTGTCCCTGAAAATTCGTTATCCCCCAAGTGGAACATACTAAAACTAACCATTTTCCCAATTCCTGGCGGTATCTGACCCGATAACCGGTTTCCACTTAGTTGACAATAGCCTGATATCTGTCTTGTTCGAATGTTGGATCCCGGGAGGCAAACTTGGAAAATTCCGTTCCCTTTGAGTAGCGTGTCCCATAAACTTCTGCATCTTTTCCTGTTAAGGAGTGAGTAGACGAAACTAAAAGGCGGATAATCTGCAGGTATCCATCTCTTCATGGCCGAACATTCTCCTGAGCCAGCTGCTGGATTGCTTTGTCTATTTAATAGGAAAGTCGGTGATGGGTTGTTACCTATATTAGTCAACTCCGGGGAAAGTGAACCGGAAAGTTGATTGTTTGCAAGATTGACCCACAACAAGCTGCTGCAGTTTCCTAACTCTGGTGGTATTTGACCCGTTAACGAATTATTAGCAAGCATCAACCATAAAAGAGAGGTCAGCCGTCCAAAACTTGAAGGGATTGACCCATTTAATTGGTTCATCGAGAGATCTAAAGCTTGGAGTCCTTGCAAATTTCCATATTCAGAAGGTATCGCCCCGGAGAACTGGTTGCCAGCAAGGATTAAGTACCGCAATCTGCCCATTTGAGATAATTCGAGTGGTAACAAACCTGTCAGATTGTTAAAACTCAGATCTAATCTTGAGATGTTTTGTAACTTGAGTATGCCCGACGAATTTAACCCGCCGGTGTATTCATTTGCATGAAGAAGAAGGTATTTCACTTGAGCAAACCGACCAAAAATCGGCTGTATATCTCCCCCAAACTTGTTCCTACTAATGTCTAAGTAGTTCAAGTTCTTCAATTCTAGTAAGGACTCTGGAATTTCTCTCGAAAGAGAGTTGTTACCCAAGAAAAGCTGCTCAAGTTTTGTAATCGACCCAATTTCGGTCGGGACTTTATCAGTAAAAAGGTTCACGGAAAGGTCCAAAATCGTCAAATTCTTGCACTTCGAAATATCCTTGGGGATTCCACCAGAAAACATATTTTGCGAGAGGTCTAGCCTTTCTAAAGTGCAATTTTCCTGGAAAATGCTTCCTGGGATGGTATTGCTTAATTGGTTTTCAGATACAGTAAACTCTTTAAACCTATCAAATCCAAACCATATGTTTCCTGTCAAGAAATTTGAACTCAAGTCAACATACTCTAACTTGGAGCATCCATCCATTGAACTAGCTATTTCTCCAGTGAAATTATTGGTTGACAGATTAGCAGCTACTAAACTGCTGCAAATACGCGGGAAACTCATCTTGATGCTGCCAGAAAACCGGTTGAGCGATAAATCAAGAATTTCCAAGCTCGTGAGTCCACCCAAATTTATTTCACCATCCATAATATTATGTGACAAATTCAATACTTTAAGGTTCTTGCACTCGCCTAAATCACCCGGTATGCTGCCATCAATAGTATTTATGGACAAGTCTAGGTGTGTAAGTTCTGTCAAAGCCGAGAAGTTCCCAAATAGACCACCAGCTATGTCGTTGTCCGGGAGAATGATACTCGTCACCCGGTTGCTTGAGTTTGAGCACTTTATCCCTGGCCAGTTGCACGGCGTCACGTCTTGTGGGTCCCATTTGTTATAGCTCCCTTGATTCACTTTGTTCTTTTGCTCAAGAAATGACCTCAGACTGAGAAGTACTTCCTTGTCAATATCTAGTGAGTTTCCTGTTACATCCTTTCCTGCAAAAAAATAAATTCAAATATAAATTTTATTCCACTCTGGCAAAATCTACCTCGAATAACTAAATCAAAAAATAATAATATGAAATTTAAAACAATAAAACAGTACCTGTGATTAATATCAAGAATAGGATCAATGTAATCCTGTCTGCTGACATGGTTACTATAACATGCTCCTGGTTATATTTCTTCTTGTTGTTCTTCTTAAATGAATGATTAAATGAATGAATGATTCTAAGATGTTATTGTATTGAATAGTTTAAAAAATGATATAAAAAAATGGAAATTAGTTGCAAAAGATGAACTCAGAGGCTATATACAAATATGAAATTGTGAGGAAATAAAGTGAGCGCCCAAAGGTGGACCAAAATAAACATATGGAACATATTTGTATACTTTTACTTATTTAATATTTCTTTAATATATTATATTTGTTAAATAAATGAGATTTTATTTGGTGTATGTGTAGTGAAAGGGAAGAAAAATAAGGTAAGAGGGGGACCAAATTGGTTTTTTCAACCTATGCATACTATAATAGAAATAGAGAGAAATAAAATGGTAGTTACATTACATTTACATGAATTCCCATAGTAGAAAGTAGTAACTTAATTTACACGTTATAGATGTACGATTGAGTTTGTTCGCGGTGTTAAGTTATTTAAGATACGCAACAAACTTTAAATTGGTTTTTAGACACGGTTGTGCTACTGGTAAAGGCTTTGAATTATGAAAATCTTTCTAAGAGTTTAACTTTATAGCTCAAGCAATTTCGGATGCAGAGAGGCAAGGTCTCAATTAGCAGAAGAAATTAATTCATGCCTAATTTTTTGCTAACACAGACATGTAGATAGAAACAAATCATAATCATTTCAATGAATCTGCATAGCAACTTCCAAAATGGCTTACTAAGATTACATCAAGTTGTATATATATGTTAACCGAAAACTCACATCCATTTCCCATATCTAGTCCGAGTTGCTCCTCAAATTTTCACGCAAAAAAACCTGCGTATAACATGCAATATATAATAAGTAAATATATCTTTTGTGTATTATTTCTGATGCGACACATCCGATTGTCAACTATAAAACAGGTTATAGGTTGTTCGCAAATTTTAAATATGTATTACTGTAATAATTTGTTTATGTATACTTGAAGTATACTGTATGTTCAACCGCATGCAGTTGAATAATCTGTGTGATTACTTTGATTAAATGAAAAGGAGTTCAAGAAGTCAGAAGTTTGATTAATAATTAAATGGGAAAGATCAGAAAGCCGCCCATATTGACCCATGCATTTTCATATACAGGATTTGAACCAAAATCCAGTCAGCCTACTTTTTTGTGTGACATATATGTTGGTCTTATTCTTCACAATTCAATTTTTTATTTTCTCTTAATTCATATATAAAAAACATGTGTATTCTTAGTTGTTGTGGTCAAACCAACTACTTTTCACCTATAGAATAATCTTGCAAACTGTTAGTTTTGGTTCAGTCGCGACACAGGACGACGGGACGCCTGCTTGTGCGTCGGGCACTACAGGCCTTGGGACAACCGGATACTGATGCGAAAGATTTTGTATTTTTCTATACGTTGGAACATTGGAATAGCAAGAGTTAACATCGAGTGTCAAAAGAACCGATGTTGC
Source organism: Chrysanthemum makinoi (assembly GCA_910596185.1). Taxonomy (NCBI): domain Eukaryota; kingdom Viridiplantae; phylum Streptophyta; class Magnoliopsida; order Asterales; family Asteraceae; genus Chrysanthemum; species Chrysanthemum makinoi. The sequence goes on along the minus strand of OU343222.1, from coordinate 255,964,029 downwards.
ATTTTATGGTCATTCGACCGATGTCCCAACCGAGACCCACAGTCGAGGCAACCGATCTTCACATCGGTCGAACCTCCAAAATCTCGTTTCCCAACCGATTTGCACCTCTCGACTGCGACTAGCCTTAGTTATTATATTACATGATTAAATAAAAAATTTAATATACATAAACATGCTTATGCATGTAGGCAATGAAATTAGTTGTTTGTTACTGCTTTGACTACCTTCAGTTAATCTCTTACAGGTGTATTACCTTCAATTAATCTCTTACAGGTTTATGTCCTTGAGGTAATGGACGATATTCATATGTTTGGTGCGCAAAGAGGTTGAGTTTATAAATATGAGTTTTTAAAACATAACCTACTTCAAGTAACTTTTAAAATAGCTAACTTTTAAAATAGCCCGAGTAAATATAAGCTTCAACTCCTCGTTTCATACTCAACCAAATGAATGTTGGTTTAAGTCTTACTTAAGATATATAAGATAATTTGTGGTTGTATATTGTGATACAGTTAGTTGTCGTTTTAAAAAAGAAAAATCTAATTTGTATATTCATACATAAATTTATGTATTTTGTATTATATAAAAGTTACAAATACATACCTCTATCATCCTTCTAAACTTCAACAATACTAGTGGGTTGGATTAAGATGAAATGATTAGAGTTTTTTTTTCTTAATTTATATCCAAATCCGTGTACCAGTTTGTGGAACTCTAGTTGCGCACACCAAGTAAGATTAATTCACAATTTTCATATTTAATACGAAAATTTTGAAACTTGACTTTGATAACCAGATCATTGTTGATGCATACCTTAAAGAAAAGGGGGAATTGCATATATACCCATTAAAACTTAAAAACTTGTATATTTTTCCATAATACAAGTTTTTATTGCATGATGTACAATGCATTTTAAGCATGTTTTGGGTATATATGTAAATATGCAAGTTTTAATAGGTATATATGCAATTGACCTTAAAAAAAATATATATTTAAAAAACAGATTAAGTTTTGTTTCTATTTCCTTAACTTAATTAAATGGGTAGTTTGTAGGGTGCACGTGCACGCGTGCGTGCAAAATGGTTGATAAATAACGACCCTTACATGTCTGTGTATGATTGGGATTAGGGGGTGTCAAAATGGCGACCAACCCGAACCCGATTCTAATTTACATCTATTCAGATCGGATTATTTGAGTCAATTCGAGCGAACCTCACTAACTCAAGTTCTAAATAAAGTCATGTTTGAATATGTTGTTTTAA